>JAWRVZ010000112.1:2230000-2306441 GCA_037043235.1 Rhodeus uyekii
ACTTCAATCAAAACAATGTCTGAAAACTGCAGTCCAATCAACTGTCACTCATAACCAGATAGCGAATGACTAACGCAGACTTGATTTGTGTAATTATTTCTTCAATAACCGCTTGCCATTATTCTGTTTTTGTTGTGTTAGCGCTCATACAAAAGAAAAAGGAATGCTACTTGCTTTAAAAAATGCAATAAAAGGAGAACAAAGGTAGTGTCTTAAGGCTTTAACTTTCTTGTCAACATGCATAGCACTCAGATGCCTTATTTTCAACTCTTTATTTATTTATAATTAGAGCTGAATCACTGAATGGAAATTTTGATGCATGTTTGTTACTGCAGCCTGCTTGCTGTCCTTTTCATTTAACACAAGGTTGCTTCCTATTTTACACAAGGGAGATTGTATGTAATAATAAAATCCAACTAAATATGTTCAGTGTTTTCACACATTCAAATCTGAGGCTTAATTTATTCAACACAAGTTAAGACTATGCATTGTTTATAAAGCTGTCTGAGTTGGTTTGTGTCTGTATGTGTGAAGTGGTGACACTGTTGATGAACTTATTCACAAATTCACTTTAATTAGGCTATGACTGGCTGGCATGTGTAATTAAATGTCTGAATGAAGGTAATTATGATTTATATTTGCATTTAAAGCCAACAAAACAAAGTCCTTAAGTACTTACTGAAATATGATGATTTTATGCATTGCCATAAACGAAGAATTCTGTTCTGTTTTGTTTATTCTTGCATTTCTATCTATTGTATATTGTTTGTGCCACTACAACATAAAAAAAGAAAAAGCATAATTAGTGGGACAGAGAGCCTGAGTAAGGCGCGACTAAAGGAGCCTAGAACAAAAGGGCTGAGGGCTGAGCCCTTGACCTCCAGCCTGAGCCCCACAAATTCTCTGACCAGGTGTGCAAGCAAGCAACTTTCCAGCTTGTTTCATCGGTTACTACCCAGAAAATTTTGTCATCAAGCACAGTCTTTCATTAATAAAACTCCTACTCACCCACCCTCTCCCGTCTCCCCTCAGTGAGGCAGATCTTCATGCTGGTTCCCTTTAGCTCCTCAACTTCTCCCTTATTTGCACCACTATACTGTGTGGATTTACCATGGATCTTCTGCTCCTTGGCTTCACCATGGCCAGAGAACGTCCTGGATACCTCCTGTCCGTCACTCCACCTCGGTTAGGCTACCAGTTGGCTCCACTTTGGCTTCACCTGGAAGCATTACCCTTACAACTTCACTGGGATCCCTTGTCCCTCTGGTTCCACATTGCTCAAACATTGCTTCGCCTACTCCATGAACTTTTGGGGCATTAGCTAAACTTTGACTCCATCTGGCTCCACCTTAGTCTTCAGGACCAGCAGCGACACCTCAGTCCTCTGGAACCCTGGCTTCAATTTGGACGTTTGTTGCTGTGACCTGAACAGTATTGTGGGGTCTCATCGGCTCTGTCTCTACCTGGTCATCCACTTTCATTTGCGCAATTTCCGTCTATCGTCACCCTGGTTTCATCGGCCATGACTCTACCAAGACTCCTACCTTCCTCAGCTCCACTGTGGGCCATTGTCTTGACCATGCTCTGGGTCTCTGTTATGTCACATTTTGTTTTTAAGGATTGTTAGTATGTTTCTCTTTGTTTCCTTTGTTCTATGTTCCTTTCTGTCATTGCTTATTCATTGATATTGACTAGATCACACCTGTTTGCACTTGAGTTCGTTATCTTGTGTAGGGTATATAAGCTATACAGTTCATTCAGTTTCTTGTCTGGTGTTGAATGTGTTTGATTACACACTGTAGCTATGTTTATTTCCATGATATTGTTGAATTTAAAAACTAAAGCTACTGTTTACTCTTAACCTTCTTCTTCATCTTCCTGTGTAGACCCAGATCAAATAGCATGAAATGCATCAGTAATTTATGAAATATCTCTGAAATTACTCATCCACTGCTGTCATCATAAAATCCATATTTTACAGTGATAAACAGTAATCACAGCTTCCCTATGGCTTGATGAGCAAATTATCATTTAGCAGGAGCTTGCTCTAGTTTTTCCTCAAACCTTGATCTCATTTATCTTTTATAAATGGGACAAAAATTTGAAGGTTTAGGGTTGAGAGCAAAAACATGAATGGAGCTGATGTGAAAGGTATGCTAAAGTTGGAATGAGAGAAAAAGATGAAGGGAAATATTCCTGCCTGCCAGGGTCAGCCGAGGTGATTTTTTGCCATTTAAAGTGCATGTCTGCTCTGCTTAGACTGGACCATGTTGGCCAGGGCAAACCACAGCTCATGGAAACGTGGCAAGCATATCATACTCCATTTTATAATGCTTTAAGCATGGCATTAAACCATGTGTTACTTTTGATTAAAGCATTTTATGACCTCTAGTAGTATAGTCATATTCCTCAATAAATACTTGTCATACTTCCCTTCTGAGTTTGTGGATAATGATGCTGTCGAGCTGGAGGTTTTTTGTTGTTATTGTTTTTCTGCACTATACATCTCAAACTATTATGTTTTGAAATTTGTTTATGGTAAATTGTCCAAAAGAAATGGCATAGTTTACGCTGATCTGTTTGTAGTGCTCTTACATCAACTTCAACCAACCCCTCACACTGACGTTTTTCAGAAATGCTCACAGAGCTAATGAGATTGTTTATCTGAAATTTCTGTCTCAGCACTGTTATTAAAACCTTGATCAGAGAGACACATAGAGCAATATGTCAGGAATCACTGGTTCTTTATTCAAGTAATCCATTTCAACTCCACATCAACCAGCAAGACCTTTGTTTTACTAATTATTATTTATTTGTTTACTGTTTAATAGTAAACATTATTAATAATTATACATTGTATGAGGTGGCTTCTGAGCTGTGTTCCCTGACAAGCAGTACGATAATGTTTGTTTAGCTTTAAATATGAGGTTTAGATTGTAAACACAGCAGGGTTATTTATTTAAATTCTACAGGATGCACGATGAAGGTATTGATGGTTTGATGGTTCACTGTATTCTTATGCAGGACCACATTTAGGAGTAGGTTGTTGAGAAGGAAAGAGTGAGGATTTTGAGGGAACTCACGGTGCGTTGGAACGCTATGGGGAAGCTTTAGCGCAGTTGTCTCATGAAGCACAATAGATTCGATTGAGTGTGAATGCACGATGACGTCATGAACCAGGAGGATAAAGGTATGCTGGAAGTGGCAGCTTTAGTGTTTTTGTGCTGCCAGGTGTTGTTAACATCGAGGATGGAGACTAAGATTTGTCACTTCAATTTCCTGCCTACAGGTCGCAAGTTAATTATGTCAGTGTGCCTTCTTTTTGATCCTCACACTGAGGTGTTCAGGTCAACAATGAAAAAAAGGGTACAGCTATGCGACACTGGAAATGGAGGAGGCGCTTGCTAGCTACCTCATTCCACAACCTTCATCGCCCCTTTTTTTGTCCTGATACACTGGTTAGAGACTGCGAGCCAGCTGCATACTCATAGCCCCATTCTGTGCCACTCAAAAATACCCGTTCACCCTCTCAGAGCGTAGAGGGGCTTGGGACGATGACCTCATGGGTTCGTATCCCTGCCACCTTTTGAAAGTCAGGATGCAGAGACCCGGTGAGTCTCCCAGTTGCCGCCCAGGAATCCTGCTGTCGCTGGGAAACTCGCTCCCCTCTGAGGAGCATTCTAGAGCAGTCCCTTCTTGCAAGTTCCCAAGTAGAATTTCTGACAGCTTTTTATGTTTGCCGAATGTTTCTCTTTGGGTCCTGTGAGCAGACTCTCTATTGCGTTAGGGGTACCTCTCGCAGCTTTGAGATAGGGTTTTATTACTGGTACTTCACTGTACCAATAAAGGACTGAAGGTTGATTCTGGTCCAGAGTGGAGCATGTATGGTCAGCACTTGAGTGTACTGGCTGTGCTCAGGGAATCCCCGCTCCCGCCTGGCAGTCTTCAAAGAGGCACAAGGTAAAAGGCTCACCAGAATGGGAGTGTATACGCTGTTGATAAAAATACATTAGCTAAAAGTATATGTTTTCGATAAAATTAATACACATTTAAAATAATCTTCTTTTTTTTTACTTTGTGCTATTTCTGGATTTTTTTCATAAAAATATTATATTTTTCAATAAATATACTGTCATAAAATTTTTTTTTAAAAATACATTAGCAAAATTATCACCATTAAATATGGTGATTATATCTAAGGTGGACACCCAACCTGTTATATCAAATTTTTGGGATATATCCATGTCATTGCCAACAAAAGGAATTTTTTTTTTACTTCATTATTATCCCTTTTGCCTGGATAGCAGGTGCGCTTTTTACCTAAATTACCAATTTTTTTAATATATATAACTCCATTATTACACTATATATTAACTTCCATTAATTACCTTGCACAAAACCGAATATCATTATCAAGACCTTTGTCTCAAAATATACTCAATACTTTTATTGATCCTGAATAAAATCTACAAAAAATGAAGAAAAAAAAGATAAAAGTAGTTCAGAATCATATTTGCATTGCTGTCTGCGAATGTATTTTCAAATGAATCATGATTAATAGCATCTAACAAAAAAGTTTGTTTATATATGATGCCTGTACTGATCCAATTTGAATGAAGATCATCACAGTAACATAGTCTGTAACATAACTTCTCTGTGGGCACTCAGAACAACAGTTGGGCATCCTCCTGATGAGATGGCATTTCAATTAGATTCAGGTCTGGGGAACGTGATGGCCATTCCTCCTCAGACCCTGCCATTACTGATTCACTGTCACTCCGATCATGCAGAATGCTATTTCACGCAGAATAACATTCCCCACAGCATCTCCGTGTCTGTCATGTTTGTCAACAGGACGCCAAGAGCAGACTTGCTTTACTGGTGTTCTCTGGAAGTCTGTTTCTGACCGTTTGGTAAGAAATATGCACACAAGTAGCCTGCTAGACATTCTTTTGTAGGGCTCCTTTTGTTCCTCCTCAGACAAAGGAGCCGGTACTGGTCCTACATCTGTGTTGTTGCTCCTCTAGGTCCTTTTCCAACCTCGACCTGTCTTTCTTCCGTGCTCTTGAAACTATGATAACAAGGTCAACGATCCTAACAAAACACAAAACTAAAGACAATTGAGTCAGAAAGAACAAGGAAATAAGAGATGTCTATGGCCAATTGACTGTGTGTGTGTGTGTGTGTGTTTATAGTCCATATAGCTTTTTTATTATATACATAGAAATGTTATAAGTGGTTATTTTTTTCAGGTCTGCATTTGGAAGTGAGAAGGTGGTGCTGTGATGCATACCTGCTGAGATTAAAGTGTCCTGCCCTTTAGCCAAACATCAGTAATCAGAGGAAGGAGTAAGGTGGGCATCACCTTCATCCTCCAGTGACTGAATTAATGTGACACAGGATCCAACCAGACCTTTAATATAGTAACCTTAGATGAAACCTTAAATGGATTTATCCCCTGCTATTATAAATAATGTTATATTTAATGACAGTGAAGGTCCTCAGCTGCTTGTGAAGGTTGTCAGTTGATTCAAATATAATCATTAAATTCTATATTGTTATTAATTAAATTAACAGCAAGGGTCAGAGCTATGATTAAATTTATCATTTTTTGTCATTTTAATTTTAAGTCATTTAACATATGCTATTTGAATGTTCATTTTGATTACCTTAAGGCTTCGATGTACTTGAAATGGCATGAAATAACTTAACAAAGTCAGTCCAAACTGAAGTTCATTTGGATTTCATTTTGGGAGTTCAAAACAGTTTTCCAAATGGATCTTTCTGGAAAAAAAAAAAATGTTGCAGCTAGTAAACTTCTTTGAACTACCATTAGTCCATGGCAATTATGTTTTAGGTGCTCCAGGGCTCCACTTTCTATGACGCGGTAGCTGCTTTAGTAGAAGCTGAAGTTATAGTTCTAAATGAAATCAACCCTTACCATGTTTTATATGTAATACTGTAAATATGCTTGCTTTAAAGCAATATATTGTACAAATAAATAATATAAATATATCCTGTAGCTCAAAAAGTACTGTTGCGTTCAGCTCCCAAGGAAAGCAAGAACTGATTAGAATCTGTATGTTGTGGTACTGTAGACTGTGATGAACTACTTATTGTTCTCTAAATCAAACTTGAAAGACCAAGAAGCTTGATAGACATGCATTAAGGACCAGAGAGCTGTTGTAATTACAGATGAGCTCTCGGTAGGTGAGTGGTTTTTCCAATTCTAGAGTGGACAGGGATATCTAAACAAGAAGCCATATCAGATATCTCCCAGAACTATCTCTTATTTTATAAATGCTATTTTATAAAGGAGGAACTTTCTGAATCTCTCTTAAAAGTGGTGTGTAATCCCATTTTTGCCCGTGGATCAATTCAGATAATACCTCTGTGAATTCAAGTTGTGTTAGTTCACCTCAAACCAAACATGAATGAATGGGCAAGGTCAAATTAAAGTGGGCTGTTGGATTATTTTGCCATTTTGCAAATAATGCGCACTCTAAAAACTGAAGGCTGACCAATTGCAGCTAGTATGAACCAGAACTCATTGCACTTGAAAGCAGAAAGGAGATTTCTGAGCCAAATCACTGATGGTGGATTACAGGAAAATCCCTTTTCCACAGAGGATCAGAGAATCAGAAGATTTCTAACAAGTCAAAGTTTGAATTACAGCTACAGGCAGGACTTACTGATACGTTTATTCAAGAAACACAAGCTTGCTTCCAAACTAATTATTGAGCCACTTTTTTAAAGAACAAATGGATTTTGTCAATCTCTTATGCATGCCTACTTTTGTAATATCATGTTTTACTATAGGCACTTCCTCAACTTAATAAAAAGGTGTAAGAACATAAGACTTAATAAAGGAAACTGAATTGGATGAGCTATATCTCCTATGCCTAGAATTTTAGTCATCAAATGGATTTCCAAATAGTGGTTTCTATTTTTGTTAAAGGAATTAAAGTACTAATAGTAGTCTCTTATTGCTTTTCAATTCAACTGGGAAAAAGTTAGAAATTAAAATTTCCTAGTTGGATAAGTGCAACAATTTAATTTGAAGTAGCAAATTAAATGCGTATAAAACACAATTATCTTACTTTGGTAATAATACATCAGCATAACAAAGGCTATCATACCATGATTTATCCTCTGCTGTCCCACTTAGTCTTGTCTGTTGTGTCATCTGTGCAGTTCCTGTCTCAGTCATGTCATGTTTCACTCCGGGTTCCCTCTGTGTGTCTCCCGTGCCCTTCCTGCACGTGTCGCGTGATCACTTACTCGTTAGTCTCCTCAGGTGTTACGCATTCCCACTTATTTAAAACCTTCTTATGTTTCCCTTGTCTTTGTCTGTTGTTGATGTTACTATTGTCGGTAGACCTTGTGATGTGTATGGATGCTGGTTCCCTTTCAGTAACGCGTGTGAATGCGTCACCGCCGGCACATGCCGGTGACATCATGAGGAAGAGCATAAAGCGCGTCCGAAACCCGGAAGCGCCAGCTCTGAATGGTTTCAGCGTGCTGTGTCTGTGTGAGAGTGATTTTGAGACTAAGATAGTTTAAAAATCAGGAATATTGAGTGTGAAGAATGGTGAATGAACAGAATTTGAGACCGTGTTTATCCTTGTCCGCGTTTTATAACGGATAAGGATACACATGTTATGTGTGTTATCTGTTTGGGAGTGGAGCATGCGCGGTCGGCGCTTGAGAACGCCGGCTGTAAGGACTGTGAGAGGTTCTCTTTGCATGCTCTCCGCTCCCGCCTGGCGGTCTGTAACGAGGCCGCTCAGGCTAGTGTTCCCCGCGGTTCGGGACCTGCAGCAGCCGAGGCTTTGCGGCGCTCTCAGTCCTGGGGATCACAAATGGATCTCGCTGAGGCAGCTGGGATGGGTCCTCCCTTATCTCAGACCTCACAAGATCAGGCAGGTCCCAGACATGAGCACTCCCCGAGAGATGTTCGTGCTGGGACTCCAACACTAGCTTTATCGAGTTCAGGAAGTGAGATGGATCAAGCTAGTGTTGACCCGGTTGGGGAGGATTCGCCACCCTCCTCGCCGGCTTTTGAGGAGTTAGTTGAGGTTGTGGCGCGAGCGGTCTCTCGTCTGGAGATTGATTGGCCGGCGGAGACCAGGAGCGCTCGTCCTAGAAAGAGTATTTTAGACGAGCGTTACCTGCCTGCTCGCGTCACTCCCCCGCGCCGAGCTATGCCCTTTCTGCCTGATTTACATGCCGAGGTATCTAGATCTTGGAGAAAGCCAGCCTCCGAAAAAGTTCATACACCACATAGTGCGATGTATACTAATCTTGTTGGGGCTCAACATTATGGTTATGGGGGGATGCAGAAAGTGGACGAGGCTCTTGCGAGTTACCTCGTTCCCCAGTCTGCGTCCTCCATTAAAGCTCCGGCGTTCCCCTCCAAGCTGATGCGCGTCACGTCGTCTCTGGTGGGGAAAGCATACTCAGCTTCGAGTCAGGCTGCGGCGTGCCTACACACTACGGCACTGCTGCAGGCCTATCAGGCTGAGTTGCTAGGGGACCTCAACGAGGGTGACTGTATCGGTCCGGAGGCAGTGGTGGTGTCTCCCATGTGCAGCTCCAGAGTTAGCCCGCCATGGGAAAACCACCCCCTATAAGGAGGGTCCTAGAGCAGTCCACCCGTGTTTCCGGAAGCCCCGGCTCAGTGGTGGATATGTTCACAGTACCACAGACCAGCCCCGGGAGGCTGGTTCCCTTAGTAGAATTCACGGGCTGCGTGGTCACGACTACCCGGTATCTCTCAGTGGGTCCTGCGCACGGTAACCTCCGGATACGCCATCCAGTTCGGGGTTTCACCACCCCGGTTCTTGGGGGTCCTACAGTCAGTGGTAGGCCCCCAGCAGGCTCTGGTCATGGAACAAGAAGTAGACACTTTGCTGGCGAAAGGGGCCATCGAGTATGTACCCCTCGCGGAAAGCAAGTCCGGGATCTACAGCCGGTACTTCATAGTTCCGAAGAAGGATGGAGGGTTGCGGCCCATTCTGGATTTGCGCTCAAGCAGATTGTAGTGCAGGCCAGATTCGAGGATTGGTTTGTCACAGTCGACCTCAAGGACGCATATTTCCACGTCTCCATCCTTCCGCAACACAGGAAGTTCCTGAGGTTCGCCTTCGGGGGAAAGGCGTACCAGTATCGGGTGCTTCCTTTCGGCCTGGCGCTCTCGCCCCGCACGTTCACCTCGGTAGTGGACGCTGCTCTAAGCTCCGCTGCACTTGCAAGGAACTATCGTGTCCTAATCTATGTCGACAACTATGGCTTTTCCTGGCCAAGTCGCCGCAGTTAGCAGCACAGCATCGAGATACTGTGCCCGCACATGAAGGAGCTGGGGTTAAGGCTGAACACCAAGAAGAGTGTACTTTTTCCCACTCAGAGAACCACTTTCTTGGGAGTCATTTGTGGCCATGTCTGCTCTGCTCTTCCCCGAGCGCATCCAGGCTGTTCGTTTAGCCGTTAAGAGCATCAAGCCGGGCCAGCCACTCTTGGGGTGGCTTAAAACCTAACCCGCTTCGCAATCAAGGTCACGGGGCGATGCCCACGCACCCTGAGCATGTGGAAGAACTCTTGGTTCTTGTCTCTGGGACTCAGTGGCCGTGTTTACTCGGCTCTTCCCCGAGCGTATCCAGGCCGTTCGTTTAGCCATTAAGTGACGAGTGACATCCTTAGGGGTGAACGCCAAGAAGAGTGTACTTTCTCCCATGCAGAGAACCACTTTCTTGGGAGTCATTTGGGACTCAGTGGCCATGTCTGCTCGGCTCTTCCCTGAGCGCATCCAGGCCTTTCGTTTAGCCGTCGTTCTCCCCGAGGGCTAGAACTCTTGGTCCCCTTCTTATCTGGAGCAGATTTGGGTCAGATATGGCAAGGCACAGGTTACCTGTTTGCCTCCGTAAGAATATTCTCTGCCCTCTGTGGCTTTCGTTTAAACATCCAGCGCCTCTGGGGCGGGATGCCATGGTACAGGCGTGACCGAGGCTACGCCGGTACGCCTTTCACCCCGATCACTCTGCTCCCGGGAGTTCTGGCCCAGGCGGAGGGTTGCTGACCCCCGCCCAGAGCTAATGTAGCTGTGGTTTGGCCCCTTAGGGGATCCAGCTCATAGGATCCGGTCTCTCAGCTGAGGTCGTAGAGACCATTTTTTCAGTCTAGAGCTCCCTCCACGAGGAAACTCTACGCTTTGATCTTCATGTCTTGGTGTAGCGAAAAGCAGGTGAACCAAGTAACTTGTCAAGTAAGGCAAAGTGCTGGAGTTCCTGTAAGAAAGATTTGCGGCAGGGCTGTCCCCCGCCCTCTACCTTGAAGGTCTATGTGGTGGCCATAGCGGCTTGCCACGTACCCTATGGGTGGGGTGTTCTTGGGCAGGGACCCCCTAGTCACTCGTTTCCTCCGTGGCACACTAAGGCTGAGACCTGCGGCACAGACTAGGGTGCCTGCCTGGGACTTGTCTGTGGTACTCCAAGGCCTGTCCCAGGCACCCTTTGAACCTTTAGAGGAGCTCCCTATCAAGCTCCTCTCTCTTAAGACACTTCTTTTGCTGGCTATTGCCTCGCTTAAGAGGGTCGGGGATCTTCAGACCCTCTCGGTGGCTCCCTCATGCCTCGAGTTCGGCCCAGGATGGAAAAACCTTTCTCCACCCGAGGTCAGACTATGTCCCCAAGGTTCCCACTAATGTGGCTCGGTCTGTGACGCTGCAGGCCTTCTGCCCTCCCCCATTTGACGATCATGAGCAGGAGCACAAGAACAAGAACAAGGTCTGTCCAGTGCGAGCACTGGACGCTTACGTTTTCAAGACTGCCACTTGGCGTAAGTCGGACCAACTGTTCGTTTACTTTGGGGCTCCTGAGGGGGCTCCAGCTTCCAAGCAAACCCTAAGCAGGTGGATAGTCGAGGCTATCTGTCTAGCTTACGAGTCGGCCGGACATGCTTCTCCCTTGAGGGTCCGGGCCCACTCCACTCGGAGCATGGCGGCATCCAAGGCTCTCCTCTCCGGAGTTTCCTTGTCTGATGTTTGTGCTGCGGCTGGCTGGTCCTCGCCGCACACATTCATGAGGTTTTACCAATTGGACCTCGATGCCGCCCTAGGAACCAGGGTGCTCTCTCAGTGAGCTGAGGTGACGTTGGTATAGCGTTCCCCTAGCGCTTTGACGCAGCTTGAGTTCCCTGAAAGGGAACGTCTCGGGTTACGAATGTAACCCTGGTTCCCTGAGGGGAACGAGACGCTGCGTCTTTGCCTCAGCTCCTTGCGCCTCCGTGCCCGCTTCAGACATTCTTTGCTGGCGCTTCCGGGTTTCGGACGCGCTTTATGCTCTTCCTCATGACGTCACCGGCACGTGCCGGCAGTGACGCATTCACACGCGTTCGTCTCTCATTGGTTGCACAGATCTTCACGTGACTGACGCAAGGCTATTTCCCCTAGCGCTTTGACGTAGCGTCTCGTTCCCCTCAGGGAACCAGGGTTACATTCGTAACCCGAGACGTTTTCCTTGTTTCTTCGTTTTGTGCCATTTTGTTAATATTTAAAGTGTTTTGTTTTCAGTTGTAAATAA
The DNA here is from genome assembly GCA_037043235.1 of Rhodeus uyekii. NCBI lineage: Eukaryota > Metazoa > Chordata > Actinopteri > Cypriniformes > Acheilognathidae > Rhodeus > Rhodeus uyekii. The sequence continues at coordinate 2,241,577 of JAWRVZ010000112.1, forward strand.
AGTCAGTTCTGTTGGAACTCTGCTTCGTCTCTCGTGTCTTCTCCGCATCGCATACATTTCAATGCATTACATCTCCAGTTTGCTTGTTGGGAGAGTTCTTTGTTTACACCTGTACACCTGAATCTTTGTCCCAACAAAGATCTATTTGATTATTGAGTGTGATGATGCCTGCTGTTCTGCTGAAAATGCTCCTATGTTTGTGCAGCTCTATGAAGATGGTCAAAGGTTTCTATGTACAGCTTTTTTAAAGTATTGAGCGCATGAATGTGATGACCATCCAAAGTATTTAAGTTCCCTGTCAAGGGAACTCGCACTGCGTCGAGACGCGATTGGGAACCCTTCAGTGTATATGTCTCTTGAAGCACAATAAAACCAACGTGCGGGCGTGTACGTCGCCGAGATGACGTCATCACGTCATGACCAAGGAGTATAAAGGCACGTCACGACCCGGAAGCGCGTTAGCTTTCAGTGTCTTCACAGCGCTCTAAGCTCAACGTGTGTGTGTGTATGTATTTGCTGGTACGCCACCCCCGAGTGTAGTTTAAAAGAAAAGGGATTTCCCGTGTGATTGAGAAAAGTGCGCAGATATGGCAAACTTATCAACTGCACCTTCACTAAGGCTTGGGCACTGCGCCTTCAAGATATCCATGTTCTGAGCCTCATCATGGCTCAGTCATGGCAGTTAGTAGTTCGGCATCGAGGTTTCGTTCTCGCTCACTGGAAGGTGCGGGGGAGGGCCAATCTTACATGGTCCGCGCTCGAGGGCGTCGACTGTGTAGGTTGCCATTCCTGTCTGACAGTCTTCGAGGAGACTGTTCAGACTCGCGGTTTAGGTCCTGCTGCAGCTGAGGCTCAGCGGCGATCCCTATCGCGGGGACTTCTCAAGTTCCGGAAGCATGCCCTCTGAGGAGTTGGGCGTTGTATTTACTTTGTGCCATCAGTATGCTTATAACTGCTGTGGTATGTTTGATATTGTGTTTGCCTATCATGCTGGAGACTGGGGTTCGAGACCCGGTGGAATACACTTTTTCCAGCACCGAGGTAAATGGGTGAGGAGCATGCACGATCAGCGCTCGAGGGTACTGATTGTGCAGATTGTTTTGCAAATGAATTTGCGAACGCTCCGATCCCGCCTGGCGGTTTTCGAGGAAACCGCCCAGGCTAGCGTTCCTCGTGGTTCCGGTCCCGCTGCGGCTGAGGCCCAGCGGCGGCTGCGATCATGGGGGTCGCAGATGGACTTGTCAGAGGGGTCGGAGACGGGCTTGGCCTTTTCTCCACCCTTACCTGGCAGGTCTGGCCTCGTTCAGGAACCGGAAGCACGCCCTGTGGCGGTTTAGCTGCTTACCACGTACCTTTGAGTGGTGCCTCTTTGGGCAGGGACCCCCTCATGGTTCGTTTCCTACGTGGCACTCAGAGGCTGAGGCCTGTGGTACGTTCAAGGGTGCCCCCTTGGGACCTGTCCCTGGTGCTCCAGGCCTTGTCCCAGGCTCCCTTTGAACCGCTGGACGAAATTTCAGATAAGCACCTTACACTTAAAACACTCTTTCTACTCGCCATTTCTTCCCTCAAGAGGATTGGTGACATGCAGGCCCTCTCTGTGGCCCCTTCATGTTTACAGTTTTCGCCCGGCTTGGCTAAAGCTTTCCTCTATCCCAGGCCGGGTTATGTAACTAAAGTGCTTTCTAGTCCTATGCGCCACATAGTACTACAGGCCCTTTGTCCTCCTCCATTTATTGATCATGACCAGGAGTTAAAGAACAAGGTTTGTCCAGTGCGAGCACTGGACGCCTACGTCCACAGGACTGCCACGTGGCGTAGGTCAGACCAAATCTTTGTCTGTTTCGGGGCCCCCAGAGGTTCCCCTGCTTCTAAGCCTACTATGAGCAGATGGATTTCGGAGTCTATTTCCTTAGCTTATGAGCTTGCAGGACAGCAGTGTCCACTGTCTGTCCGAGCTCATTCTACTCGGAGCATGGCTGCCTCGAAAACCTTTTTCGCAGGGGCTTCCCTCGCGGCCATTTGTGATGCGGCTGGCTGGTCCTCACCGCATACCTTTATTAGGTTCTACCAGTTAGACCCAAACCCCGCCATGGGATCTTTGGCGTTATCGTAGTGAGCTACGTTTCGCTTGGCATACTCCCGTACGCTGAGGCGGCGTGAGTATTCCTCGTTCCCAATCGCGTCTCGACGCAGTGCGAGTTCCCTTGACAGGGAACGTCTCAGGTTACGTACGTAACCATAGTTCCCTAAGAGGGAACGAGACACTGCGTCGAGACGCGATTGGGAACCCTTCAGTGTATATGTCTCTTGAAGCACAATAAAACCAACGTGCGGGTGTGTACGTCGCCGAGATGACGTCATCACGTCATGACCAAGGAGTATAAAGGCACGTCACGACCCGGAAGCGGGTTAGCTTGAACAGTGTCTGAACAGGCCGGCATGCCTAGGAGCTGAGGCTGCAAGACGCAGTGTCTCGTTCCCTCTTAGGGAACTATGGTTACGTACGTAACCTGAGACGTTTTCTTTCATTAAAACCAAGAATAAAGTATAAACACAATGTCAGCAAGAGACCATTTCACAGCGTAAACAGCATCATTGATTATAACGGGAGTTTCACAAGAGGACAGCTTTGTGTAGCTCACGTTTGATGTGACAGATTATTATAAGACAGCAATCTTGAACTATTTTCATGCAGTTAACTACACTTTCTTTCTGGATTGAAAACCATATTTAAATGCCTGATTGAATACGATTTACCATGATAACCATAGCACTAGACGGAAGAAAATAATACTGTAATACAAATTATCTGTGCGTTATGTCTTGGGGCGCAAATTTCTGCTCCTCTTAGCACATGGTGAAGACATTAAATATCATGCAATTTTCAATTGACTGAACAATTTTGTTCTAGTGTGGCATGTCTATAATTTAGCTCTTGAATGAGAGCACTCATTTATGTTATCATACTTTGAAACTGCAGCCCAAAAACAAAAGTCGGTAGCTCTGTAGAAGAGAGTTTTTGATTTATATGTACCATGGCACTGGGATTAGAATGCCTTATTGAGTATCCGTATTGATCCAAGATCCCTGAACACGCTTTATAGACTGTAATAACTGACAGAAGTTATTGGACTGGTACTATGAAATATTGTTTCATTGTGACATGGACGTGCACAGCCATTCCAGATATGGTCTGATTATTTATGGCTCACACAGAAACCAGGCACTTTCTGAAACTTCATCAAATTGTAACTGATCGATAAAGCACTAATGGACAGCTTGTTGACATGCTCTTCTGACCTTTACAGTACCATTTAAGGCTAATGATGTTTTCTAAAACTGGAACAGAGTATATATAACATCATCTATCAATGGACATTGTTGGATCCAAGGTGACCTCAAGGGCATGTGGCGGTTATAGAAGTGATTTAGATATGACAGCTTTACGCAGTTTGCACCATTGAGTTTGAAGATTGCAAATATCAAAAAGAAGAGGTTCTCCTTGCCTAACTCCCAGAGCAGCTCAAAAGGTTTAGATTTGTTGTCGTTTGTCAGAATGGAAGACATAGGGTGTAAATATGGAATTTGTACCAAAGCAACTTCCAAACCCAATGCACTAAAGGGCTTTCAGCAGGAATGGCCACTCTATTAGATCTATTAAAGATGATTGTTTTTGGAATTCCCTTCCTCCAAATCTGCAACCAAGGTCAGCAAGACATGGAGTTTTGACAGATGGGAAACATATGGGGAAGAATTGAATATGTCAGATTCTGAAAATGAGACTTTTAGGTCCTCCTTCATTTTCGCCTGCGTTTTGCTGCTTTCTGTGTCATGCACTGAAAATGAACCAGAAGCTTTGCACTTTCGAAGTTCTGTGTGAAACTGCCTTCATGTCGAAGCCATGCTGTTCCAATTTATGAGTGCCGCACCAGGAATTCTCCTAATTCACCCTATGGACAGCCTTTGAGGTTGGCAATGTGCATCAATAGTCATCGATTCAAACTGGGATGAAATCCTCTTTTGGAGAAATCCCCCAAGTTTTACTGCTAAATTGGCCTAATACACCTGGGAAATGCAGTTTGTCTTAACTTTACTTGTCCTGCTGCTGCATGGGATTCCTAAAGTAAAATATTTGATTTCAGCAGTTTGAGATGGGGAAACACTGCCTCTTTTAAAGGGGTTTTAACACTTACAAATTACATTTATGTACCTGAATACTACATTTGAATATTCCAGTTAAACCTTACTTTATTTGTAACTTATCTGTATTTATGTATCTATTTATCAGTGGCTTGTAAGTTGTGTATTTGTTCTTATCGTATTACTGACTGTTCACTTATGTTTAGTAATGTTTTGACTGTTTTACTTAGGCTAATAGTTTTTGCTGTGGTATCAAAGTACTTAATGAGTGCTTTTAATAATATAATGTAAAGCAAACAATTGCATTACCTCAGCCATATAGCCATAAAGATTAGTACCTTGCACCCCTGTTATTCTAGCTGGTGTCCCGGCCAGAGATGTAGAATGCACTCTTTGTCCAGAAAGGATTGTCGTGCGTTTCTTGGCTCCTTCTTGGGGCTTTGTCTGTGGAACCAAAATGTGCAAGATCAATGACTGCAGGATCTGAGAGGTCCACGAACAGATGTTTGATCAAATCTGCCAGCATTAGCATTAGCATTATCTGTATCATTAGCCTGCTGTTGAGGGGATTTAGATCACAGGTGAAATTTGTTTGACTGTATCAACAAAACTTAAAGTTCAAGTGCTATGATAAGAATGTCTGACCAAACTCATCTAAAATGAATTTGAGATTGTATCATGTCTTGAAATTTAAACATGTCTGCCTCTGTTATTTCCCTATACCGTATTTCCCTGTTTTTGTTTTTTGTTTTTCTTCCAGGGGGGTATTCCAGAAAGCAAAAAAAAACTGACAAAAAAACCCAAAATGACAATGTAGATAAACAATGTGTTAATATAGATATAGATATAGAGAGATAGGGAGAGATATAGAGATAGAGAGATAGTGAGATATACACTCTGAAAAAAAATGGTGCTACAAAGAACCACTATGAGGTGCCATATAGTACCTGGTGCTATATGGCACCTTATAATGGTTCTTTGTAGCACAATTTGGTGCTGTATAGCACTAAAAATGGTTCCCCTATGATTACGAGCCAAAGAACCACTTTTAGTGCTATATAGCACCATTTTTTTATAGTGTGTGTATATATATATATATATATATATATATATATATATATATATATATATAGAGAGAGAGAGAGAGAGAGAGAGAGAGAGAGAGAGAGAGAGAGAGAGAGAGAGAGAGAGAGAGAGAGAGAGAGACTTTACAAAGCTTTTATTTACAAATAATTAATAAATTACAATACACATATTTTTTTAACTTAGATCAATAACATGTAAAAATTAGCTCCTCTTCCACAACAGCACACAGAGCCTCCTGATAACACCACATATTCTTAAAAGACAGTAGGTCGTCAATGCATTTATAATAATAAAAGTCAATTAAAATTCTAGAATGTACAAGGTTAAAAAACAAGGAAACTATGTTTTGTATCACATCTTGTTCAACTTTCTTTCTCCTGCTCAAGTATATGGACATTTTCGCTTGTCCCAACACAAAATTGAGCAATTGACACACATATTTTTTCTTTGCAAAATACTTGTACCCTAGAATAAAAACGGTCTTAGAGAAATCCTCATTACACTTTTTGAAAACATTATTTAAAACAAAAAACAGCGAAGCAAGTCTATGACAATTTAAAAAGGCATGAAAAATAGTCTCTCGTTCGTCACAGAAAGGACATTTATCTGTGATGCCAGGATTTAAAACAGAAATAAAAGCATTGACTGCAATAATACCGTAAGCAACTCTCCAGTGCAAATCTCCTGTCTTTTTGTTCAACGGTGGTTTATAAAAAGCTCTCCACTCTGGTTTTTCGTCGTCATTCAAGTTTAAAAAAGTACGCCAAGGTGTGTCTGCTTTGTTGTTCAACATTTTCTTGTTAAAAGCAATTGTACAGTGTTTATATAAAACCTTTTTATTTGTGCTGTGATTCGTGTAGACTTGATTCCAAGACATTGAGAGGTTGCGGTTTCGTTTTTAAAATCCAGTCCAGCTACTTGCAGTAGACGGCCGAGAGTCACAATTTTACTGTTCATAAGAGCTTTTTTGAGTCCGGGAAAATAAAAACTGCTGGTTAGGTCCAATCGCTTGCCATGGATCAAAGGTTCTTCCAACAACCAGTAAAGAAATCCTGAGATCTCCTTTTTTTGAAAAATAAAAAGATTCCATACATTAAAAACATTCTTATAAAACACTGGTAACATGGAAAAATTAAAATCCAATGGATCCATTAAAAAGATTGACCTTCCAAGATTAAAACCACCCAAACTATTTAAAATCACTCTTGCAACAGCATTCCAGTTAAAAACATCAGAAACAGTTAAAAGCCTTTGTACAAACTGTAATCTAAAAGTGGCTATTCTGCTTTGCAGGTGTATGAGTCCTTGACCACCTTCTTCCTTGGGTAAAAACAAAACACTCTGTGGGACCCAGTGAAGTTTATCCCAGAAAAAATCAACTAGCAACGCTTGTATTTTCTTTAACAGAGTTAATGGGGGATCCAGACAGGCAAACTTGTGCCATAGCGAAGAAGCAACTAAATTGTTAGCAATTAAAACACGACCTCTAAAAGACATTTTTGGAACCAACCATTTCCATTTCTCAAGTCGGCCTTTAACTTTTTCAATAACACCCTCCCAATTCTTTTGTGTAACGGTTTCATTGCCAATAAAAACTCCTAAATACTTAAAACCAGTCTTCCCCCACTCCAGGCCAACAGGAAGCTTCGGTGCATTGTTTCTCCAGTCCCCCATTAAAAACGTTTCACTTTTACTCCAGTTTACGCTAGCAGACGAGATCTTTTTAAAAGTTTCTAATACATTAAACAATCTTTGAATATCACTTTGTTCCTTGATGCATATAGTCACATCGTCTGCGTACGCCGACAGTATGAATTTGTTCTCATATCCTGGTAATGTCACACCTTGAAGTTCAGACCGTATCTTTTGTAACAAGGGTTCAATTGCTAAAGAGTAGAGCATACCAGAGAGAGCACAACCTTGTCTTATTCCTCTGCAAACTTTAAAAGGAGCACATAAACCACCGTTGATCTTTAAAATACTCTCCACATCACTATAGAGGACTTTGATAAAATTAATAAAATCCTCACTAAAACCAAATGCAGTTAAAACTTTCCATAAATAACAATGTTCTACTCGGTCAAAAGCTTTTTCTTGATCTAATGAAATAAAACCAAAATTTAAACCTAGCATCTTGGAGACTTCATTAAGATCACGAATAAAAGCAATGTTATCAAAAATGGATCTGCCTGGGACACAGTAGGTTTGGTCAGGATGGATGACACTGTCCATGACATTACCAAGTCTGTTCGCTAAAACCTTCGATAAAAGCTTGTAGTCACTGCAGAGCAGAGAAACCGGACGCCAGCATTTTATGTCTCCAAGATCTCCTTTCTTGGGTAGGAGAGTCAACACAGCTCTTCGGCAACTTTGAGGTAGTTTACCTCTTGCCAGACTGTTGTTCAGCACCTCTAGGAGATCCTCTCCTATTGTGGGCCAGAAAGACTTATAAAAGTCCACTGGAATGCCATCAAGGCCAGGTGTCTTTCCAGACATTGTTCCTCCAAGAGCTTTCTGCAGCTCACTCATGCTCACAGGGCCAGAGATCTCAGCGTTCAAGCTTTCAGGCACCTGAGGCAAGTTCTCGTAGAAGCTCTCTCCTTCACTCTCCTGCTCTGCAGCAACTTCACTTCTATACAAGTTTTCATAAAAACCAACTGCTCTTTGACGAATGTCTGCAAAATCTGTCAGGAGAGTTCCAGACTCAGATCTGAGAGCATGCATCATTCTACTCTGTCCATTCTTCTTTTCCAAATTAAAAAAGTATTTAGTAGACGCATCCATCTGATCCAAGCTTAAAAATCTGGACCTGACCAAAGCCCCCTGTGTCCTAGAGCCAAGCAGATCAGCCAATTGTGTTTTTTTATCTAAAAGTGAATCTAAAAAACCTGTAGTTCCTGTCGACTCTGCCAATTCTTGAAGTTTTAAAATATCAGCCTCCAAGATGCTCATCCTAAAACTAGTCTCTGTAGTGATGTTTCGAGTAAACTGTAAACAGAGCTGCTTAATTTGAGCTTTTCCAACATCCCACCATTGCTGTACAGAATTATAGAGGTCTCTTTCAGTTTTAAAATCTTCCCAAAAATAAATAAACAATTCTCTAAAACGCTTGTCACTCAATAGAGCAGTGTTGAATTGCCAATAAGCACTTTTGGGTTTTAAAAGATTAATAAAAACTGAGCATTTGACCATGCAATGGTCAGAAAAGCTGACAGGAACAATATGGCAGTTACTTATTATATTAAAATGGTGTTTAAAAACATAAAATCTATCCAATCTTGCCATAGAAATGACTCTATCACGCACATGCGTCCAAGTGTATTGCTTTTGTGTTCCCTTTAAATGCCTCCAAACGTCACATAATTCATGCATCTTAATCATTTGGATCAGTCGATTTCTTGAGGGTGTATGCGGTTCTAGATGATTTCTGTCTAGATTTGATTCTGTGCAATTAAAATCACCACCCAAAAATAAAAACTCTTCCTGATCACATTTCTGTAAAAGCGAACACAAGGTATTTAAAAACAGCATTCTCTCCACTGCTGACACCGGACAGTACACGCAAATAAAAACAATGACACTCTTTTCGTAGGTTGCTCTTACTTTTAAAAGTCTACCTTTTATAATCTCTTCAACTTGATAAGAATGTGGGTTAAAACTTTTTGTAAAAAGAACAGCTACTCCACCGCTAAGAGAAGTATTGTGACTTAAAACCGAGAGTCCACCCCATTCTCTGGCCCAATCAGAGGCATTACTCAGATCGCTGTGCGTCTCCTGAAGCATCACCACATCTAACTTGCTTTGCTTTACAAACTCATAGATTTCCATTCTCTTTTTCACATCTCTCGCTCCGTTAACATTCAAGGAGGCAAGATTGATCTCATTCATTTTAAAAGAATAAGATGAGAATAAAATCCAAATAAATATTACTAAAAACAAAGCACTGTAAAACATAATTTTAAGCATTTTGGCTGTAATCATTGACACCATCAGAGTTTAAAATCCGAACAATTTTCTTAAGCCGATAAATTTCTTTGTTTGTGAACAAGCTTTCTGACATAAACAATCTGGTTTTATCAATAAACTGTTTGACGTCTGGAAAGTAATCACAGACACGTACTCCTCTCTTATTTTTGTTTGCTCTGAGGAACAGTTTAATGTCTTCGACTTCGTAATCACGATTGGCTAAATCACTCTGAGAGAGACTGAAGCTTGAATCCGAAGATTCACTGCCACTTTCCATCCCTTCCTTGTCCACGCGGCCCAAAAACAAACAAACGGGAAAAAAACGAAACGAAAAAAAGACAACACACGAAAAACACTAAATAAATGTAGTCAAAAATAGAAAAGGTAAAGAAAAGAGAGTACAAAAGACACTCACTTCGAATACCACGCTCCACACTCACGCCGCTCCAACCACTCGCACTCACACCGGAAACGAGAGAGAGAGAGAGAGAGAGAGAGAGAGAGAGAGAGAGAGATTTTGATTTTCAAAACACCTTTATTTCAAAAACTCCTAACCTGATACAGTGCCAGTCTACCTAAGAAAAGTACAATGCAAACATGTTTAGTTCAATAACAGGAGTAAAAAATAAATAAATAAATAATAATAATAATAATAAAAAATAAATAAAAACAAACAACACACCTCATCTTAAAACAAAGCAAACTGTAAACTTTGGTTGTTAATTTCACACAACGCCCCCTTATAGCACCATATTAATTCAAAGGACTTTAAGTCACCCATTGCCTCATAATATCTAAAATCAATTAAGACTCTAGCTTTCACTTGGTTAAAAAACACAGTTTGTAAGTTACTGCTTGAGCTACGTTCGATTTTCACTTTTCTGGTGTCATAAATTGCTTTCTTAGCTTGGCCCAAGAGGAAATTCAGCAACTGACAACAAACTTTGCGTCTCTGAGAGTACTTAAAACCACAAATAAACTTTACAGGAGAAAATGTCTCACCAAAACGATCAAACAAACTTTTTAAAACCTGAAACAAAGGTGCAAGCCTGTCACAGTACAGAAAAGCATGAAATACATTTTCCTTCTGAAAACAAAAAGGACAACCATCAGAATTCACCGGATTTATTACAGACACGAGTGCATTAACTGCAATGGCACCATGAAGGATTCGCCATTGCAAATCTCCCACTTTTTTAGGCAGAGGCGACTTATACAGTGCTCTCCACTCCGGTTTAAAGCTCTCCCCCAGGTGGAGGACAGATCGCCAAGGAGTATCAACTCTCTTATTTAAAAGTGTCTTATTTAAAACTTTGACGCAGTTTTTATACAGGACTTTTCCGGACACTGGATTAGGACCCATGAACATTAATGTGCTAGTCTGTAAATAAACACCTTCACACTCTTCAAAGTCCGTCAACAGGAAGAGGTCAGGAAAAGGGTCATTACAATCAGAAGTAGTTGATCCTCCAGCATACTATTCCAGCAGTAAGACTTCTTCCGACAAGAGCGCTGATTTCCATTTGTCCAGCAATTTGGCCACAATGCGGTTAGATTTTATCCCCAACCATCCAGCGACTGCGTTAACATTCGCAAAAGTCACTCCAGCCAGCCTGACTAGATGTCCAAGGGTTAAAACGCCAGCATTAAGAAGAATGTCACATAATGTAGGAAGTGTCTTTTCACTTGATATGCCCAGTCGTGCTCCGTAGACCAAGGGTTCCTGCAGCAACCAATGCAGAGAGGTCACATTATCAACTCTCTGCACCTTAAACAGAGACCAGACTTTAAACAAGTTCCGGTAAAAAATGGGCAGCTTAGTCCAATCAGTCTTTTTGGGGTTCATCCAAAATAAAGTTTTCTCTAAGTCCAGACCTCTGAACTCACGCAGGATTGCGCAAGCAGTACATTTCCAGCTTGAGTCCACTGGTCCAGCCAGCAGTCTCTGAACAAACTGGAGTCTGAAAGCCGCTGTTCTGCTCTGTAGGTGTATAAGACCATGTCCTCCTTCCTCCTTGGGTAGATACAACACAGATTTCATAACCCAATGCATTTTATCCCAAAAAAAGTCAACTAAAATCGATTGCAGTTTTGGTAGGAGATCACGAGGAGGATCCACACAAATTAAACGATGCCAAAGAGCAGATGCAGTTAAATTGTTGATAATCAACACACGACCCTTATAAGACAATTTGGGAAGCAGAAATTTCCATTTGTTGAGGCGACCTTTAAACCTTTCAACAATTCCATCAAAATTTTTTTGTGTAAACAAGTCATCCCCCAAAAATATTCCTAGATATTTAAAACCATCCTTGGTCCAAACTAAGCTTTCTGGGAGCTTAGGCTCCGTATTGGCCCAACTACCAATCAGTATAGCTTCACTCTTGGACCAATTGACCTTAGTGGCCGAAATTTGTTTAAAATCATTCAAGACCTTCATTAACACATTTACATCTCTCTGTCCATTAATTAAAGCAACCACATCATCAGCATAAGCTGATAACTTAAAAAACCTTTTGCATTTTGGGACATGTAAACCGTACAATTTAGACCTTAACTTATTTAAAAGTGGTTCTATGGCCAAGAAATAAAGCATTCCAGACATGGCACAGCCTTGTCTGATACCTCTAAAAACTTTAAAAGGGGCACACAGATTCCCATTAATTTTTAAAACACTTTCAACATCTTTGTACAACACTTTTATAAAAGAAATAAAAACATCATTAAAACCAAAAGCTGCTAATGTGTTCCATAAATACATGTGCTCCACTCTATCGAAGGCTTTCTCTTGGTCAATTGAGATGAGGCCAAAATTCAGTTTTTGACTTTTACCAATGCTTAAAATATCCCTAATAAAAGAAATATTGTCATGAATTCGTCTCCCTGGAACACAGTAAGTCTGATCGGTATGAATGATTGAACTTATGATTTTACTCAGTCTGTTTGCCAGAACTTTGGAGAATAGCTTGTAATCAGTGCATAACAGGCTCACAGGCCTCCAGTTTCGGATCTCATTTATGTCACCTTTCTTTGGGAGTAGTGTGAGGACCGCTCTTCTACAACTAAGGGGTAGTCGTCCATTAACAAAACTCTCATTTAATACTAATAAAAAATCAGGGCCAACCTCAGCCCAAAATGTTTTATAAAACTCAACCGATAACCCATAAATTCCAGGTACCTTGCCACCTTCCATACTTTGAAGGGCCTTTTCTAGTTCTTCCAAAGTAACAGCTTTACTCAGTTCAGCATTATCATCTTCAGAGACTTGAGGCAAATTATCAAAAAAAACGCTCGCATTCATATCCTCAACTGTTAGTTCACTCTTATACAAGTTTTCATAGAAATTAACTGCCTTCATTCTGATTTCTGAGGGGTCAGTCAGTAAAACTCCAGCCTCGGAACGTAAACTGTGTATAAATCTTTTTTGCCCATTCTTTTTCTCTAAGTTAAAGAAGAACTTAGAAGGCGAATCCATCAACTCTATGTTCTGAAATCTTGACCTGACTAGAGCTCCTTGTACAACTGTATCTAACAAATCATTTAAAAACAGCTTCTTCTCTTTAAAACTCTTCATAATACTCAAATCTCCAGTGGCATCAGCACGTTCTTGCATATCATTTAGTTCTTTTTCAAGTGTTTCAATTGCTCTTTCTCTTTCTTTCGTAGCGTTTGTGGTATAAAGTTGGCAGAGCTGTCTAACTTGCATCTTAGCAAAATCCCACCACTGCTGTGCCGATTGAAACGAAGACCTTTTGGATCTAAAATCAACCCAAAACTCTTTAAAAAGCTCTTGAAAAGAAAGATCACATAACAGGTTATTATTTAGGTGCCAGTAAGCACTTCTTGGTTTGACAGACCCAACTGTCACGTCACACTTTACTAGACTATGGTCAGAAAACCCTACTGGGACAATGGAACAACTCCTAAAAAGATTAAGCTGGTGCCTGTGACCATAAAATCTATCTAGCCTAGCAAGAGATAGCAGGTTATCTTGAGTGTGTGCCCAAGTGTACTGCCTGTGAGTCAGATGAAAATTTCTCCACACATCAACGATCTCATTTGCATTGATCAACTCTACTAGCCTCCTTCGTGACGGCATATGGGGCTCTATATGATTCCTGTCTAAAACGTGCTCAGTGCAATTAAAATCCCCCCCCCCAAAATTAAAATATCCTCTGGATCACAATTAGCTAAAACATTACTTAAAATATCTAAGAAACACATTCTCTCAATAGTTCTGGTGGGAGCATACACAGAAATAAAAATAAAGACACGGTTCTCATACTGGGCTCTGATTTTTAAAAGTCTCCCCTTTACCACCTCGTCTACATCATACGAACATGGAATAAAAGTTTTAGAAAACAAAACAGCAACTCCTCCACTCGTTTCAAACAGTTGAACCCACTTTCTCCCCTCTCTTGCCCCATTCACATTCAGAGAAGCAATGCATATTTCTACCATAAATGAGGAAAGCCAAGAACAGATAAGACTTAAAAAGAGACCCGCATTAATAAACCTATCACTTTTCATTGTTAGTATTAAGCTCAGGTTGGGCATTAAGTTTAGCAAGTATCTTCTTTAGACGGTACACTTCTTGATTGCTAAAGCAACCTTCACTTCTATACAATTTAACTTTATCAATGAATTGTGTCACATCAGGAAAAAATTCCTCAATACGAACTCTTCTGACATTCTTAGTCGTTTTCAGAAAGGATTTGATGTCATCAGCACTATAGTTCTTAGTTGAGAAACCACTTAGCGGCAAACTGCACGCTACGCTCAACTCTGAGAGATTGCTTTCACTTTCTGTGTCCGTTTGACTTAAGTCACAACTAAAGCCTCTTTTAGCTTGCTCATCTGAAGAACTCCGATCAAGTCTTCGTTTCTGCGGAGTTTTAAAAACACACTCATCTAGTTCAGTCATCATCACTTCCTCAATGCGAACAGGTTCATCCACCGCATCTACTACGCTGTCTACAGACTCCCCTTCATTTCCTTCACCTACAACCATCATTTCTTCATCCTCTACCACCTTTCCTCTGGACTCAGCTACTGTCTGCACAGAGCTTGGTCCAGCAACCACCATTTCTCCACCTTCCACCTCCACTGTTTCTCTTCTGGACTTATCTACTGTTTGCACAGAGCTTGGTCCAGCAACCACCATTTCTCCACCTTCCACCTCTACTGTTTCTCTTCTGGACTTATCTACTGTTTGCACAGAGCTTGGTCCAGCAACCACCATTTCTCCACCTTCCACCTCCACTGTTTCTCTTCTGGACTTATCTACTGTTTGCACAGAGCTTGGTCCAGCAACCACCATTTCTCCACCTTCCACCTCTACTGTTTCTCTTCTGGACTTATCTACTGTTTGCACAGAGCTTGGTCCAGGACCCACCATCCCTACATCCTCTACCTCCACTGTCTTCCCTCTATCCTCAGTCACTATCTGAGCCCCGCTCGGTCCAGCGACCTCACCATCCGCCACAATCGCAGCATCCTGCTGAATCCCGCTAGCGTTACTACCGTTCTCGACTCCCTCATTCGGCTTGTCCAGTCTACGAGGACACACCCGGATCACATGACCCACTTCACAACAGTTAAAACATTTCAAGTTGTTTGTGGTGGCAAAAATAACATAATTAAACTCCTCATGCCGAAAATTCAGAGATAAATCTAGTTCGTCAATATTATCCTGCAGTATCATGTAAACGTAACGCCTAAAAGATACAACATGTTTCAGCAGAGGAGATTTTGTGCCGATTGGGATCATTTTTATTGGGGTAACTGTTTTTCCATAACGGGCTAACAATCTGACCAACACTTCATTTGGGATAAATGGTGGAACATTAGAAAGAGTCACTTTTTTCGAAGGTGCCGACAAGGGAAGCACTTGGGTGAAAACGCCGTCAATCACTATACCACTTTGAACAAGCTGGTTTGCTAAATCAACAGTTTTTACAAACACGACAACTGCACTGCTCATACGGGACGCCGACACAATGTTTTCGCACCCGATCACTTCCCCCACCGCTAAACTGCATCCCTCCACACCTGCGGTGGAGTCTATTAAAGCTCCCGCTACCTGGGGTAGCCATGCTCCCGACGCGCGGAGCCAACGCTCCGCCAACCACCGAACACCCCTCCCTACCTCACTAACTTAAAGCTATACAAAAAAAAAAAACTAAACAGAGACAAAGATAGGAAAGAGAAAAATAAGAAATATAGACCACTCGTACCTCGCACAGTAGCCACACGCTCTCACTGCTCACTCACGCACTTCCGCTCAGAGAGAGAGAGAGAGAGAGAGAGAGAGAGTAAGTTGCTATGGCTACTTTTCATTTGGAACCGAAAGTTAAGATTATCTGCTTATGTCATAATACCTGCTTTCTGGAATACCCCACAGAATGGTCTGAAGTATGTTTTGTTATGCTGCCACATGTGCTTGATAATCCAATGTATGATGCCCAGCCGAGGAGATCTTATGTTTTTTTTCTCCGTTTAGTTTACTTAATACGTCAACTCAAGCTTTCCCTGCCAAATACACACACTCACACACATTTGTACACACACTCTCACTCACTGCACAGTGTATGATTGGATGAGCCACGCTCCACTGACCTGCAGGGCAGCACTTTGGCTAAATAAAATGAGCACTGAATTATGAGACTGGCGCCAGGATGTGCATGAGACGCTGGATGTATTTTTTATGAGGAAGGGACAGTATGTCAGAAGCAGTTTTCTTGTATGACTCTGATGTGATTGGTTGATTTATGTATTTAAGGAAATTATTTAAAGGGGACCTATTATGGTCTTTTCACAAGAAGTCATTTAAGTCTCTGGTGTCCCCAGAATGTGTCTGTGAAGTTTCAGCTCAAAATCTCCCACAGGTAAGTTATTATAGCATGTCGAATTCTGGTACAGTTATGAAAGTAGATTGTCATGAGTAAGGCTTCACCATATTCCCCAAGAGTAGGGTATGATCTGGAATCAATTTTAAATGATTTATGAAGGACTTATGGATATACATATATAATCTTTACACCATGTTTTATTTAGTTATCATTACTCTGAAAATATTTTTTGAGAACCTGCTCTTCATCCTCCCAAAAGCGCGCTCTGTTATGGAGCGTGCTTTGGAATGCTGGAGATTAAAATGGGCTCCCACACATTGTACTAGCCTCTCATAGGCAGTGATATGGGGCAGTGGGTTTCAGAGGCACGGGTACCCTCCGTCTACCAGGACAAAGTGCCCTGGAGTAGGTAGGTAGATCCAGTGGGACAGCACTCTTGTGTCATTGACTGATCCAGGCCAGCCCACGTAGGCAGAGCACTCCTGATGTTCAGAAACAGCCCGCAGGATTATGGAGGGGAACAGTTTCCTGTTCCTGTAGCAGTGACTATCATGGCTGCTTGATGGCTTAATGTAGACATGACAGCTGTCGACAGCTCTTGCAGCTTTCAAAAAATATATTTGTCTTGCCAGCCCTACAAACCCATGGCAAACTGCCTCCAGGTCTTCTGGATATGGCCACCACCTTCTCAATGATTCTGTGGACAACGCGGTGGACAGTGAAACAAGGCATTGCAAAAACTCTAGAGACAACCCTGTATGAGTCCTAATCACCAGTCAGAAAAGAAATACCAAGGTCATATTGTATAAATGGGTAATATTGTATAAATGGAGTGTTATTAGATTTTAGATAAATTAAATATACATCATTCAACAGTATTATGAATATAGTCATTATTTTGAGAATTTTAAAAAAGTTGACCAAATTGTTTTTAGCAGGACTGAGCTGGACTGATTGGAAGATACAAGAAATCAGGAGGTATTTGAGGTCAGGCTGTTAAAGCCACCAACACAGCTGGAAATGCTAACTCCCTTTGGCCAAGTATTCTTACAACTCCCTCAGTCAGTCCACAACTCCTCATTCCAATGCATACTGGATTGCCAGCCTGGGAAACCTTCCAGTGTATTCAACTCAGTTCACACCAGCAATAGGCAGTACAGAGGCAGAAGAGCCAGGCCGACGCCAGAAGAGCTGTGATACCCACTTACCATTTAGTACAGAACGTTACCATCTGGGACAGAAGGTCTCTCAAGCAGGGACATCAGTATTTGAATGCCCTGTCGCAAGCTGAGTCACCGCTACATTGGTCCATCAAGAGGCAAGACAAATGAAGTGACTATTAAACGTACCATCTCTGATCAGAACCACACTCCTCCTGGAAAAGAAATAGACTCTCTTATCACTCAAGCTAAGTGCTTATCTGATCTGTGTGCTTCAACTGTTTATCTGCCAAAAAATATTCTGAACTTTTACCTTGGTGTTCTTCTCTTTTGCTATTAACATTGATAATAATATTAAAAATAGTGATTTTTTTTTTTTTTTACAACGTAAACATCTTTACTGGCACTTTTGTTAGAATCGTAATGCATCAATTTATTAATGGCCTAACTAAAAACATTGAAATATTATATTAAACTAGATGTTTTACCTGTCACAGCTTTTCTTATTTTCTAAAGCACAAATACAGTTTTCCGTATTAGACAATTAATTGCTCACTGCAGAATGACATGAAATTTGTCACGCCAAATATGTTAAACATTAACAGTAAGCAATTAATTTATTTTTGATTACCTGCTTCCACACAGTTAATCAAATCATAATTTGTTTGAAAAGCTTTTAGAGTGGTCTATTTTTCTCAGCTATAACACCAAGACATAACTTGGTTTCTATTTTTACTCAAGACTTGAGATTGGAGTAATTAAAAGCACTAAAACATTTTTGCTGGGTTGCGAAGTAGTTCTTATGATGCATCTTAATTAGATTTATCAAACCTAGTAATAGAAGAGCAGAGAGGATCTATTATACCTATATCAAACGTTCTTTGTTTTCTAATGATATTGATAAACTAATACACCAATAAAACATATATAGCATTCTTATCTTTTGAACAACTGTTAAGCTGTTTTTACACTGCAAATGTGATGCTTATGAAGCGACATGGCAAGGTACAGAGACTTTTTACAGAGACAGAAAAAAATAATAACAATTATGGAAAAACTATCAGCTCAATGTGTGACATTTAATTATTTTCATGCTCACACACATCCATCAGAAAACAAGATGTACATTGAGTTCAATGCATGTGTTTGGATCAAATCAACTGTTATGTCTGTTTTATAGAAAAAGTTAGTTTAGTACTTTTTTCTGAATTGTACAGATCCTACGATGGATAAAACAGCAGACTTAGAGGATATTTTGACAAGTTAGAATTGTATGGTTAGCTCAGATGGATGGTTGCACTTCTCTTTCCATCAATCTAAAGCCTGCTCTGCTTTCCAGTGAAATCACAAAGCAAATAATTGGCCATAATTTTAACTTGTTTATTTAAAAAAGGCCTTTACTTCTGAACAAGGCTTTTGTGGGATGGGGCATTTCCCTCACCCTGAAGAATGAAGTGGTATCCAGTTTCATCTGGAGAAGAAGGGATTCTATCCCAGCGTCGGAGGTTAATCCCTGGCGCTGTCCACTCAGGGTCACTTTACTCTGGTGGGCAGAGTATATTCCGCTCCAACCTGGCAGTGGTAGGCCTAAGCACCCTACATATACTGCAGGCTTTACAAGCAGAGTTTCTCGGGGACCTCGATAAGGGCGAGGGCTCTCTCGCTGGGCCGCCAGGGAGTCAGCCTCTTCAAGAAGATGGTCACTCCAAGAATATGGCTCTGGCCGCTAAAGAAGGTTTTTTTTAAAAGAAAATATCCTGACGTTCCTCTGTCACCTTCGGGCCTTTTCGGCGACTCTTTCGGGGGGCTTTGTATGGCCAGCCTCATAGCTCCTCTCCTTGGGCCGGTCAAGTGGGGTGTTGCCACCTGTTACCCCCTCAAGAGAACCAGGGAGTCGGGCCAACCTCTAACATGCAGGTTCAGCTAAGCAGGCTAATATCATGAGAATCTGATATATGCCGTAAATCAGACAGACCAGATTCAGATCAGATTCAGAAATATGGCGGCACCCATCGCACATCATAGATAGCTAACAGGATCATTATACATGTTTTTAAAAGACAAAACACAATCACTTGCACATTTTTGAGAATCAGAACATCATGTAGTTGATGACATAGCCAACAAGTTATACATTTTTTGAATAAAAAAGAAAAAGACTGCCAGCTTAAACCACACTACTTGAGAAACTTCAGTCACTTGCCGGTCTTCACCAAACTCAACACCAGGCGCTGATGGACCTCAAACTGGAACAGGAGGATTGTTTTTGCTTGTTGTTTTTTTTTAAGTGCAAGAAGAGGATCATCTAAAGCCTGCTGGTCTGGGAGATCAATCGCAGTCACAGTCCCAACCATCACCCAAATCCACAGGAAACTATTCATGAAGACAGAGGAGGCATGTGGTTGGGCGCGTGACGAATGTCGTGCTGAAAGCGCAGGTGGTCTATGACTTAAAGCAGGCCATCTTTTAATGGGTCAGCCGCTGTCCTGAAACAACCTTGTCATCACTTCCGGTCAGTAGAGCTGGGGGACAGTAGTCAATCTTTTGTGATAGCACAACAGCTCCGGGACGATTGCTGCAAGTGGCTGAGGATCGTGATGTTGAGGAACTGGTCAGTCTGGTGGTTCTGGAGCAGTTCCTCACTCAACTACCATGTACCACGGCTGAGTGGGTACAGTGCCACCTCCCGGCGTCAATGATTATGGCCATCCAGCTGGCCGAAGACCATCTGGTGGCGTGCCCTGGGGCACGCCAATACATAAACAGAGAAGAGTATCTGAACAACAACTCTCTTTCAGAGCTGAGCAGAGAAGGGAAGTTCTAACATGAACTTTAAGAAAGCCATATGTGTTTTATCTCACTCAAATAGTAGTGACTTTGATTTTCTACAAAAGGCAAAATCCCAGCTGTATTACACCAGGGTTTCAAATCCTTTGGAAGTTTATTAGCTTCAATTCCCCCTAGATACAGCTCAAACAGAGAAACAAACAGTGCTTAAACAAGACAGAGTGTCAGCACACTATGCCTCCTAACAATATTCCCCTTTTAGAGCATTTTCATTAAAGCCATAGTGTGTAATCTAGCAGCATCAAACAAGGCTGCCTTTTGATCATACACACCATTGGTGCAAATGGTTTTACAATAAAAAAAATAAATAAAAATACAACTAGAAAAGGATCTTACTTATATTTGACACTGATATTAGAAGGAGTTACCTCAGGTTTTGGAACTGAAGTTAAGTTGTATAAGCTGCTTTCTGGAATAACTCCCAGAACAGTTAAAAAAAAAAAAATACTTTTGTAAATACGTTTTAAACACTCCTCATGTCTGTGTTTGGGTTTTTTATGGGATAGGAAGCCCACCTATATGTTGGAAAATGTTTCTTGGAGCTATCTGTATTTCTATTTTGTCAGTCTTAAAATCTGCATTGATGATGTAATTGTCAGGGTTCTGTCACTTCGGTCTTCTTTCCTCATGTTTGGTGACAGAGCCCTGACACTACTACATTCTTGTGTCTTCGTGGGAGCGTGCAGCATAGTGCTTTTCACAAGCTGTACAGTCATGTTTTCCACAAACCTGACAGAAACTGCAGAATGAAAAACTATTCCAGTAAAAAAAGATATTTTTCATAATTTTACAAACGCAAAAGTAAAGATTATTAATGTAATACTGAATATAGGCTAACAAATGCATTGTTTCTAATTGTTTTATTAGCTAACAAACTGATTGTACAGAAGACAATATCACACCCATTTTAGAGCTTTACAAAACAGAGAAAAGTCCATCTGTCCATATCCAAAATAAAGTAAAATTGTTAAGATTTTTATTGTTATTATTAAGACCTGTGTACAAATCAGAAAGGTGGTATTGAGATGTTGTGTTTAGTCCTAGATTTTTCTGCTGTGTTTAGTTAAACTTCCAGGTTCCCAGTCTATACAACCAAACCAATTATCTAGGTAAAATGTCTTTTTAAAACAACAGATACAGTAACTCACTTGGCTGTGATGTCAGAGGGGAATAATTTAGGAACATTTGTTTTGTTAATTAAACAGTTCAATTTGTTGTTAAATTATCTTTCTGTTAATGGATGTTGTATTAGCTGTTGGGAAGTTGAAGTCTTCTTATGTTGAGCGTTTATTTAATCTGATTGTTACAAACATTTTAGTTTGTTTCTGTTGGGATGCCTTGTAGAATGTATAAATAGGCCTGTGAGCTAAATGCATTCAGTTCTGTTTGGGGACTCAGAGCAGTGTTGTACTGTTGGGCCATTTGGATAAGCCAAAATAGGACATTTTTGTTGTTTTGTTTCTTTTTTGTACAGTTTTTATTTATTTTTATTTTCTCTTCCAATACTATTTAAGCTGTAGGAAAGGCGTTTTGAACAAGATGTCATAACCTTTTTCCACAATTTATTCTGCAAAGCTGAATTGTCAGCATCGTTATTTAGCATCACATGGTCATTCTAAAATCATTCTAATATGCTGCAAAGATCAGCATTTATTTGAAATAGTCTTTTTGTAATAATAAATGTAATTTATATTTAGTGAATTTAATTGATCCTTTCTTTTATAAAATAGTCATTTTGAACAGTATATTAATTAATATTATCTATACAGTTGTTTACATGTATTAATTTAGCATGTGCTTTTATCCAAAGCGACTTACATCTTGATGAATACAGAAAGCGAATCATCCTGAAGAGGCAAAAAAGCCACAAGAGTGCTCACAGTTTCGAACATTGCTTGAAGTAGTATAAGCCTGGAGAATGGAGATACTAAAGGGAAGTTAAAGCAAGGAAGGAAACGTTTTTTGTGGCATTTTTAAAAGGTTATGTTAGGTGGTCATGAAAGAGATGCGTTTTCAGCTGTCTTTTGAATATTGACAGGGATTCTGCCTTCCGGATGAAGACAGGGAGATTCCACCAGCAAGGAACAGTGAACGAAAATGTTCCTGAGAGTGATTATTTTTTTTTTGAGCCTGTCTCAGATCTGTAAGCAAGTATCAATGCTTTGAATTTGATGCAAGCTGCAAGTGGGAGCCAGTGCAGAGAGATAAAGAGAAGAGTGACATGGGCCCTTTTGGGTTAGTTGGAAACCAGATGAGCTGCAACGTTCTGGATCAGTTTTACGGGTTTGATTGCACTTGAAGGAAGACCATTGCAATAATTAAGCCTGAAAATGGAGAATAACACAAAACATATTTGTCCTGGTTTGAAATGGAATTTTAATTAGATATTAATTTAAGTATCCCACAAAATATTGAGATAACCAATATTTCAGAAGATGTGTGCTCTTCTATTGTTATCTTGTATGAAGCAGATCACAACTGAAAACATCTTCCCTTATGCCTTCCTGTCCAAGCTTGCTTCTTTGAAGTGCTCTCCAACCAACAGTGTGTGCTGAATAATATTACAATACATCAGATAGAAGATGTAAATTCTGTTTCATCTGAAGTGTAATTCTAGAGCACTCTACACACTGTGTTGTGGCGCTTTTGTTGTTCTCATTCATTATTCTCTCTCAGTGGATGAGATGTGATTCCCCAGCACACAACAGACTGAGACTGCAGTAAATAGGTCAGCCCAGTCCAGCTGTCAGACCCTGAGGTGGACCCCAAGGTTTTGGGGTGAAGGGAGAAGAAGGGATCAATCGCAGCATGCTGCACTCCTGGAGATGTTCAAAAGCATTAGTATCACAACAGGTGAATGTCTAGCAAGGCTGCACACTGTGGACTGTAATCACAACACAACTGTGTTTGAACTACTGCCATTACTAGCTAGTGTAACAGAGTTATATAGTGTCTACACTTGCTAATAAAAATCTAATAACAGGGTTTTCTATTGGCTTTGTATAGAGTAAAAACCCCTGTAAGCGTGACCGAAATGTCCTCTGTTTAATCTGAGTTGGAGCTCAGGCCAGCAGGAACTGATCTGCGTGGTTGAGAGGAAGGGTGCCATCAGTCAGATAACGTCTTCTCTCACACAGTAACAGAGACTTTAATTAAAGCTGGCAGAACATGAATAAAAAGGGGCAAAAAAGTATGATGCCTTCATTTAATTGAACCATGCGTGATATTTCTTATAATATTATTACATTTTATTTACCCGATAAGCTTGATCTGCACAAATCACATTTTAGAGGCAAGAGGAAATGAATTGTACCAGTAAGGAATTCAAGTATATTCATATCCTGAAGGTGAACCCAGAACCATATTATACAGCCTTTTATGTATATCTTCATAACAAAAAACTCTTGCATCTCTTCTGAAATGTATTTATATTTCATTTTTTAGTATTTGTTTAAACTGGATGAAATATGCAATCAGCTAATTAAAATTAAAATATGTATTAAAATAATTAGTGTGTTGGTTGTCTTGCATCTTGTTACCGTAGTTTTTTGTACAAATGCTTATGCATCATTAAAGTCTTAAATCAATTGTCTTGAATGGTTTCTAGTTGCTGTAGTGCTCTGTTGGATCCTTTAAAGGAAACAATCAAAAATAAATGTTTCCAAAGAGAAAGGTATGGTGGAGATTTGAAGATTTGTGTTCTCATTAATGACAAGCATATTCATGCTTCTGGGAACAGGATCAAGCCACATGAATGAGCTAGAGACGGGTTTCAAATAGCACTGCTTGAATGTTGCTTATTCCAGTGATGTTGAAGTCCTCTGAGAGAGTGGATACACTGCTGAAGAAAATTACGAGTACAGAAAGTGATTAAAAAAGTAAAAGTTTCAAAACTACTTCAGGTGTTTCATGCCACTTGTAATGAGCTTCTACTTTTTTTTAAGCGTAAATAATGTTTTTAGGCATTTGTCATGTTCACGCTTAAATGAGCGTTGTCTCATTCAAGATCTGAAACGCCACTTATAAGATGTACACAAAAACACCTCCACACAAAGCTGAGCAAGGAGGCAATTAATAATATTAATGCATCTTCTAGAAATTAAGGTGTGGGTGTTTAACTGACTAATTTAACAGAGATGTGAAATGAAAATGTGTTTCGCAGTAACATTTCGGATGATCCTTTCAAGGTCAGCTGATGGTAAAACAATTAAAACATTAAAACTGTAAAAATATAAAACTCTCTAAACAATAAAATATACAAATGTTACACTCCACAAACAGGATTTCTTTAGTCTGTCCTGTCCTCTAGTTCAAATTTCTAAACGTTCTTAAAAATAATGTTAAATCTCTCTCTCTCTCTCTCTCTCTCTCTCTCTCTCTCTCTCTCTCTCTCTATATATATATATATATATATATATATATATATATATATATATATATATATATATATATAGCAAAATTATTTCAGTTATTTCTATTTTATGATTTCATCCTTACACAGAACCAAAACTCGCCATGACTCTGATCAAGCAAATACATGTAGTAAACAATAGAATAAAAACAATAAAATGTTCTGTGTCTTTTGCTCACAAATTTATAAATTTTTATTTACACATTTCACCCGCTCCTTCCCAATCAAATGCACACACAGTATGGACAGTAGTAGAGCAGATAAACTTACAGCTTCGCTACTAGTAGAGATGCTGCTGCCGGACACTGTTGAAAGAGACGCAGACTCAGGTAAATCATACATGCTTGATAACACTCTCTATCTCTCTCTCTCTCTGTGTTTGTGCGCATGTGCAGAGTGAGCATGAGGAGCGGTAAGCATGGGGAATTTGAGTGTGTGAGGTACAAGTGTTTAACTTTCTACGGTTCCCTCTTTTTTCTATATTTATTTATTTATTTGATGTTTGTGTGATTTATTGTTCTTAGTAAGGTGTTTTTTTATGGAGTAGTTTACTGGGCTCTCTGCTTCCAGTGTTTGTACTGGGAGCATGGCGAGTGCACAATCTTGGGTTTTTAATGAGAAGGCATGTGGTTAAAATTGATTCTGTTTTGGGGGTTGAAGAATGTAGTTTAGTTGTGAGTTCTTGTCGGCATCGAGAATGAATGGAGCCATTGTTGTGTTTGTAAAAACGATTGATTTGGCGAATCAGTTGGTGGAGACCGGAGTTGAAATGCGTGGGATTTGGATCATGGAATTGGATTTTGGAAGTGCTTTCTCTTTATACACAGTGAAAAAAGGTAACCTTATCTAACGTGGTACCTTTCATTAAGAACGAGGTGTTGGCAGAAATGCTGTGTAGATATGATAAACAGGTCTCAACAATAAAGATAAATCATAAAATAAATCATTAAAGATAAATCATCAATAAATCTTCAATGCTGAAGCATTTGGTTTAATTTTAAGTTTAATTTTCCTTTACAGGATTTCAATTACGTGATTTTTGCAACTACAAACATAATTAAATGTTTTGGTTATGGTGAGAATGACACCTTGTGCGTAATTGTCCTAGAAAGGATAAGACTGGTTTAAATGAAGAGGCTTTATGAATTTTAAATAAAAAGACAATTGCAGAAGGTTTAATGCTTGGGAATCTGAAGAATGTAACTCCTTTTGTGGATGAGGAAAGGCTGGGACCAAGTGTATATGTGCCTTTTGTAATGGAGTAAAATAAGGAAACAACAGTTGAAAGTGCAGTTTTAACTATTATTGCCGATAAGGAAAAAGAAAATGTTGAGAAAACAATAGTTAGAGCGAACGACAACAGACCGAAAGAAGCTAGCGAACAGAATGTGATGAGTTTTAGACACTGAGGCCTCAGTGTTTGAAATGAAAGATTATTATTTTAAAGCAGCTCAAAAAGGATATCAAAGAAATGTCACATTTGTAAATAAACTAAAGAACTTGATGTTCAGGAAGTGAGTCAAACTGACACAGAGAGTCAAGTCTCTGAATGTAGTCTCATAGGGAGTTTACCACTGATCGGATTCTCTAGCCAAAAATACAGCGTAGATGACATTAAACAGTTTTTAAAAGTGACAAAAAATACAAGGAGAGTTCAAATTTAAGCATTTTTTCCTGACTTTTTTCTTGGTAATTTATTGAAAAAGCTAAATCTTTCAGGAGTGAGAATCAGTTCACTGATTAAGAGGCTTCTCGTTTAAGAAAGATTTTTACCAGATGCCCAAATGCAGAATTCAGTGAAAACAGTCAAAACGGTTAAAGGTGGTTATTC
This sequence comes from Rhodeus uyekii, assembly GCA_037043235.1. Classification (NCBI taxonomy): domain Eukaryota; kingdom Metazoa; phylum Chordata; class Actinopteri; order Cypriniformes; family Acheilognathidae; genus Rhodeus; species Rhodeus uyekii. Next base: position 2,267,869 of record JAWRVZ010000112.1, read on the forward strand.
TCCTTCGGGGTTATTAACTTTGTTGAGATGGGAGGTATTGGTTTGAATTCTAATTTTATTTCAATAATTAAAGTCTTGTATTGTGACGTTGAGAGAAAATAAATGGTGACTTATGCTCTCCTTTTAAAGTTTTAAGAGGGGTTAGGCAAGGATGTGCTCTTTCTGGAATGTTGCATACGTTAGCCATAGAACATATTCTGAACAAGTTGAGAATTGAACTGTCAGGTGTGGATTTGCCAAATATCACCAATACTGTCAAATTATCAGCTTATGCTGATGATGTTGTAGTTTTAATTTAAAGTCAAAATGACGTCAATACAATGTTTCAATTAATAGAAGAGTTAAAAAAAGTATCTTCTGCTAAAGTGAATTGGCAAAAAAGTGAAGCCATATTTGTTGGGAGGTGGTCATGTAGTGCAGTGGTCCCCAACCCCCGGTCCACGTGTAGAGGCTGCTGCAGGCAGAGGAGGAGTTTAGGAGGACTAATGGTTAAGGGACACGCCTCTGTTAACGAACTCAGGTGTACTCATTTTGCAGTGACTCGAGTGACAGGATAAAAGCTGGACCTAGAGAGAGAGAAGAAGCTGGTGATTGTGGCAAGACCACATGCTGCTGTTTGGGACCCTGCTGAAAGGCATTTGTATTATTTTTGTTAAAGCCTTCATGCTTCTGATTTATTTTGTGACGCTGCCAATAAAACGCCTGACCAAACGAAGTTTGCTTATTCTCCTGTTCTGACAGCTGAAAAGGTGTCACACCGTGCTTCCATGAGGTCTGAATTGCACCAGGAATGCTTTTAAATATATAAATATATTTTTTTATTTTATTTCTTTAATTACGGTCCTCAGGTTTTTTTTTCTGGGCAATGAGAATGCTGTCAAGAAAGACTCAATTGAAACGGTTAAAGGCCGCCTAGAGAAATGGAACATTTTATTGATAAAATAAATATTTTATTAATATTGATTATTAATAATTGAATTGCCTCTGCTTTCTGGCAACGTTTGATTTGTGTGGATCCCCAGCAGAATTTTTATCAAAGATTCAGTCATTCTTATAGACTTTCTCCGGGACAAATTTCACTTGGTGCCGAAAAATGTGCTGTACCTTATGAAGGAGGACACGGACTGGTCCATTTACAAAGCCAGATCGCACCTTTTAGAATTCAGTTTGTACAAAGACTTTTAAAATGTTCAGAGGATGCAAACTGGAAGATTGTGGCTTTTTCTTTATTGAGAGAATTTGAAGGACTGGGCCTGGACAAAACCTTATTTTGAATGGCTCTTTCAAAGTCAAAACCCTTTAAACTTCTTGTAATTTATAGGAATCTTTAAAAAGTCTGGGCTATGTTTGAAGAGAAAAAAAAGAACTACAAATGCTTTGTATTGGCTGCTGCAAGATACTTTTTGGCTCCCGTTTGGACTTTACTAGAGATCCAGGTTACTCTGACAAAAGAAAACTTTCTGGACTCTAGAGTACACCATTGTTCACCATTGGACATGTGCATCAGATTGCAGGAGTTGATTTTTAAAGATTTGACTTTTATGACTGAACAGCTGGGGATGAGATCAACACATGCGAGAGCCAGAGTGCTGGATAAACTGAGGCTAGAAAAACAATTCGAGAAACTTCCAAAGATAAACTAAAATTGTCAATGGATATCTCTGTGGATTTAAATCAATTGAACCTTTTCCTAACTTGTTTATATTTCCATGACTCCATGGGTGACTGTATATGCACTTTTAAAAGTCAAAGAATTGACTGTATCGGGAAAAGATTGTACCTCTGGAAAGGAATATTATAAAACTTGTGTAAAAGTTTTTAACAAAGAAGTTTTGGATAAATTAATTGACATACTTTGGCGTAAAGTGCTTGAGTTAGATGCTGATGAAAATCCTGAGTGGAGAGTGTTGTATAAGTCACCATTGTCTAAGAGAATTGGAGACTTGCAATGGAGGTTGTTATATGTGCCTGTTGCTATTAATGCTTTTATTTCTGTAATTAATCCTGATGTTGATCAGAACTGTCCTTTCTGTTTACAAAGAGAAACAGCTCGGTTTATGTATGTAACCTTCGTTTCCTAAGCGTCAAAACGCTAGGGGAATGCCTTGGCATGTAGTCCCGTGAAGCACAGTGAAATCGATTGTGGAATCATCATCATCATCATCGTGGGTTGGTGATGTCATGATCCAGGATCATAAAAAAGCACTGGAAAGCGAAAGCGGCAGCTCAGAGAGTGTTTGAAGCAAGCCTGGAGGAGCAAGGAGCTGAGGTAGACAATGCAGCGTCTTGTTCCCCCTTAGGGAACTAAAACTACAAATGTAAACCGAAACGTTCCCTTTCATGGGAACTCGAGCTGCGTCGAAACGCTAGGGGAACTCCACCTCAGTGACGCTGGCTGCAGGTGTGTTGCATCTCACTACATGAGCGCCCTCGTGCCCGGAGCGGAGAAGAGGTCAAGCTTATAGAACCTCTGGAATGTGTGCAGGGAGGACCAGCCTGTCGCAGCACAAACATAAGCAGGGGAGACCCCTGCAAGAAAGCCATAGAGGCAGCCACACTCCTAGTGGAGTGGGGATGGACCCTCACAGAGAAGGAATTCCGGTCGACTCCTAAGCCAGAGAGATAGCCTCAGCTATCTGTCTGCTCAAAGTAGTTTAGATGCCATGGCCACTCAAGAGTCCTGAGCAGAAGAACAGCTGGTCAGTCCTATGCTACAGGGAGATCTAGTGTACATAGGGGTCCAGTGCTCACACTGGAATGACCTCGTTCTTGAATCCTGACCATGATCATGCAGAGTAGAGGATAGAAGCCTCAAGCCACGAGGAATCAAGTTCAGAGAAAGAGTCACCCGGAGGTACGTGGTAAGCAAGGCAGCCACGTAAACCTCTCGGGTGGGAGGAGAGAACCCTGTAGTGAAGCTGTCTCGCAGGAAACATAATGACTTAGAGGTGCACAGTTTCCTCATGGTGGGGGCTCTGGACCTCTGAACCGCACTTCAGTTAAGAGACCAGCAACTCTGCTCTAGGCCCCTTCGAAGGCCAAGAACAGAGATACACACTCTCTCCAGAACTCCCGGAGCAGGGCGATTGGGGAAAGGTATGGACGTAACCTCAGCCACGTTCAAAACTTAGTATGAAGCCCAAAGAGGGTATGGAAAAGAGGGGGATTCCACAGAGAGCCATGGGAAAGTTGATGGCCCGTAGATTTGCCTTGTAGGACCCATTGGGAGACCTCTAGGTATAGATAAGCGACCAGGTACTCCAAAGGGAAAACAGCCTCTCCAGGCTATGTTATGAAGGAGTGACCCCTCAGGACCACTCCCAAATTCTTTGGGTGCACCGTTGACAAGGAGCTTCAGTTACCTCTAGGAAGGGGCTACTTCCCAAAGCAACCCGACTCGGGAGGTAGTTGAGGATCACCAATGGATCACCAATGTGAGGTCGGACACACTAGTCTGTCAGGACCTCTGCTCATAGCTTTGTTAGCAGAGGGGGCGATCCTCAGATCCGGCCCCGTGCCAGAAGGCTGAGCCTGAGAGTGTAGACCCGACCCACCAAAATTAGGGAGGGTAGCGGCACTCTAGGTTGGAGTGATCCCTCAGGATTAGCTCCAGACCCATAAGGGATGCATCGGTCAACAGCATTATGCGACAAGGAGCTCCGATACGGGTCTTAGAACCAGGGTTCGTCCACTACCAAAGATATGTAGGCATGCCTTGACCTTGATTGTGTGGAAGTGGGGTTACCCCTCAGGGAAAACCCCATTGGTTCTGGCAACCATGTGGCATGTGCTCTCCGATTCTGCTGTGGTCTCAGGTACAGCAACCAGAGGTCTTACCCAAACTGGGAGCTGCTGCCCTGGGATCCAGCACTCTGAGTTGCAACCCAACTCCTATGTGAGTTCTGGTGCCTCGGCATCAGTATCTCTTGCTCTGAGCCTTCTTGGTGGTGAGGACGGTTGTCAGATCCATCCTCTGTCAAAAAGCTGAGCTCAAGAGTGTCGGACCAACCCCCCGGGGGGGTAATGAGTGACGACACTCTACTATTGTGTGGCCCTATGGGAGGAACTCTAAGGCTGCAGTCTCAGCTTGAGGGCAGTAGCTTCCTGCATACCACCTGCTGTTAGCAGCCTCCTCTTTATTTTTAATGGCTTCAAAACGTTATTGCCGTTAAATTATTAATATGGTTGTTTCTTCTTTGAATTTAAACAAAGGCACAAATCAGGACTGACTGCTTTTAGTCTCCACCATTGTTCTCAGAAACCTACTGGTAGCACTATCACTGGAAAAGAATTTCCCCTACTTCTGGTTTTACACGTCACATTGAGAAATAAGCCTATTAGCAAGACTTGGGATTGGATGCGTAAGAAATCAGTCCCAAACACAAGAGTGTTTTAAGGACTAAAACTATAAATGTTTTGAGGTATTGTAACATAGTATAAGCTGACTCCATGCTGTTGAATTTTTAGGGAAATAATGCAGTCTCGAAGTGTAACAGCCACCTCGGATGTGAATTATATTTCTAATGGACTGTCTTCAACTATTCCTTACACATATCATGGTACATCTGAATAATAGATTCTGATTGGCTGGAAGGTGTGTAATAAAACCATTCAATACAAAGGTTGCTCCAAGTTAGTTTAATCCTTGTTCTACATTAATGTGCTGTTTTCATTGAAGCACACACATATATGTAAATAGACTATGTCACTCGCACATAGAGAAGACACAGAAATATTCAGTAGCACCCTGCAAGTTTTTGTGATAAAATTACGGTGACAGAAAGTTAACAATGCTGCGGGGTGGTCAATGATCTGAAAAAAGGTATATGTTTCATCATTCTAATTGTATGTGTGCTTGTGAGTATATGCAGCACCTTATGATGTTTTATTAACAAAGTTCGGGAGGAGCACGTTCAAATGATTAACACAATCAACACGTCATCAGCAATTACACCTCATCCTATCAGCAGGAGAGGAAGTACGTATATATAGACATGTTTGACTCACCTACAGCTCTTTGACATTTTTCGGCATCCCTCCACCACCCCAACTCCTCACACTTAATTGTTCCTATCAAAGTCAGGATACGGGGGGAGTGCTCCAGGTTCGGGCTAAATACCGAGCTCGGAGCCCTCTCCTCGGACAGCACGCCAAATATGCTTACCATTTATTGCTCCTGAATCATTTGTAAGTGTGAACTCGTGAATTTGCATTTGGGTGCATATATAGATATTGCATAAACTCACTTAATTTAAAAGAACTCTGTCAAAATCATATAAGAGCTTCACTCTAAACCTCCAGCAATACAGTCATTTGCAATATAAGGCTTTTATTATATGAAGACGTGAAAAACTCAAATATATTCAGGAATTATAACCGTATCAGACAATTTAAGCCATTTTAGCCATTTGGATGAAAATTTGATCCCACTCCTCATGTAAATTAGATATCATCATGATTAAGCATTTAAAAGTTCTCAATCACCCTCTCCAGATAATCATAAAATCATTTATGACTGTTATCAAAGGAAATTTTCAATGCATCAACCCAGAAATCACTTTATTTTCCGCATGGAGCAGCAGTTCTGTTACTCTGCAGAAGAAACGCTGTGTGAAATAACCGTGGGAGTATGCCGTAGCAAAATGTGTGAAATAAAAAGGAATTTAAACCAAGTGCAGTACAAATATCTGGTGTCATTTGAGAGATTTTGTTCCTCGCTACTTTATCTAAAGCTCTGTCACTCTTTAGAATCTCATTTGCACTAAATGAAACTCTAAATCTGTCATTTCTGCTGATTGCTTTGACCCATTTTTCTCCATTTATCCAGAAGAGTTTAGCATTTAACTCATCTTAAAGTCTTTGAATGAGTTAGAGAAGTTTGGGGCTCATTTGTTCTTATCACTGACAATAGAACAACAGAGCAGGCATATCTTTTGTTTAGACAAGAAACGCTTCAGATTATTTATTGTAGGAGCTTGAAAATGTCTGAATCCATTTACTTTCTGAAACTTTCACTGAAATGCTCCCTTATTGATACAGTAAAGATAAGAGCGACTGAGTAAATGAAGAGTAATGAGTGAGCGACTGGAAGTACTAGCTTACATGTAAATGTGTTTCAAAACTCTTTAAACATAGTGCTGTCAAATCGATTAATCATCTAACATAAACATTTTTAAATGCAAATACACTGATCAAAAACATTCAGGCAACACTTAAAATCATACACTGGAGCTCAAGAAGTCAAATATTAAATTTGACAATATTTATATATATTGTAGTATTTGTTAAGAACAAAATTGTGTGACAACAGTCAATGGAAACAAAAATCATCAGCATACTGAGGGCTGGATTCAAAATCATGTAAAAATCTGAAGTTACAGGCTGATCCAACTTTCATGAAGTTCATCACTGCAACTCTAAATGTACCGTAAGTCAGTCGTGTGTATGTCCCCCACGTGCCTGTATGCACTCATGACAACAACTGGTGGATGTTATCCTGGGGGATCTCCTCCCAAATCTGGATAACAGTGTTCATTTTATTTATTAGTGGTGCTCGCCTCGAGCACTACTATTACTATCTTACCAAGCCTATAATAATGATGGTGATTCCACCGCGCTCCTGTTCCTAGAGCGTTTGTCCCAGACCCATGAATGAGGCGTCACAACGTGCGGCCTATTGAGGAGAGGTGTGCTATATCATTTGTAAGCGATCGGGGGTACGATGGTCGCCCCAGGGGTGAAAAAGCAGCCGAAAAAACGCATAGACAACGCATTGCCACAAACTTTGATGATTAATAACTCGGAGTGTGAAATTTGTAAAAAGATGAAACTCACCACATTTGAAGAGGCTGGCAGGCTCTGTAAGAACATACCACACAATGGGGTAAAAGTTGCACCCCTGGGGTGCTACAACTGCCCAAACTTGCCCCCATAGACCTCAATGTTATTTATTAGTGGTGCTCGTTGGCGAGCACTACTATTACTATCTTACCAAGCCTATAATAATGATGCTGAAATCTTCGGCGCTGCTACTCCTAGAGCGTTTGTCCCAGACCCATGAATGAGGTGTCAAAACGTGCGGCCGATTGAGGAGAGGGGTGCTCTAGCTTTACTAAGCGATCGGGGGTACGATGTTCGCCCCAGGGGGCGGAACAAAAAACACCCGCCCTAGGGGCGAAAAAGCAGCCGAAAAAACGCATAGACAACGCATTGCCACAAACTTTGATGATTAATAACTCTGAGCGAGGAATTTGTAAAAAGATGAAATTCGCCACATTTGTAGAGGCTGGCAGGCTCTGTAAGAACATACCAAAAAATGGGGGAAAAGTTGCACCCCTGGGGTGCTAGAGCTGCCCAAACTTGCCCCCATAGACCTCAATGTTGTTTATTATTATTCTTCTTCTGGACACTTTTTTGGCGCGCTACTCCTCCTAGGCGTTTTGTCCTAGACCCATGAATGAGGCATCAAAACGTGCGGCCTATTGAGGACAGGTGTGCTATATCTTTTCTAAGAGATCGGGGGTACGATGTTCGCCCCAGGGGTGAAAAAGCAGCCGAAAAAACGTATTGACTTAACATTGCGACAAACTTTGACGATTAATAACTCGGAGCGAGAAATTTGTAAAAAGACGAAACTCACCACATTTGTAGAGGCTGGCAGGCTCTGTAAGAACATACCACACATTGGGGTAAAAGTTGCACCCCAGGGGTGCTAGAGCTGCCCAAACGCGCCCCCATAGACACAATGGAAACGGAAATCCTAGAAGAGTATTTATACGCGTTGCAAACGACTTTGACGATTAATAACTCGGAGCGAGAAATTTGTAAAAAGACGAAACTCGCCACATTTGAAGAGGGTGGATGGCTCTGTGAGAACATACCACAAAATGGGGTAAAAGTTGCACCCCTGGGGTGCTAGAGCTCCCAAACTTTCCCCATTGAAATGAATGGGGAAAACCGTCCCATGAAACACCATCTACTATGTGCATAGGGATTTTGAATTGAACATAGCTCTGCAGCACAGCGTCACAGAGACAAGGGGGAGGGCTCATTTTACTCAGGCGACCAATGAGTGTCTCAGGATCACTGGGAACGTATCAAGCCACGCCCTAGCAACCATTTAGAGCACCTTAGCAACCCATCCCATAGACTTCCATTCAAATTGATCGACTTCTATCTCTGGATAGAACAGTCATAGAAATTTGAGGGTGGGCTCGTTTGACTCAGGGCAGCAAACTGCCAATCACCAACGTCTTCAACACTTCCTAGCCACGCCCTAGCAACCATTATGGAGCACCTTAGCAACCAAATACAAAGTGAGATATCTTCAGTTCTGAATGTCGTAGAGGCATTCTGGTTGGTTTATATCGTTCATACTCATAAGGAGCCTTTGGAGTGACATCACTGGCAGACCCATAGCCACTCCTTAGCAACCAAACAGAGTACCCTAGCAACCATTTAGCCAGTCCTTTATCTCTGCATCAGAAAGTCGTAGAGACATGGGAGTTGGGTCAATTAGACAATCAGCCTTTGGAGTAACATGACTGGCAGGTACCAAGCCACTCCTTAGCAACCAAACAGAGTCCCCTAGCAACCGTTTAGCCAGACCCATATCTCTGCTTCTGAGTATCGTAGAGACATGGGGGTTGGCTCTATTGGCTCATGCTAGCAAACAGGACTTCCAACATGCTACATATGCTAGCAGTGAATAGCTACATGCTAATAGTGATTAACTAAGTGTTAAATTATGCTAATAATGCCATAGAAACCCCCCATAACACCTAATAACCACCTAAAAACGGCCCAGGACACCCTAGATGAGCCATAACAACCACCTAGCATAACCCTAGTAACCAACCAGTTAACCTAGTGACACCTTAGCAACCGCCTAGGAACCACTCTGGTTACCCTAGTAACTGCCTAGCAACACCTTAGCAACCACTCTGGTTACCCTGGCAACCGCCTAGCAACCACTCTGGTTACCCTAGCAACCACTTAGCAACCACTCCGGTTACCCTAGCAACCACCTAGCAACACCCTGGCAACCACTCAGTTTACCCTAGCAACCACCTAGCAACACCATAGCAACCACTTTGATTACCCTAGCAACCGCTTAGGAACCACTCTTTTTACCCTAGCAACCGCATAGCAATACCTTAGCAACCACTGTGGTTACCCTGGCAACCACCTAGCAACACCATAGCAACCACTCTGATTACCCTAGCAACAGCCTAGCAACCAATCTGGTTACCCTAGCAACACCTTAGTAACCACTCTGGTTACCCTAGCAACAGCCTAGCAACCGCCTACCGACGACTCCGGTTACCCTAGCAACCACCTAGCAACACCCTAGCAACCACTCTGGTTACCCTAGCAACCAACTAGCAACACCCTAGCAACCACACCGGTTACCCTAGCAACCACCCAGCAACACCTTAGCAACCACCCCGGTTACCCTAGCAACCACCCTGGTTACCCTAGCAACTGCCTAGCAACATCATGGTTACCCTAGCTACTGCCTCACCAGGCCCGGGGCGAATTTTGCCACTGCGAGCACCACTCACATTTTCTTCAGGAAATGTACATTCTAGTTATTTTTCTTATTCTTCCACTTTTTTTTCGGCGCGCTACTCCTCCTAGGGCGTTTGTTCCAGACCCATGAATGAGGCATCAAAACGTACGGCCTATTGAGGAGAGGTGTGCTATATCTTTTCTAAGCGATCGGGGGTACGGTGTTCGCCCCAGGGGCGACCAAACAGCCGAAAAAACGCATAGACAATGCATTACGACCAACTTTGACGATAAATAACTCGGAGCGTGAAATTTGTAAAAAGATGAAACTCGCCACATTTGTAGAGGCTGGCAGGCTCTGTAAGGACATACAAAAAATTGGGGTAAAAGTTGCACCCCTGGGGTGCTAGAGCTGCCCAAACTTGCCCCATAGACACAATAGAAACGGAAATCCTAGAAGAGTATTTATACGCGGTGCAAACGACTTTGACGATTAATAACTCGGAGCGAGAAATTTGTAAAAAGACGAAACTCGCCACATTTGAAGAGGGTGGATGGCTCTGTGAGAACATACCACAAAATGGGGTAAAAGTTGCACCCCTGGGGTGCTAGAGCTCCCAAACTTTCCCCATTGAAATGAATGGGGAAAACCGTCCCATGAAACACCATCTACTATGTGCATAGGGATTTTGAATTGAACATAGCTCTGCAGCACAGCGTCACAGAAACAAGAGGGAGGGCTCATTTTACTCAGGCGACCAATGAGTGTCTCAGGATCACTGGGAACGTATTAAGCCACTTCCTAGCAACCATTTAGAGCACCTTAGCAACCCATCCCATAGACTTCCATTCAAATTGATTGACTCCTATCTCTGGATAGAAAAGTCATAGAAATTTGAGGGTGGGCTCGTTTCACTCGGGGAAGCAAACTGCCAATCACCAACGTCTTCAACACTTCCTAGCCACGCCCTAGCAACCATTATGGAGCACCTTAGCAACCAAATACAAAGTGAGATATTTTCAGTTCTGAATGTCGTAGAGGTATTGTGGTTGGTTTATATCGTTCATACTCATAAGGAGACTTTGTAGTGACATCAATGGCAGCTGCACAGCCACTCCTTAGCAACCAAACAGAGTACCTTAGCAACCATTTAGCCAGTCCTATATCTCTGAATCAGAAAGTTGTAGAGACATGGGAGTTGGGTCAATTAGACAATCAGCCTTTGGAGTAACATGACTGGCAGGTACCAAGCCCCTCCTTAGCAACCAAACAGAGTACCCTAGCAACCGTTTAGCCAGACCCATATCTCTGCTTCTGAGTATCGTAGAGACATGGGGGTTGGCTCTTTTGGCTCATGCTAGCAAACAGGACTTCCAACATGCTACATATGCTAGCAGTGAATAGCTACATGCTAATAGTGATTAACTAAGTGTTAAATTATGCTAATAATGCCATAGAAACCCCCCCCATAACACCTAATAACCACCTAGAAACAGCCCAGGACACCCTAGATGAGCCATAACAACCGCCTAGCATAACCCTAGTAACCAACCAGTTAGCCTAGTGACACCTTAGCAACCGCCTAGGAACCACTCTGGTTACCCTAGCAACCACCTAGCAACACCTTAGCAACCACTCTGGTTACCCTAGCAACCACCTAGCAACCACCCCGGTTACCCTAGCAACTGCCTAGCAACCGCCTAACAACCACTCCGGTTACCCTAGCAACCACCTAGCAACACCATAGCAACCACTCTGATTACCCTAGCAACAGTCTAGCAACCACTCTGGTTACCCTAGCAACCGCCTAGCAACCGCCTAGCTACGACTCCGGTTACCCTAGCAACCACCTAGCAACACCATAGCAACCACTCTGATTACCCTGGCAACAGCCTAGCAACCACTCTGGTTACCCTAGCAACCGCCTAGCAACCGCCTAGCAACCGCCTAGCGACGACTTCGGTTACCCTAGCAACCACCCTTGTTACCCTAGCAACCACTTAGCAACACCTTAGCAACCATCCCAGTTACCCTAGCAAACACCTAGCAACCACCCTGGTTACCCTAGCAACTGCCTAGCAACATCATGGTTACCCTAGCTACTGCCTCACCTGGCCCGGGACGGATTTTGCCACTGCGAGCACCACTCACATTTTCTTCAGGAAATGTACATTCTAGTTAGTGGTGCTCGTTGGCGAGCACTACTATTACTATCTTACCAAGCCTATAATAATGATGCTGAAATCTTTGGCACGCCACTGCTCCTAGAGCGTTTGTCCCAGACCTATGAATGAGGCATCAAAACGTGCGGCCGATTGAGGAGAGTGGTGCTCTATCTTCACTAAGCGATCGGGGGTACGATGTTTGCCCCAGGGGGCGGAACAAAAAACACCCCCATAGACGTCCCATTGAAACGAAATTTTGACGATTAATAACTCAGAGCGAGGAATTTGTAAAAAGATGAAACTCACCACATTTGTAGAGGCTGGCAGGCTCTGTAAGAACATACCACACAATGGGGTAAAAGTTGCACCCCTGGGGTGCTAGAGCTGCCCAAAAATGCCCCTCGGTTTATTATTCTTATTCTTCCACTTTTTTTTCGGCGCGCTACTCCTCCTAGAGTGTTTGTCCCAGACCTATGAATGAGGCGTCAAAACGTGCGGCCTATTGAGGAGAGGTGTGCTATATCTTTTCTAAGAGATCGGGGGTACGATGTTCGCCCCAGGGGCGAAAAAGGAGCGAAAAAAAACGCATAGACAACGCATTGAAATCAACTTTGACGATTAATAACTCGGAGCGAGAAATTTGTAAAAAGACAAAACTCGCCACATTTGAAGAGGCTGGCAGGCTCTGTAAGGACATACCAAAAAATTTGTTAAAAGTTGCACCCCTGGGGTGCTAGAGCTGCCCAAACGCGCCCCCATAGACATCAATGTTAACGGAAATCCTAGAAGAGTATTTATACGCGGTGCAAACGACTTTGACGATTAATAACTCGGAGCAAGAAATTTGTATAAAGACGAAACTCGCCACATCTGAAGAGGGTGGCTGGCTCTGTGAGAACATACCACAAAATGGAGTAAAAGTTGCACCCCTGGGGTGCTAGAGCTTCCAAACTTTCCCCATTGAAATGAATGGGGAAAACCGTCCCATGAAACACCATCTACTATGTGCATAGGGATTTTGAATTGAACATAGCTCTGCAGCACAGCCTCACAGAAACAAGGGGGAGGGCTCATTTTACTCAGGTGACCAATGAGTGTCTCAGGATCACTGGGAACGTATTAAGCCACACCCTAGCAACCATTTAGAGCACCTTAGCAACCCATCCCATAGACTTCCATTCAAATTGATCGACTCCTATCTCTGGATAGAAAAGTCATAGAAATTTGAGGGTGGGCTCGTTTGACTTGGGGCAGCAAACTGCCAATCACCAACGTCTTCAACACTTCCTAGCCACGCCCTAGCAACCATTATGGAGCACCTTAGCAACCAAATACAAAGTGAGATATCTTCAGTTCTGAATGTCGTAGAGGCATTCTGGTTGGTTTGTATCGTTCATACTCACAAGGAGCCTTTGGAGTGACATCAATGGCAGACGCTTAGCCACTCCTTAGCAACTAAATAGAGTACCCTAGCAACCATTTAGCCAGACCTATATCTCTGCATCAGAAAGTCGTAGAGACATGGGGGTTGGGTCTATTTGACAATCAGCCTTTGGAGTAACATCACTGGCAGCTGCAAAGCCACTCCTTAGCAACTAAATAGTTTACCCTAGCAACCATTTAGCCAGACCCATATCTCTGCTTCTAAGCGTCATAGAGACATTGGGGTTGGCTCTATTGACTCATGCTAGCAAACAGGACTTCCTACATGCTACATATGCTTGCAGTGAATAGCTACATGCTAATAGTGCCTAGATAAGTGTTAGATTATGCTAATAATGCCATAGAAACCACCCAGAACACCAGCCGCACCAGGCCCGGGGCGGATTTTGCCACTGCGAGCACCACTCACATTTTCTTCAGGAAATGTACATTCTAGTGTTGTGATTACTATTCTCCTAAACCAACCTTTGGCGCACTACTCCTCAGGCACCGTTGGTCGTAGACCCACAAAAGAGATGTCAAATCGTGCGGCTTATTGAGAAGAGGTGTGCTATATCTTTTCTAAGCGATCAGGCGTACGATGTTCGTTTTGTCCCACGAAAAATCAGCCGAAAAAAGCCCCATTGACTTAACATGGGACAAATATTTGTAAAATCATGTCTTTGGTTCTGAAGGTCGTAGAGGCTCGGGACTGGGCTCGTTTGACTCGGCCTATCAAGCAGTGAATAAGTAGTGACATACCATCTTCATAGCCAAGCCTTAACAACCATTTACAGCACCCTAGCAACCGTAACACAACGCTTACAAGCCATATTTCAGTACTGGAATGTTGTAGAAGCACAGAGTTTGAACTTTCAAGCTCAGACTGCCAAATAGTCTTTAGATATGGATAGATATCAGATAGATAGATATTAGATAGATATCATCCCATAAACTGTATGACCACACCATAGCAACCATATAGAGTGCCGTAGCAACCATACAAACACATGAATCAGCCATATCTCAACACCAGAACATCGTACAGACATGGCGGTGGGGTCTCTCTGTTTCTCCGACACTGCTGCATGTGGCCCGGGCCCGAATTCTGCCACTGCGAGCACCACTCACATTTTCTTCAGGAAATGTACATTCTAGTTATTTTTCTTATTCTTCCACTTTTTTTTCGGCGCGCTACTCCTCCTAGGGCGTTTGTTCCAGACCCATGAATGAGGCATCAAAACGTACGGCCTATTGAGGAGAGGTGTGCTATATCTTTTCTAAGCGATCAGGGGTACGGTGTTCGCCCCAGGGGCGACCAAACAGCCGAAAAAACGCATAGACAATGCATTACGACCAACTTTGACGATAAATAACTCGGAGCGTGAAATTTGTAAAAAGATGAAACTCGCCACATTTGTAGAGGCTGGCAGGCTCTGTAAGGACATACAAAAAATTGGGGTAAAAGTTGCACCCCTGGGGTGCTAGAGCTGCCCAAACTTGCCCCATAGACACAATAGAAACGGAAATCCTAGAAGAGTATTTATACGCGGTGCAAACGACTTTGACGATTAATAACTCGGAGCGAGAAATTTGTAAAAAGACGAAACTCGCCACATTTGAAGAGGGTGGATGGCTCTGTGAGAACATACCACAAAATGGGGTAAAAGTTGCACCCCTGGGGTGCTAGAGCTCCCAAACTTTCCCCATTGAAATGAATGGGGAAAACCGTCCCATGAAACACCATCTACTATGTGCATAGGGATTTTGAATTGAACATAGCTCTGCAGCACAGCGTCACAGAAACAAGAGGGAGGGCTCATTTTACTCAGGCGACCAATGAGTGTCTCAGGATCACTGGGAACGTATTAAGCCACGCCCTAGCAACCATTTAGAGCACCTTAGCAACCCATCCCATAGACTTCCATTCAAATTGATTGACTCCTATCTCTGGATAGAAAAGTCATAGAAATTTGAGGGTGGGCTCGTTTCACTCGGGGAAGCAAACTGCCAATCACCAACGTCTTCAACACTTCCTAGCCACGCCCTAGCAACCATTATGGAGCACCTTAGCAACCAAATACAAAGTGAGATATTTTCAGTTCTGAATGTCGTAGAGGTATTGTGGTTGGTTTATATCGTTCATACTCATAAGGAGACTTTGTAGTGACATCAATGGCAGCTGCACAGCCACTCCTTAGCAACCAAACAGAGTACCTTAGCAACCATTTAGCCAGTCCTATATCTCTGAATCAGAAAGTTGTAGAGACATGGGAGTTGGGTCAATTAGACAATCAGCCTTTGGAGTAACATGACTGGCAGGTACCAAGCCCCTCCTTAGCAACCAAACAGAGTACCCTAGCAACCGTTTAGCCAGACCCATATCTCTGCTTCTGAGTATCGTAGAGACATGGGGGTTGGCTCTTTTGGCTCATGCTAGCAAACAGGACTTCCAACATGCTACATATGCTAGCAGTGAATAGCTACATGCTAATAGTGATTAACTAAGTGTTAAATTATGCTAATAATGCCATAGAAACCCCCCCCATAACACCTAATAACCACCTAGAAACAGCCCAGGACACCCTAGATGAGCCATAACAACCGCCTAGCATAACCCTAGTAACCAACCAGTTAGCCTAGTGACACCTTAGCAACCGCCTAGGAACCACTCTGGTTACCCTAGCAACCACCTAGCAACACCTTAGCAACCACTCTGGTTACCCTAGCAACCACCTAGCAACCACCCCGGTTACCCTAGCAACTGCCTAGCAACCGCCTAACAACCACTCCGGTTACCCTAGCAACCACCTAGCAACACCATAGCAACCACTCTGATTACCCTAGCAACAGTCTAGCAACCACTCTGGTTACCCTAGCAACCGCCTAGCAACCGCCTAGCTACGACTCCGGTTACCCTAGCAACCACCTAGCAACACCATAGCAACCACTCTGATTACCCTGGCAACAGCCTAGCAACCACTCTGGTTACCCTAGCAACCGCCTAGCAACCGCCTAGCAACCGCCTAGCGACGACTTCGGTTACCCTAGCAACCACCCTTGTTACCCTAGCAACCACTTAGCAACACCTTAGCAACCATCCCAGTTACCCTAGCAAACACCTAGCAACCACCCTGGTTACCCTAGCAACTGCCTAGCAACATCATGGTTACCCTAGCTACTGCCTCACCTGGCCCGGGACGGATTTTGCCACTGCGAGCACCACTCACATTTTCTTCAGGAAATGTACAT
This sequence comes from Rhodeus uyekii, assembly GCA_037043235.1. Taxonomy (NCBI): domain Eukaryota; kingdom Metazoa; phylum Chordata; class Actinopteri; order Cypriniformes; family Acheilognathidae; genus Rhodeus; species Rhodeus uyekii. The sequence continues at coordinate 2,284,219 of JAWRVZ010000112.1, forward strand.
TCTAGTTATTATTATTCTTCTTCCACTTTTTTTTCGGCGCGCTACTCCTCCTAGGGCGTTTGTCCTAGACCCATGAATGAGGCGTCATAACGTGCGGCCTATTGAGGAGAGGTGTGCTATATCTTTTCTAAGCGATCGGGGGTACAATGTTCGCCCCAGGGGCGAAAAAGGAGCGAAAAAAAACGCATAGACAACGCATTGAAATCAACTTTGACGATTAATAACTCGGAGCCAGAAATTTGTAAAAAGATGAAACTCGCCACATTTGAAGAGGCTGGCAGGCTCTGTAAGAACATACCAAAAAATGCGGTAAAAGTTGCACCCCTGGGGTGCTAGAGCTGCCCAAACTTGCCCCCATAGACATCAATGAAAAATGAAAATCCTAGAAGAGTATTTATACGCGGTGCAAACGACTTTGAAGATTAATAACTCGGAGCGAGAAATTTGTAAAAAGATGAAACTCGCCACATCTGAAGAGGGTGGCTGGCTCTGTGAGAACATACCACAAAATGGGGTAAAAGTTGCACCCCTGGGGTGCTAGAGCTCCCCAAATTTTTCCCCATTGAAATGAATGGGGAAGGCCGTCCCATGAAACACCATCAAATTGCATTGGGATTTTGAATTGAACATAGCTCTACAGCAGAGTGTCACAGAGACAAGGGGGAGGGCTCATTTTACTCAGGCGACCAATGAGTGTCTCAGGATCACTGGGAAGCTATTAAGCCACGCCCTAGCAACCATTTAGAGCACCTTAGCAACCCATCCCATAGACTTCCATTCAAATAGATTGACTTCTATCTCTGGATTGGAAAGTCATATAAATTTGAGGGTGGGCCCGTTTTACTCGGGGCAGCAAACTGCCAATCACCAACGTCTTCAACACTTCCTAGCCACGCCCTAGCAACCATTATGGAGCAGCTTAGCAACCAAATACAAAGTGAGATATCTTCAGTTCTGAATGTCGTAGAGGCATTCTGGTTGGTTTATATCGTTCATACTCATAAGGAGCCTTTGGAGTAACATCACTGGAAGATGCTAAGCCACTCCTTAGCAACCAAAAAGAGTACCGTAGCAACCATTTAGCCAGTCCTATATCTCTGCATCAGAAAGTCGTAGAGACATGGGAGTTGGGTCAATTAGACAATCAGCCTTTGGAGTAACATGACTGGCAGGTACCAAGCCACTCCTTAGCAACCAAACAGAGTACCCTAGCAACCGTTTAGCCAGACCCATATCTCTGCTTCTGAGTATCGCAGAGACATGGGGGTTGGCTCTATTGGCTCATGCTAGCAAACAGGACTTCCAACATGCTACATATGCTAGCAGTGAATAGCTACATGCTAATAGTGATTAACTAAGTGTTAAATTATGCTAATAATGCCATAGAAACCCCCCATAACATCTAATAACCACCTAGAAACAGCCCAGGACACCCTAGATGAGCCATAACAACCACCTAGCATAACCCTAGTAACCAACCAGTTAGCCTAAAGACACCTTAACAACCGCCTAGGAACCACTCTGGTTACCCTAGCAACCGCATAGCAACAGCTTAGCAACCACTCTGGTTACCCTGGCAACCGCCTAGCAACCACTCTGGTTACCCTAGCAACTACCTAGCAACCACCTAGAATACCCAAGCAACTGCCTAGCAACCGCCTAGCAACCACTCTGGTTACCCTAGCAACCACCTAGCAACACCCTGGCAACCACTCAGTTTACCCTAGCAACCACCTAGCAACACCATAGCAACCACTCTGATTACCCTAGCAACAGCCTAGCAACCACCCCAGTTACCCTAGCAACTGCCTAGCAACCGCCTAGCAACCACTCCGGTTACACTAGCAACCACCTAGCAACACCCTGGCAACCACTCAGTTTACCCTAGCAACCACCTAGCAACACCATAGCAACCACTCTGATTACCCTAGCAACAGCCTAGCAACCACTCTGTTTACCCTGGTAACCACCTAGCAACACCTTAGCTACCACTCTGGTTACCCTAGCAACCACCTAGCAACCGCCTAGCGACGACTCCGGGTTACCCTAGCAACCACCTAGCAACCACTCTGGTTAGCCTAGCAACCACTTACCAACACCATAGCAACCACCCTGGTTACCCTAGCAACCACCTAGCAACACCCTAGCAACCAGTCTGGTTACCCTAGCAACCGCCTAGCAACCACTCAGTTTACCCTAGCAACCACCTAGCAACACCTTAGCAACCACTCTGGTTACCCTAGCAACACCATAGCAACCACCCCAGTTACCCTAGCAACCACCCTGGTTACCCTAGCAACATCATGGTTACCCTAGCTACTGCCTCACCTGGCCCGGGGCGGATTTTGCCACTGCGAGCACCACTCACATTTTCTTCAGGAAATGTACATTCTAGTTAGTGGTGCTCGCCTCGAGCACTACTATTACTATCTTACCAAGCCTATAATAATGATGCTGATACCACCAAATTTTCGGCGCGCTCCTCCTCCTAGAGCGTTGGTCCCAGACCCATGAATGAGGCGTCAAAACGTGCGGCCGATTGAGGAGAGTGGTGCTCTATCTTTTGTAAGCGATCGGGGGTACGATGGTCGCCCCAGGGGCGAAAAAGCAGCCAAAAAAACGCATAGACAACCCATTGCCACAAACTTTGATGATTAATAACTCGGAGTGAGGAATTTGTAAAAAGATGAAACTCGCCACATTTGTAGAGGCTGGCAGGCTCTGTAAGAACATACCAAAAAATGGGGTAAAAGTTTTACCCCTGGGGTGCTACAGCTGCCCAAACTTGCCCCCATAGACCTCAATGTTATTAGTGGTGCTCGCCTCGAGCACTACTATTACTATCTTACCAAGCCTATAATAATGATGGTGATTCCACAAAATTTTCGGCGCGCTATTGCTCCTACTGCGTTTGTCCCAGACCCATAAATCAGACGTCAAAACGTGCGGCCTATTGAGGAGAGGTGTGCTATATCATTTGTAAGCGATCGGGGGTACGATGTTCGCCCTAGGGGCGAAAAAGCAGCCGAAAAAACGCATAGACAACGCATTGCCACAAACTTTGATGATTAATAACTCTGAGCGAGGAATTTGTAAAAAGATGAAATTCGCCACATTTGTAGAGGCTGGCAGGCTCTGTAAGAACATACCAAAAAATGGGGGAAAAGTTGCACCCCTGGGGTGCTAGAGCTGCCCAAACTTGCCCCCATAGACCTCAATGTTGTTTATTATTATTCTTCTTCTGGACACTTTTTTGGCGCGCTACTCCTCCTAGGCGTTTTGTCCTAGACCCATGAATGAGGCATCAAAACGTGCGGCCTATTGAGGACAGGTGTGCTATATCTTTTCTAAGAGATCGGGGGTACGATGTTCGCCCCAGGGGTGAAAAAGCAGCCGAAAAAACGTATTGACTTAACATTGCGACAAACTTTGACGATTAATAACTCGGAGCGAGAAATTTGTAAAAAGACGAAACTCACCACATTTGTAGAGGCTGGCAGGCTCTGTAAGAACATACCACACATTGGGGTAAAAGTTGCACCCCAGGGGTGCTAGAGCTGCCCAAACGCGCCCCCATAGACACAATGGAAATGGAAATCCTAGAAGAGTATTTATACGCGTTGCAAACGACTTTGACGTTTAATAACTCGGAGCGAGAAATTTGTAAAAAGACGAAACTCGCCACATTTGAAGAGGGTGGATGGCTCTGTGAGAACATACCACAAAATGGGGTAAAAGTTGCACCCCTGGGGTGCTAGAGCTCCCAAACTTTCCCCATTGAAATGAATGGGGAAAACCGTCCCATGAAACACCATCTACTATGTGCATAGGGATTTTGAATTGAACATAGCTCTGCAGCACAGCGTCACAGAGACAAGGGGGAGGGCTCATTTTACTCAGGCGACCAATGAGTGTCTCAGGATCACTGGGAACGTATCAAGCCACGCCCTAGCAACCATTTAGAGCACCTTAGCAACCCATCCCATAGACTTCCATTCAAATTGATCGACTTCTATCTCTGGATAGAACAGTCATAGAAATTTGAGGGTGGGCTCGTTTGACTCAGGGCAGCAAACTGCCAATCACCAACGTCTTCAACACTTCCTAGCCACGCCCTAGCAACCATTATGGAGCACCTTAGCAACCAAATACAAAGTGAGATATCTTCAGTTCTGAATGTCGTAGAGGCATTCTGGTTGGTTTATATCGTTCATACTCATAAGGAGCCTTTGGAGTGACATCACTGGCAGACCCATAGCCACTCCTTAGCAACCAAACAGAGTACCCTAGCAACCATTTAGCCAGTCCTTTATCTCTGCATCAGAAAGTCGTAGAGACATGGGAGTTGGGTCAATTAGACAATCAGCCTTTGGAGTAACATGACTGGCAGGTACCAAACCACTCCTTAGCAACCAAACAGAGTCCCCTAGCAACCGTTTAGCCAGACCCATATCTCTGCTTCTGAGTATCGTAGAGACATGGGGGTTGGCTCTATTGGCTCATGCTAGCAAACAGGACTTCCAACATGCTACATATGCTAGCAGTGAATAGCTACATGCTAATAGTGATTAACTAAGTGTTAAATTATGCTAATAATGCCATAGAAACCCCCCATAACACCTAATAACCACCTAAAAACGGCCCAGGACACCCTAGATGAGCCATAACAACCACCTAGCATAACCCTAGTAACCAACCAGTTAACCTAGTGACACCTTAGCAACCGCCTAGGAACCACTCTGGTTACCCTAGTAACTGCCTAGCAACACCTTAGCAACCACTCTGGTTACCCTGGCAACCGCCTAGCAACCACTCTGGTTACCCTAGCAACCACTTAGCAACCACTCCGGTTACCCTAGCAACCACCTAGCAACACCCTGGCAACCACTCAGTTTACCCTAGCAACCACCTAGCAACACCATAGCAACCACTTTGATTACCCTAGCAACCGCTTAGGAACCACTCTTTTTACCCTAGCAACCGCATAGCAATACCTTAGCAACCACTGTGGTTACCCTGGCAACCACCTAGCAACACCATAGCAACCACTCTGATTACCCTAGCAACAGCCTAGCAACCAATCTGGTTACCCTAGCAACACCTTAGTAACCACTCTGGTTACCCTAGCAACAGCCTAGCAACCGCCTACCGACGACTCCGGTTACCCTAGCAACCACCTAGCAACACCCTAGCAACCACTCTGGTTACCCTAGCAACCAACTAGCAACACCCTAGCAACCACACCGGTTACCCTAGCAACCACCCAGCAACACCTTAGCAACCACCCCGGTTACCCTAGCAACCACCCTGGTTACCCTAGCAACTGCCTAGCAACATCATGGTTACCCTAGCTACTGCCTCACCAGGCCCGGGGCGAATTTTGCCACTGCGAGCACCACTCACATTTTCTTCAGGAAATGTACATTCTAGTTAGTGGTGCTCGCCTCGAGCACTACTATTACTATCTTACCAAGCCTATAATAAGGATGCTGATACCACCAAATTTTCGGAGCGCTCCTCCTCCTAGAGCGTTGGTCCCAGACCCATGAATGAGGCGTCAAAACGTGCGGCCTATTGAGGAGAGGTGTGCTATATCTTTTGTAAGCAATCGGGGGTACGATGGTCGCCCCAGGGGTGAAAAAGCAGCCGAAAAAACGCATAGACAACGCATTGCCACAAACTTTGATGATTAATAACTCGGAGTGTGAAATTTGTAAAAAGATGAAACTCGCCACATTTGAAGAGGCTGGCAGGCTCTGTAAGAACATACCACACAATGGGGTAAAAGTTGCACCCCTGGGGTGATAGAGCTGCCCAAACTTGCCCCCATAGACCTCAATGTTATTTATTAGTGGTGCTCGCCTCGAGCACTACTATTACTATCTTACCAAGCCTATAATAATGATGGTGATTCCACCGCGCTCCTGTTCCTAGAGGGTTTGTCCCAGACCCATAAATGAGGCGTCAAAACGTGCAGCCTATTCAGGAGAGCGGTGCTCTATCTTTACTAAAAGATCGGGGGTATGATGTTCGCCCCAGGGGCAAAAAAGTACCGAAAAAAAACACATAGACAACAGTTTGAAAAATTCGTTGACTCTCAATAACTCGGAGTGAGGGATTTGTAAAAACATGAAACTCGCCACATTTGAAGAGGCTGGCAGGCTCTAAAAGAATATACCACACAATGGGGTAAAAGTTGCACCCCGGGGGTGCTAGAGCTGCCCAAAAGTGCCCCATAGACACCAATGGTTTTTATTATTCTTCTTCTTCTGGACACTTTTTTGGCGCGCTACTCCTCCTAGGCGTTTTGTCCTAGACCCATGAATGAGGCATCAAATCGTGCGGCCTATTGAGGACAGGTGTGCTATATCTTTTCTAAGCGATCGGGGGTACGATGTTCGCCCCAGGGGCGAAAAAGCAGCCGAAAAAACGTATTGACTTAACATTGCGACAAACTTTGACGATTAATAACTCGGAGCGAGATATTTGTAAAAAGACGAAACTCGCCACATTTGTAGAGGCTGGCAGCCTCTGTAAGAACATACCAAAAAATGGGCCAAAAGTTGCACCCCTGGGGTGCTAGAGCTGCCCAAACGTGCCCCCATAGACGCAATGTTAACGGAAATCCTAGAAGAGTATTTAAACGCGGTGCAAACGACTTTGACGATTAATAACTCGGAGCGAGAAATTTGTAAAAAGACGAAACTCGCCACATTTGAAGAGGGTGGATGGCTCTGTGAGACCATACCAAAAAATGGGGTAAAAGTTGCACCCCTGGGGTGCTAGAGCCCCCAAACTTGCCCCATTGAAATGAATGGGGAAAACCGTCCCATGAAACACCATCTACTATGTGCATAGGGATTTTGAATTGAACATAGCTCTGCAGCACAGCGTCATAGAGACAAGGGGGAGGGCTCATTTTACTCAGGCGACCAATGAGTGTCTCAGGATCACTGGAAAGCTATTAAGCCACGCCCTAGCAACCATTTAGAGCACCTTAGCAACCCATCCCATAGACTTCCATTCAAATTGATCGACTTCTATCTCTGGATAGAACAGTCATAGAAATTTGAGGGTGGGCTCGTTTGACTCGGGGCAGCAAACTGCCAATCACAAACGTCTCCAACACTTCCTAGCCACGCCCTAGCAACCATTATGGAGCACCTTAGCAACCAAATACAAAGTGAGATATCTTCAGTTCTGAATGTCGTAGAGGCATTCTGGTTGGTTTATATCGTTCATACTCACAAGGAGCCTTTGGAGTGACATAAATGGCAGCTGCAAAGCCACTCCTTAGCAACCAAATAGCGTACCCTAGCAACCATTTAGCCAGACCTATATCTCCGCATCAGAAAGTGGTACAGACATGGGAGTTGGGTCAATTTGACAATCAGCCTTTGGAGTAACATCACTGGCAGCTGCCAAGCTACTCCTTAGCAACCAAACAGAGTACCCTAGCAACCATTTAGCCAGACCAATGTCTCTGCATCAGAAAGTCGTACAGACATGGGGGTTGGGTCTATTTGACAATCAGCCTTTGGAGTAACATCACTTCGAGCTGAAAAGCCACTCCTTAGCAACCAAATAGTTTACCCTAGCAACCATTTAGCCAGACCCATATCTCTGCTTCTAAGCGTCATAGAGACATGGGGGTTGGCTCTATTGACTCATGCTTGCAAACAAGACTTCCAACATGCTACATATGCTAGCAATGAATAGCTACATGCTAATAGTGACTAGCTAAGTGTGAAATTATGCTAATAATGCCATAGAAACCACCCAGAACACCAGCCGCACCAGCCCCGAGGCGGATTTTGCCACTGCGAGCACCACTCACATTTTCTTCAGGAAATGTACATTCTAGTTATTCTTCTTATTCTTCCACTTTTTTTTCGGCGCGCTACTCCTCCTAGAGCGTTCGTCCCAGACTCATGAATGAGGCATCAAAACGTGCGGCCTATTGAGGAGAGGTGTGCTATATCTTTTCTAAGAGATTGGGGGTACGATGTTCGCCCCAGGGGCCAAAAAGGAGCGAAAAAAAACGCATAGACAACGCATTGAAATTAACTTTGACGATTAATAACTCGGAGCGAGAAATTTGTAAAAAGACAAAACTCGCCACATTTGCAGAGGCTGGCAGGCTCTGTAAGGACATACCAAAAAATGTGGTAAAAGTTGCACCCCTGGGGTGCTAGAGCTGCCCAAACTCGCCCCCATAGACATCAATGTTAACGGAAATTCTAGAAGAGTATTTATACGCGTTGCAAACGACTTTGACGCTTAATAACTCGGAGTGAGAAATTTGTAAAAAGACGAAACTCGCCACATTTGAAGAGGGTGGATGGCTCTGTGAGAACATACCACAAAATGGGGTAAAAGTTGCACCCCTGGGGTGCTAGAGCTCCCAAACTTTCCCCATTGAAATGAATGGGGAAAACCGTCCCATGAAACACCATCTACTATGTGCATAGGGATTTTGAATTGAACATAGCTCTGCAGCACAGCGTCATAGAGACAAGGGGGAGGGCTCATTTTACTCAGGCGACCAATGAGTGTCTCAGGATCACTGGGAAGCTATTAAGCCACGCCCTAGCAACCATTTAGAGCACCTTAGCAACCCATCCCATAGACTTCCATTCAAATTGATTGACTCCTATCTCCGGATAGGAAAGTCATAGAAATTTGAGGGTGGGCTCGTTTGACTCGGGGCAGCAAACTGACAATCACGAATGTCTTCAACACTTCCTAGCCACGCCCTAGCAACCTTTATGGAGCACCTTAGCAACCAAATACAAAGTGAGATATCTTCAGTTCTGAATGTCGTAGAGGCATTCTGATTGGTTTGTATCATTCATACTCACAAGGAGCCTTTGGAGGAACATCACTGGCTACTGCAAAGCCACTCCTTAGCAACCAAACAGAGTACCCTAGCAACCATTTAGCCAGTCCTATATCTCTGCTTCTGAGCATCGTAGAGACATGGGGGTTGGGTCTATTTGACAATCAGCCTTTGGAGTAAAATCACTGGCAGACGCTTAGCCACTCCTTAGCAACCAAACAGAGTACCCTAGCAACCGTTTAGAAAGACCCATATCTCTGCTTCTGAGTATCGTAGAGACATGGGGGTTGGCTCTATTGGCTCATGCTAGCAAACAGGACTTCTAACATGCTACATATGGTAGCAGTGAATAGCTACATGCTAATAGTGATTAACTAAGTGATATATTATGCTAATAATGCCATATAAACCCCCCATAACACCTATTAACCACATAGAAACGGCTCAGGACACCCTAGGTGAGCCATAACAACCACCTAGCATAACCCTAGTAACCAACCAGTTATCATAGTGACACCTTAGCAACCGCCTAGGAACCACTCTGGTTACCCTAGCAACCGCATAGCAACACCTTAGCAACCACTCTGGTTACCCTGGCAACCGCCTAGCAACCACTCTGGTTACCCTAGCAACAACCTAGCAACCACCCCGGTTACCCTGGCAACTGCTTAGCAACCGCCTAGCAACCACTCCGGTTACCCTAGCAACCACCTAGCAACACCCTGGCAACCACTCAGTTTACCCTAGCAACCACCTAGCAACACCATAGCAACCACTCTGATTACCCTAGCAACAGCCTAGCAACCACTCTGGTTACCCTAGTAACCACCTAGCAACACCTTAGCAACCACTCTGGTTACCCTAGCAACCACCTAGCAACCACTCTGGTTAGCCTAGCAACCAACTAGCAACACCCTAGCAACCACCTAGCGACGACTCCGGTTACCCTAGCAACCACCTAGCAACACCCTAGCAACCAACCCAGTTAACCTAGCAACCACCTAGCAACACCTTAGCAACCACCTCAGTTACCCTAGCAACCACCTAGCAACCACCCTGGTTACCCTAGCAACTGCCTAGCAACATCATGGTTACCCTAGCTACTGCCTCACCTGGCCCGGGACGGATTTTGCCACTGCGAGCACCACTCACATTTTCTTCAGGAAATGTACATTCTAGTTAGTGGTGCTCGTTGGCGAGCACTACTATTACTATCTTACCAAGCCTATAATAATGATGCTGAAATCTTTGGCACGCCACTGCTCCTAGAGCGTTTCTCCCAGACCTATGAATGAGGCATCAAAACGTGCGGCCGATTGAGGAGAGTGGTGCTCTATCTTCACTAAGCGATCGGGGGTACGATGTTCGCCCCAGGGGGCGGAACAAAAAACACCCCCATAGACGTCCCATTGAAACGAAATTTTGACGATTAATAACTCAGAGCGAGGAATTTGTAAAAAGATGAAACTCACCACATTTGTAGAGGCTGGCAAGCTCTGTAAGAACATACCACACAATGGGGTAAAAGTTGCACCCCTGGGGTGCTAGAGCTGCCCAAAAATGCCCCTCGGTTTATTATTCTTATTCTTCCACTTTTTTTTCGGCGCGCTACTCCTCCTAGAGTGTTTGTCCCAGACCTATGAATGAGGCGTCAAAACGTGCGGCCTATTGAGGAGAGGTGTGCTATATCTTTTCTAAGAGATCGGGGGTACGATGTTCGCCCCAGGGGCGAAAAAGGAGCGAAAAAAAACGCATAGACAATGCATTGAAATCAACTTTGACGATTAATAACTCGGAGTGAGAAATTTGTAAAAAGACGAAACTCTCCACATTTGTAGAGGCTGGCAGGCTCTGTAAGGACATACCAAAAAATGGGGTAAAAGTTGCACCCCTGGGGTGCCAGAGCTGCCCAAACACGCCCCCATAGACATCAATGAAAACGGAAATCCTAGAAGAGTATTTATACGCGTTGCAAACGACTTTGACGATTAATAACTCGGAGCGAGAAATTTGTAAAAAGACGAAACTCGCCACATTTGAAGAGGGTGGATGGCTCTGTGAGAACATACCACAAAAGTGGGTAAAAGTTGCACCCCTGGGGTACTAGAGCTCCCAAACTTTCCCCATTGAAATGAATGGGGAAAACCGTCCCATGAAACACCATCTACTATGTGCATAGGGATTTTGAATTGAACATAGCTCTGCAGCACAGCGTCACAGAGACAAGGGGGAGGGCTCATTTTACTCAGGCGACCAATGAGTGTCTCAGGATCACTGGGAAGCTATCAAGCCACGCCCTAGCAACCATTTAGAGCACCTTAGCAACCCATCCCATAGACTTCCATTCAAATTGATCGACTTCTATCTCTGGATAGAACAGTCAAAGAAATTTGAGGGTGGGCTCGTTTGAATCGGGGCAGCAAACTGCCAATCACCAACGTCTTCAACACTTCCTAGCCACGCCCTAGCAACCATTATGGAGCACCTTAGCAACCAAATACAAAATGAGATATCTTCAGTTCTGAATGCCGTAGAGGCATTCTGGTTGGTTTATATTGTTCATACTCATAAGGAGCCTTTGGAGTGACATCACTGAAAGACCCATAGCCACTCCTTAGCAACCAAACAGAGTACCCTAGCAACCATTTAGCCAGTCCTATATCTCTGCATCAGAAAGTCGTAGAGACATGGGAGTTGGGTCAATTTGACAATCAGCCTTTGGAGTAACATGACTGTCAGGTACCAAGCCACTCCTTAGCAACCAAACAGAGTACCCTAGCAACCGTTTAGCCAGACCCATATCTCTGCTTCTGAGTATCGTAGAGACATGGGGGTTGGCTCTATTGGCTCATGCTAGCAAACAAGACTTCCAACATGCTACATATGCTAGCAGTGAATAGCTACATGCTAATAGTGATTAACTAAGTGTTAAATTATGCTAATAATGCCATAGAAACCCCCCATAACACCTAATAACCACCTAGAAACGGCCCAGGACACCCTAGATGAGGCATAACAACCACCTAGCATAACCCTAGTAACCAACCAGTTAACCTAGTGACACCTTAGCAACTGCCTTGGAACCACTCTGGTTACACTAACAACCGCCTAGCAACACCTTAGCAACCTCTCTGGTTACCCTGGCAACCGCCTAGCAACCACCTAGCAACCACCCTGGTTACCCTAGCAACTGCCTAGCAACAGCCTAACAACCACTCCAGTTACCCTAGCAACCCCCTAGCAACACCCTGGCAACCACTCAGTTTACCCTAGCAACCACCTAGCAACACCATAGCAACCACTCTGATTACCCTAGCAACAGCCTAGCAACCACTCTGGTTACCCTAGCAACCACCTAGCAACCGCCTAGCGACGACTCCAGTTACCCTAGCAACAACCTAGCAACACCCTAGCCACCACTCTGGTTACCCTAGCAACCACTTAGCAACACCTTAGCAACTATCCCAGTTACCCTAGCAACCACCTAGCAACACCTTAGCAACCATCCCATTTACCCTAGCAACCATTTAGCAACCACCCTGGTTACGCTATCAACTGCCTAGCAACATCATGGTTACCCTAGCTACTGCCTCACCTGGCCCGGGGCGGATTTTGCCACTGCGAGCACCACTCACATTTTCTTCAGGAAATGTACATTCTAGTGTTGTGATTACTATTCTCCTAAACCAACCTTTGGCGCGCTACTCCTCAGGCACCGTTGGTCGTAGACCCACAAAAGAGATGTCAAATCGTGCGGCTTATTGAGAAGAGGTGTGCTATATCTTTTCTAAGCGATCAGGCGTACTATGTTCGTTTTGTCCCACAAAAAATCAGCCGAAAAAAGCCCCATTGACTTAACATGGGACAAATATTTGTAAAATCATGTCTTTGGTTCTGAAGGTCGTAGAGGCTCGGGACTGGGCTCGTTTGACTCGGCCTATCAAGCAGTGAATAAGTAGTGACATACCATCTTCATAGCCAAGCCTTAACAACCATTTACAGCACCCTAGCAACCGTAACACAACGCTTACAAGCCATATTTCAGTACTGGAATGTTGTAGAAGCACAGAGTTTGAACTTTCAAGCTCAGACTGCCAAATAGTCTTTAGATATGGATAGATATCAGATAGATAGATATTAGATAGATATCATCCCATAAACTGTATGACCACACCATAGCAACCATATAGAGTGCCGTAGCAACCATACAAACACATGAATCAGCCATATCTCAACACCAGAACATCGTACAGACATGGCGGTGGGGTCTCTCTGTTTCTCCGACACTGCTGCATGTGGCCCGGGCCCGAATTCTGCCACTGCGAGCACCACTCACATTTTCTTCAGGAAATGTACATTCTAGTTAGTGGTGCTCGCCTCGAGCACTACTATTACTATCTTACCAAGCCTATGATAATGATGGTGATTCCACCAAATTTTCGGCGCGCTATTGCTCCTACTGCGTTTGTCCCAGACCCATAAATGAGACGTCAAAACGTGCGGCCTATTGAGGAGAGGTGTGCTATATCATTTGTAAGCGATCGGGGGTACGATGTTCGCCCCAGGGGCGAAAAAGCAGCCGAAAAAACGCATAGACAACGCATTGCCACAAACTTTGATGATTAATAACTCGGAGTGTGAAATTTGTAAAAAGATGAAACTCGCCACATTTGTAGAGGCTGGCAGGCTCTGTAAGAACATACCAAAAAATGGGGCAAAGGTTGCACCCCTGGGGTGCTAGAGCTGCCCAAACTTGCCCCCATAGACCTCAATGTTGTTAGTGGTGCTCGTTGGCGAGCACTACTATTACTATCTTACAAAGCCTATAATAATGATGCTGAAATCTTCGGCGCGCCACTGCTCCTAGAGCGTTTTTCCCAGACCCATTAATGAGGCATCAAAACGTGCGGCCGATTGAGGAGAGGGGTGCTCTATCTTCACTAAGCGATCGGGGGTACGATGTTCGCCCCAGGGGGCGGAACAAAAAACACCCCCATAGACGTCCCATTGAAACGAAATTTTGACGATTAATAACTCAGAGCGAGGAATTTGTAAAAAGATGAAACTCACCACATTTGTAGAGGCTGTCAGGCTCTGTGAGAACATACCACACATTGGGGTAAAAGTTGCACCCCTGGGGTGCTAGAGCTGCCTAAAAATCGACCTCGGTTTATTATTTTTCTTCTTCTTATTCCTCCACATTTTTTTTGGCGCGCTACTCCTCCTAGAGCGTTTGTCCTAGACTCATGAATGAGGCGTCAAAACGTGCGGCCTATTGACGAGAGGTGTGCTATATCTTTTCTAAGAGATCGGGGGTACGATGTTCGCCCCAGGGGCGAAAAAGTAGCGATTTTTGGACCTATTGACTTTGCATTGAAATCAACTTTGACGATTAATAACTCGGAGCGAGAAATTTGTAAAAAGACGAAACTCGCCACATTTGAAGAGGCTGGCAGGCTCTGTAAGGACATCCAAAAAAATGTGTTAAAAGTTGCACCCCTGGGGTGCTAGAGCTGCCCAAACGCGCCCCCATAGACATCAATGTTAACGGAAATCCTAGAAGAGTATTTAAACGCGTTGCAAACGACTTTGACGATTAATAACTCGGAGCGAGAAATTTGTAAAAAGATGAAACTCGCCACATCTGAAGAGGGTGGATGGCTCTGTGAGAACATACCACAAAATGGGGTAAAAGTTGCACCCCTGGGGTGCTAGAGCTCCCCAAATTTTTCCCCATTGAAATGAATGGGGAAGGCCGTCCCATGAAACACCATCAAATTGCATAGGGATTTTAAATTGAACATAGCTCTACAGCAGAGTGTCACAGAGACAAGGGGGAGGGCTCATTTTACTCAGGCGACCAATGAGTGTCTCAGGATCACTGGGAAGCTATTAAGCCACGCCCTAGCAACCCTTTAGAGCACCTTAGCAACCCATCCCATAGACTTCCATTCAAATTGATCGACTTCTATCTCTGGATAGAAAAGTCATACAAATTTGAGGGTGGGCTCGTTTGACTCGGGGCAGCAAACTGCCAATCACCAATGTCTTCAAAACTTCCTAGCCACGCCTTAGCAACCATCATAGAGCACCTTAGCAACCAAATACAAAGTGAGATATCTTGAGTTCTGAATGTCGTAGAGTCATTGTAGTTGGTTTATATCGTTCATACTCATAAGGAGCCTTTGGAGTGACATAAATGGCAGCTGCAAAGCCACTCCTTAGCAACCAAATAGCGTACCCTAGCAACCATTTAGCTAGACCTATATCTCCGCATCAGAAAGTGGTACAGACATGGTAGTTGGGTCAATTTGACAATCAGCCTTTGGAGTAACATCACTGGCAGCTGCCAAGTCACTCCTTAGCAACCAAACAGAGTACCCTAGCAACCATTTAGCCAGACCAATGTCTCTGCATCAGAAAGTCGTACAGACATGGGGGTTGGGTCTATTTGACAATCAGCCTTTGGAGTAACATCACTTCGAGCTGAAAAGCCACTCCTTAGCAACCAAATAGTTTACCCTAGCAACCATTTAGCCAGACCCATATCTCTGCTTCTAAGCGTCATAGAGACATGGGGGTTGGCTCTATTGACTCATGCTAGCAAACAAGACTTCCAACATGCTACATATGCTAGCAATGAATAGCTACATGCTAATAGTGACTAGCTAAGTGTGAAATTATGCTAATAATGCCATAGAAACCACCCAGAACACCAGCCGCACCAGCCCCGAGGCGGATTTTGCCACTGCGAGCACCACTCACATTTTCTTCAGGAAATGTACATTCTAGTTTATTATTATTCTTCTTCTGGACACTTTTTTGGCGCGCTACTCCTCCTAGGCGTTTTGTCCTAGACCCATGAATGAGGCATCAAAACGTGCGGCCTATTGAGGACAGGTGTGCTATATCTTTTCTAAGAGATCGGGGGTACGATGTTAGCCCCAGGGGCGAAAAAGCAGCCGAAAAAACGTATTGACTTAACATTGCGACAAACTTTGACGATTAATAACTCGGAGCGAGAAATTTGTAAAAAGACGAAACTTGCCACATTTGTAGAGGCTGGCAGCCTCTGTAAGACCATACCAAAAAATGGGGCAAAAGTTGCACCCCTGGGGTGCTAGAGCTGCCCAAACGTGCCCCCATAGACGCAATGGAAACGGAAATCCTAGAAGAGTATTTATACGCGGTGCAAATGACTTTGACAATTAATAACTCGGAGCGAGAAATTTGTAAAAAGACGAAACTCGCCACATTTGAAGAGGGTGGATGGCTCTGTGAGAACATACCAAAAAATGGGGTAAAAGTTGCACCCCTGGGGTGCTTGAGCCCCCAAACTTTCCCCATTGAAATGAATGGGGAAAACTGTCCCATGAAACACCATCCACTATGTGCATAGGGATTTTGAATTGAACATAGCTCTGCAGCACAGCGTCATAGAGACAAGGGGGAGGGCTCATTTTACTCAGGCGACCAATGAGTGTCTCAGGATCACTGGGAAGGTATTAAGCCACGCCCTAGCAACCATTTAGAGCACCTTAGCAACCCATCCCATAGACTTCCATTCAAATTAATTGACTCCTATCTCTGGATAGAAAAGTCATAGAAATTTGAGGGTGGGCTCGTTTGACTCGGGGCAGCAACCTGCCAATCAGCAACGTCTTCAACATTTCCTAGCCAAGCCCTAGCAACCATTATTGAGCACCTTAGCAACCAAATACAAAGTGAGATATCTTCAGTTCTGAATGTCGTAGAGGCATCCTGGTTGGTTTATATGGTTCATACTCACAAGGAGCCTTTGGAGGGACATCACTGGCAGACCCATAGCCACTCCTTAGCAACCAAACAGAGTACCCTAGCAACCATTTAGCCAGTCCTATATCTCTGCATCAGAAAGTTGTAGAGACATGGGAGTTGGGTCAATTAGACAATCAGCCTTTGGAGTAACATGACTGGCAGGTACCAAGCCACTCCTTAGCAACCAAACAGAGTACCCTAGCAACCGTTTAGCCAGACCCATATCTCTGCTTCTGAGTATTGTAGAGACATGGGGGTTGGCTCTTTTGGCTCATGCTAGCAAACAGGACTTCCAACATGCTACATATGCTAGCAGTGAATAGCTACATGCTAATAGTGATTAACTAAGTGTTAAATGATGCTAATAATGCCATAGAAACCCCCCCATAACACCTAATAACCACCTAGAAACAGCCCAGGACACCCTAGATGAGGCATAACAACCGCCTAGCATAACCCTAGTAACCAACCAGTTAGCCTAGTGACACCTTAGCAACCGCCTAGAAACCACTCTGGTTACCCTAGCAACCACCTAGCAACACCATAGCAACCCCTCTGGTTACCCTAGCAACCACCTAACAAACACCATAGCAACCACTCTGATTACCCTAGCAACAGCCTAGCAACAACTCTGGTTACCCTAGGAACCACCTAGCAACACCTTAGCAACCACCTAGCAACCACTCTGGTTACCCTAGCAACCAACCCGGTTACCCTAGCAACTGCCTAGCAACCGCCTAGCAATAACTTTGGTTACCCTAGGAACCACCTAGCAACACCTTAGCAACCGCCTAGCAACCACTCCGGTTACCCTAGTAACCACCTAGCAACACCCTGGCAACCACTCTGGTTTCCCTAGCAACCACCTAGCAACACCATAGCAACCACTCTGACTACCCTAGCAACAGCCTAGCAACCACTCTGGTTACCGTAGTAACCACCTAGCAACACCTTAGCAACCACTCTGGTTACCCTAGCAACCGCCTAGCAACACCCTAGCAACCACCCTGGTTACCCTAGCAACCACTTAGCAACATCTTAGCAACCATCCCAGTTACCCTAGCAACCACCCTGGTTACCCTAGCAACTGCCTAGCAACATCATGGTTACCCTAGCTACTGCCTCACATGGCCCGGGGCGGATTTTGCCACTGCGAGCACCACTCACATTTTCTTCAGGAAATGTACATTCTAGTTAGTGGTGCTCGTTGGCGAGCACTACTATTACTATCTTACCAAGCCTATAATAATGATGCTGAAATCTTCGGCGCTGCTACTCCTAGAGCGTTTGTCCCAGACCCATGAATGAGGTGTCAAAACGTGCGGCCGATTGAGGAGAGGGGTGCTCTAGCTTTACTAAGCGATCGGGGGTACGATGTTCGCCCCAGGGGGCGGAACAAAAAACACCCCCATAGACGTCCCATTGAAATGAAATTTTGACGATTAATAACTCAGAGCGAGGAATTTGTAAAAAGATGAAACTCGCCACATTTGTAGAGGCTGGCAGGCTCTGTAAGAACATACCACACATTGGGGTAAAAGTTGCACCCCTGGGGTGCTAGAGCTGCCCAAAAATTGACCTTGGTTTATTATTATTTTTCTTATTCTTCCACTTTTTTTTCGGCGCGCTACTCCTCCTAGGGCGTTTGTTCCAGACCCATGAATGAGGCATCAAAACGTACGGCCTATTGAGGAGAGGTGTGCTATATCTTTTCTAAGCGATCGGGGGTACGGTGTTCGCCCCAGGGGCGACCAAACAGCCGAAAAAACGCATAGACAATGCATTACGACCAACTTTGACGATAAATAACTCGGAGCGTGAAATTTGTAAAAAGATGAAACTCGCCACATTTGTAGAGGCTGGCAGGCTCTGTAAGGACATACAAAAAATTGGGGTAAAAGTTGCACCCCTGGGGTGCTAGAGCTGCCCAAACTTGCCCCATAGACACAATAGAAACGGAAATCCTAGAAGAGTATTTATACGCGGTGCAAACGACTTTGACGATTAATAACTCGGAGCGAGAAATTTGTAAAAAGACGAAACTCGCCACATTTGAAGAGGGTGGATGGCTCTGTGAGAACATACCACAAAATGGGGTAAAAGTTGCACCCCTGGGGTGCTAGAGCTCCCAAACTTTCCCCATTGAAATGAATGGGGAAAACCGTCCCATGAAACACCATCTACTATGTGCATAGGGATTTTGAATTGAACATAGCTCTGCAGCACAGCGTCACAGAAACAAGAGGGAGGGCTCATTTTACTCAGGCGACCAATGAGTGTCTCAGGATCACTGGGAACGTATTAAGCCACGCCCTAGCAACCATTTAGAGCACCTTAGCAACCCATCCCATAGACTTCCATTCAAATTGATTGACTCCTATCTCTGGATAGAAAAGTCATAGAAATTTGAGGGTGGGCTCGTTTCACTCGGGGAAGCAAACTGCCAATCACCAACGTCTTCAACACTTCCTAGCCACGCCCTAGCAACCATTATGGAGCACCTTAGCAACCAAATACAAAGTGAGATATTTTCAGTTCTGAATGTCGTAGAGGTATTGTGGTTGGTTTATATCGTTCATACTCATAAGGAGACTTTGTAGTGACATCAATGGCAGCTGCACAGCCACTCCTTAGCAACCAAACAGAGTACCTTAGCAACCATTTAGCCAGTCCTATATCTCTGAATCAGAAAGTTGTAGAGACATGGGAGTTGGGTCAATTAGACAATCAGCCTTTGGAGTAACATGACTGGCAGGTACCAAGCCCCTCCTTAGCAACCAAACAGAGTACCCTAGCAACCGTTTAGCCAGACCCATATCTCTGCTTCTGAGTATCGTAGAGACATGGGGGTTGGCTCTTTTGGCTCATGCTAGCAAACAGGACTTCCAACATGCTACATATGCTAGCAGTGAATAGCTACATGCTAATAGTGATTAACTAAGTGTTAAATTATGCTAATAATGCCATAGAAACCCCCCCCATAACACCTAATAACCACCTAGAAACAGCCCAGGACACCCTAGATGAGCCATAACAACCGCCTAGCATAACCCTAGTAACCAACCAGTTAGCCTAGTGACACCTTAGCAACCGCCTAGGAACCACTCTGGTTACCCTAGCAACCACCTAGCAACACCTTAGCAACCACTCTGGTTACCCTAGCAACCACCTAGCAACCACCCCGGTTACCCTAGCAACTGCCTAGCAACCGCCTAACAACCACTCCGGTTACCCTAGCAACCACCTAGCAACACCATAGCAACCACTCTGATTACCCTAGCAACAGTCTAGCAACCACTCTGGTTACCCTAGCAACCGCCTAGCAACCGCCTAGCTACGACTCCGGTTACCCTAGCAACCACCTAGCAACACCATAGCAACCACTCTGATTACCCTGGCAACAGCCTAGCAACCACTCTGGTTACCCTAGCAACCGCCTAGCAACCGCCTAGCAACCGCCTAGCGACGACTTCGGTTACCCTAGCAACCACCCTTGTTACCCTAGCAACCACTTAGCAACACCTTAGCAACCATCCCAGTTACCCTAGCAAACACCTAGCAACCACCCTGGTTACCCTAGCAACTGCCTAGCAACATCATGGTTACCCTAGCTACTGCCTCACCTGGCCCGGGACGGATTTTGCCACTGCGAGCACCACTCACATTTTCTTCAGGAAATGTACATTCTAGTGTTGTGATTACTATTCTCCTAAACCAACCTTTGGCGCGCTACTCCTCAGGCACCGTTGGTCGTAGACCCACAAAAGAGATGTCAAATCGTGCGGCTTATTGAGAAGAGGTGTGCTATATCTTTTCTAAGCGATCAGGCGTACGATGTTCGTTTTGTCCCACGAAAAATCAGCCGAAAAAAGCCCCATAGACTTAACATGGGCCAAATAATTCTAAAATCGTATCTTTTGTTTAGAAGGTCGTAGAGGCTCGGGACTGGGCTCGTTTTACTCGGCCTATCAAGCAGTGAATAAGTAGTGACATACCATCTTCATAGCCACGCCTTAACAACTATTTACAGCACCCTAGCAACCGTAAAACAATGCTTAAAAGCCATATTTCAGTACTGGAATGTTGCAGAAGCACAGAGTTTGATCTTTTAAGCTCAGACTGTAAAACAGTCTTTAGATATCATCCCATGAACTGTATGACCACACCATAGCAACCATATAGAGTGCCCTAGCAACAAAACAAACACATGAATCAGCCATATCTCAGCATCAAAACATCGTACAGACATGGTGGTTGGCTCTCTGGCAATGTTGTCCGACACCACCGCATCTGGTTGCATCCGGGCCGAATATTGCCACTGCGAGCACCACTCACATTTTCTTCAGGAAATGTACATTCTAGTTAGTGGTGCTCGCCTCGAGCACTACTATTACTATCTTACCAAGCCTATAATAATGATGCTGATACCACCAAATTTTCGGCGCGCTCCTCCTCCTAGAGCGTTGGTCCCAGACCCATGAATGAGGCGTCAAAACGTGCGGCCGATTGAGGAGAGTGGTGCTCTATCTTTTGTAAGCGATCGGGGGTACGATGGTCGCCCCAGGGGCGAAAAAGCAGCCAAAAAAACGCATAGACAACGCATTGCCACAAACTTTGATGATTAATAACTCGGAGTGAGGAATTTGTAAAAAGATGAAACTCGCCACATTTGTAGAGGCTGGCAGGCTCTGTAAGAACATACCAAAAAATGGGGTAAAAGTTTTACCCCTGGGGTGCTACAGCTGCCCAAACTTGCCCCCATAGACCTCAATGTTATTTATTATTATTATTATTCCACTTTTTTTTCGGCGCGCTACTCCTCCTAGGGCGTTTGTCCTAGACCCATGAATGAGGCATCAAAACGTGCAGCCTATTGAGGAGAGGTGTGCTATATCTTTTCTAAGCGATCGGGGGTACGATGTTCGCCCCAGGGGCGATCAAACAGGCGAAAAAACGCATAGACATTGCATTGCGACCAACTTTGACGATTAATAACTCAGAGTGAGGAATTTGTAAAAAGATGAAACTTGCCACATTTGTAGAGGCTGGCAGGTTCTGTAAGAACATACCAAAAAATGGGGTAAAAGTTGCACCCCTGGGGTGCTAGAGCTGCCCAAACGTGCCCCCATAGACATCAATGTTAACGGAAATCCTAGAAGAGTATTTATACGCGGTGCAAACGACTTTGACGATTAATAACTCGGAGCGAGAAATTTGTAAAAAGACGAAACTCGCCACATCTGAAGAGGGTGGATGGCTCTGTGAGAACATACCACAAAATGGGGTAAAAGTTGCACCCCTGGGGTGCTAGAGCTCCCAAACTTTCCCCATTGAAATGAATGGGGAAAACCGTCCCATGAAACACCATCTACTACGTGCATAGGGATTTTGAATTGAACATAGCTCTGCAGCACAGCGTTACAGAAAAAAGGGGGAGGGCTCATTTTACTCAGGCGACCAATGAGTGTCTCAGGATCACTGGGAAGCTATTAAGCCACGCCCTAGCAACCATTTAGAGCACCTTAGCAACCCATCCCATAGACTTCCATTCAAATTGATTGACTCCTATCTCTGGATAGAAAAGTCA
>JAWRVZ010000113.1:0-70000 GCA_037043235.1 Rhodeus uyekii
ACTAAAATGTTTGGGTTAACTATTTCTAGACTAGATTTTTGGCCTGTTAATTGTACTTTAAAATGTGAGGTTATCTTTATGTATTGCTATCCATCTATGGCATCATGGTAATGATACAACATCACTAGAGCATTGTAAAAATCCATCAGATTTGTGTTGATCCAAAGTGAGCCATGGCCAAGTCCAGATGGAATCTGCAAGCTTGGATGAAAATCAGTGGATGGTTTGGATGGATTTAAACACAGTAAATGTGTGTCACTCTCATTGATAACTGAAAATATAACGAATCTGGCCAAAATATTTAAGAAATTAACACAAGGAACGTGGGATGTGTAGATCTGTGGAGATTTCTGTGTTTGCAGATTCCCTGTGGGCCTCCTATAACTGTACATCCTGTAATGTGAGGTGCTTGGAATTAGTCCAATACAACAACCCATCTCTCATTCTGATTATGGTTTTATAAATATTGGCAGATCCAGGTGTTACAGTGGGAGGAGCCTGATTGACCAAACACACATGCAAATACTCAACTTGTATGGCCAACGTGTTTCTAACTATACATATCCCCAGGGTAAAATTGATTTTCCCATCAAACCACAGTGCTGTTACTCTCATTGACTCAATTAATTTCACACACACCTACAAATTATACACACATCACTTTCATAATTGATAAATTGTGGCAACATACATATGGAAACCCAAGAAAGCTCCTGTGATTGCGTTTTAAATGTAGCCTCTTAATCTGCTGTGAATGTGTATGAGACATATTCCACACATATTATTATACTCAGTCAAACAAATAACCATTTTGTCAGTGTGAAGCAAAAATCATTACATATATCAGTTTCTGATTAATTAGCTGTGGCAGATCCATCAATAATATTAATTTGCTACATAGAGTATGAACACAATTAGCCTGACAGTAAAGTAGGAGGAATGTTGCTTCAGAGGCATGTTGCTAGTTAGGAGGAATGTTGCTTCAGAGGATCATGTTAGCAATTGGATATAGATAGCATAGTGGCTAAAACATGCACTGGATGTAGCAGCCATATCACCCTGTAGCCCTAGTCTGGTTGCCCATTGAGACTAAGCACGATTGAGCCTGGTCAGTACCTGGATGGGAGACCTCCTGGGAAAACTAGGCTGCTGTTGGAAGAGGTGTTAGTGAGGTCAGCAGGGGGTGCTCACCCTGTGGTCTGTGTGGGTCCTAATGCCCCATTACAGTGATGGGGACACTTTACTGTAACAAGCACCGTACTTCGGATGAGATATTAAACCGAGGTCCTGACTACTTCGTAAAGAGTAGGGGTTTAATCACGGCATCCTGGCCAAATTTGCCCATTGGTCTTGGCCTCCTAATCATTCCCATATATTAATTGGCTTCATTGCTCTGTCTCCTCTCCACCAGTAAGCTGGTGTGTGATGAGCCTTCTGGCGCAATATGGCTGCCGTCGCATCATCCAGGTGGATGCTACACATTGGTGGTGGTTGAGGAGATTCCCTCCTTCCTTGTAAAGCACTTTGAGTGTCATGAAAAATGCTATATAAATGTAACAAATCATTATTATTATTATGAATATAAACATAAACAACATTGTATAGTTGTTACATGTCAGTCATGTCTTTGTCTACTTCCTGTTTCCTCCTGTGATTTTCCCAGTATATTTCCACTCACAAATCGCGTCATCAGTCTCCTCGTTACTCTTGTCAGCTGTGTCTTATTCCCTCATTCCTTCCTTATGCATTTAAACCCTGTGTTACGTTCAGTCCCTGTTGAATGTTGTCTATTGATGGTTGTGTTTGCCTTGTTCGTGTCTATGCTCCCAGTTTTGCACAAGTAGTGCCATTTTGTTTTGTATTTCTAAAAGTGTTCTTTTCATAAAGGACAACACAGACTGGGCTGTGGACCGCAGCAGACCACACCAGCAATGAACACTCGACCAGGTTTGTCACCTCTAAAGGACAACACAGACTGGGCTGTGGACCGCAGCTGGGCCGTAACCTCGAGGACCACACCAGCACTTTCTTGATCTCGAGTACCTTACCACTTTCCCGGACAGGTCATTGAAAATGTTCTTCTTTCAAAGTCTCAATGAACCAACAAAGGCACACCTACCCGAAGGTGGTCCTCGGGGCGACTTAATGCAGTACGTGGACTGGGCATTTGCCAGCTGCAGCTCTCCGTAAACTGTCGGAGTCACAAATGAGGCTGAACAAGCGGCCGCGATTCGCCAGACTGCCCCAGCTAGAAGCCAGATTATTTATAACGCCTTTTATTCATCTGCCAGCTCCAATGAGCGTTCAAACTGAGTGCCTGCAAGAGGGGTGGTCATTGGCTGTTTTAGTCACTGCACTGTTGAGTGTGTGGGCTGCATACACAACAGCTAAAAGCCCCGTAAGCCAATCCTTAACCCTCATTAGTACGCTCTCCCGATCCCTCAGTAGTACGCTTTCAGCAATTCCTTACGAGTTCACCTTTCATTACTTTGATTAAGTCCCCAGGTCTGCAGTCCAGTGTCGGCTCCAGCCCCTCTGTATAAATCAGAGCCCACGCTAATCATAGACATCACCCCAGTGCCAGCTCTCATCCCAGAGCTCAACACACTATCTACTCTACCACCAGTGAGTTTCCCACTATCCTGGATTCTATGCCTGAGTCTCCTGATGTCATGGCAATCATGCCTGAACCAAGCCATATAGCTCCAAGCCTGGAGGATTCAGAGACCCTTCTATTGCCGATCGGTCTCCCAATTACAGAAGTAGCCATCATGTGTGTTTGGGCTGCACATTGCTCTCCAGCGGTAGTATTCATCATTGAACTAATTCACGGATAAATAATTTATAATAAATACTGCAAAACTCTATTGTTACCACTGCTTGGTAGCAACAGAGTCATTCCTAGTATTAGGAATATGTAGTTTGACAAATTATTACAGCAGGGTTGCCAGCTCTCATGCATTTGGCGTGAGACATACTCTTCCAGGCTATGTCTCACATTCTCACACTGCCCAAGTAAATCTCACAGCCAATTAAAAAAGCCAATGTTCTGCATAGACTGTTTGGAGTATGACATGAAGAATCCGATTAGAAAGCTGTTATTTTAATCGATCTAGTTGTATTGTGATGGCTTACGCAGAGCCACATGAAGTTGAACACAGGTATGGACAACCTCTTGATTGGACCAGTTTGTCCCTGGCTTTGCAAGGTCACTGTATATCAGCTGCTGACCCCCACCTGTGTGGCGATCACTGAGCAAGGGTGGCATTTTGAATCTTAGTATTTGTGCACAGAAAGCAGATATAAACATCTAAGATAACTATTACTAATTTAAATTTTAATAATAATACCAGCTGACAAGGCTCCCTGTATGTTTACAACATTAGATGAGAAATGTATTCCTTGGGAAAAAAGATTTTTTTACTGTACCTGAAATGTATCCAAATCAAGATTGGATGAGCTGATGAATAGAAATCGCAAAATATTCCCCCCAAGCTAAACTCAAAAGTTACAAAGCCTAATTATAGTGATTTTTAAGATAATTTGCTCAGTTTGTAACATGTAAGACTCAATAGAGTATATTACATTTACTACACATCACCAGCAGAATGGCACTCACAGAAGCGGCATTTATGACGTAAAAGAGAGAACATGTTCAAACAGACGTCCGTTTCGTTTCATCTCCTCAAAGCGTTGAGCAGGTGCACATGAACCTTCAAGCCCTCGGCAATTTCTCAACCAAATCTAATTTAGCTCTGTTTTTTTTCCCTTTCTCTCACAAACATGAAAGAGTACCTGAGCTTGCAAGGTGCTTCTAGAGAGGCCAGGATGTTAATTAAGTCTCTATCTGAAACTTTTGTTAATTTTAATAGTTTTAGGAATGTGGCTGGTGTGGAGGCGGGTGGCAGGTGTAATTTCACGGATTAGGAGCGGTATGAAGGCTGCCTCTCTACGACCCCGCGGCGCTCCCCATTCCCGCTTTGAAGATAACTTTACCCATTATCACAACAATGGCACACGGGATGCAATATAATTCATGCAGAGCCAGCGAACATGAGGATACCACCACTTACACTTCTGGGGAATTCAAAGAGAGTGAGGGAAAAGAGCAGGAGCAAGTGAATGAATTTGATTTTTTTTTTTCGTCCAACCTCTGAAGTGCACACATATCCCAACGCACTTTTGCTTTCTGGGTGGTGGAGACCTTCTGCACATGCATCTATAGGATATGCTTTATCGGTTTGCCTGTCTTCCTCCCACTCATCTCACATCTCTCTTCCTCTCTCTCTTGCTTATACACGGTGATGACAGGCCTTTCAGACTGCCGGAAATGGTTTGGCTTTGAAGTGGAATTGGAGCCTTTGGAACAGTCTAGAGTCTTGATTAATATGAGGAGAGGGTAAAAGAGAGAGAGAGAGAGAGAGAGAGAGACTGAAGGAGAAGATGACCCCGCCCTCTTTGGCAGATAAATAAAACTGAGCAAGACTATAGAAGAGCAGTGTTGGGTAAGTTAATGGACTGACAGACAACTTAGAGACACAGAGGTCAAATTGTCAATCTCTGTCTATACAAAAGATGATGCCACACAACAAACAACCATGCTTAGTTCTTCAGTAAATCAGAACATTTTCTAAGACTACTACACGAAAATTAACAGATCTTTGTTTCGTTTGTGTGTGTGTGTGTCTGTATGTGTGTTATTTTGATCAAAGAAACAAGTAGGATAGATTCTGAAAAATGTATGCTTCCTTTTACAAAGGGAAAAAAGATAGAGGGGGCAAAAGTAAGAAGACAAGCTGTTAGAGAGACAGAAAAAGGAAGACGGTCCAATTAACGTTAGGTGCTGTCATCTCATCACAGATACAAGAAGTGCAAACACACACACACTCTCACAGCAAACAGGCACAAACAGAGGTGTATACAATGTGTGTCTACACAAGCAGTCACCTACATTTTTGATATCCGCCTATCCTAACATGTATACACATCCACATATGGTGCACGTACACACACACACACACACACACACACACACACACACACACACACACACACACACACACACACACACACACACACACACACACACACACACACACACACACACACACACACACACACACACACACACACACACACACACACACACACACACACACACACACACACACCTTTATGGCAACAGGGAATGTAGTTTGCATTAAAAATGTTACTCCCTATGGTAATAAAACAAGACATATCAAGTGTGTGCACTTTTTTGAAGTAAAAACATATCAAACAATTGCGCTCATAACCTTACTGTACCTTAAAATCCTTTTAATTCTGTAAAGTTCATCTATTATCAATTTGACAATGTGTTTGTTCAAAACTTTGGTAAAAATTACTAAATAGGTATGTAAAGAGCTGCAGGCACACAGCCCCACTATAAGAACTGAAAGTGTTTACCGTATTTTCCCGCATATAACCTGCAGACGCAGATAATCGGCACCCTCAAGTAGCACCTTTATATAACCCGCACCATAGATTTATGAACTTTTTTGTGTAAGGGGTTTTGGGGTTCCGCGTAAAAAATGGTTGGTAAAACCCGCACCTTTATATAACCCGCACACATAGATTTATGAACTTTTTTGTGTAAGTTCACATTTCGAATTTCGAATGTTCCTCGCATGAGGACAATTATCCATAACTGTTCAGGATCGGTACACAGTGCTTGTGCGCGAAATTCAAACAATAAGAAAACAAAGTCAGAATCAGAACAAAAAGAAAAAGCAGTCTCACGCTGTGCAGCAGCACGTCCCTTAAGAAACGATTCTACAGGTGTTGATCATCGGATGAGATGAGAAGAGCCCGCCCTCATGGCAGCACAGCCAATCACGTCTTCTTGCATAATTGACAGGTCAGACAGCCTATCAGAGCCAGCTGTCATGCAGGAAAATACGGTAAATTGCAAACTTCTTAAAACTGTATCCAGACTAACTGGACACCCAACATTCTTCCTGCCCATCATATTATTGTACGAGTCACTGGGATTTTGACAATGATCACCTGCGAGTGATGGATGCGTTAGACCTGTGTGCTGACAATGATCACCTGCTGTATCCTATGGAGAATATGCATAAGGGTGGAGGACGTGTTTCCGATGCCAGAATCAATGACCTACCCATTCATCACACTGCATTTCAATAGAGGTGAAGAAGGCTCATCTATCAGCAAGAGAAAGCGAATTCACAGAGGCAACTTTTACAAAGTGTCTTATTCTAACTCTCCTATTCTCTACGCTAGTCTTCTCTCTCCTTAAAGATAAATGCCTTCTGAACCAATTTGCAAGGAATTTGTACCTCAAATTTGAGTTCTGCTCCCTCCATAAAAGACACAGATACGAGTGCTGTAAAACTTAATTCTGACTTGGCACGGACACATTTTTCTTTAGAAGCTGATAAAAAAGGGAAAAGACACAATAGGGGGGAGAAAAGCACACTGGAATGAGGAGCGGGGGCATACAGAGAAAAACAGTCTTATCTTTCTTTTTTCCTGTCCTCCGCTCATGTGCTTCTGAGGATGCGGCTCTCACCTTAATGTAGACAAAGGAGGGCAATCGTCATGGGACAGGTGCTTCCGAAGAACCGGGTAATGGTTGCCAACCTCCACCACACGTACGCACACAAACACAGCTCACCTCTTGATGGCAAATCTGATAAAGAGGGAACATGATGGAATCATGTGTGTGTGCATTAGATACGGAAATTGGACAGAATCATCAGTATTTTCTGAAGATGTGCTGGCAGTAGCTTACCTCAGGTGATTTGGCGAAATAGAAAAGCCTTTTAGTGCAAGATTATTATCACTTGATGTGTAAATCTTTTAGCCTTCATATGGGAAAAAAGTGTGTGAAAATCAGAACTTTATCAGACAGGTTTATATAGGATTCATACCGATAGATTATTAATAACTGCTGTTTCAGGACTGATAAAATTATGCACAGATTGAGTTCTTATATCTTACATCTGTGAGATAAGATAATAACTCTACATCCAAAAGAGAAACTATAGAGAAAATCAGAACTTTATGGAGTGCTTATTAATAACTGCTGAATTATATGCTGTCAATGCAACACTATAAATTTATCACACTTTTTAAAGACATCAATCATGAGAACCACACATTTTTTTAAAGGGTTATTTCACCAAAAAAGGAAAAATTCTGTCATTAATTACTCACCCTCACAGGTTTGAAATTACATGAAAGTGAGTAGTTAATGACAGAATTTTAATTGTTTTGTAAGTTTAAAGTCAATTTACAATTAACAAGGCATTTACAATTTAATTATTGTAAATTATTCATCAGTGCAGGTAAAAAATTAATAATAAGTAAATACAAAATATTGCTTTTGTAATCATTTGTAAGCTGACTCATTCTTTGAGCCAAATAGATACTTCTGGTATTCAACATCCACTTTTCATAATTCAAATAATTTAAGGTTCAAATACAGTCCTGCTCTACAATTTTGTCTCATTTTAAAGATGCGGTCGTATTATAGAAGGGAGTTGGGGTTCTTCATTCAGCAAAACATTTTTACAATTTTGGCATGATCCCAGGATAAAAACTCAATTACACAAAATCAAATTATTAATAACTAAAAAGACCAACACTTAAGACATTGGACAGCAATTACAGCAAGCGTAGCTTTCCGTTCCTAATACTAAGTAGGCAAACATTTGAGTAGTGAGAACCACCCTGTATAATTTCTGCACAAAACTCAGTCAACATTGCTTTGACACAGAAACCGGCAGATACAAACAGATAAATGAACGGATACATGGGAAAGAACCCTGCATGTCAGTCTATTAAGGCTAAGGTTTTCTCAAAGTTATAGGGCTAATGGCCACATCACTATAAAGATTACCCTCGCCTATGTGGATTACTTTTATTTTCATTAAAGCATTTTTGAACTCATCATCATCATCTGAATCAGTGAATATATCAATACAATCCATAAATATATATATATATATATATATATATATATATATATATATATATATATATATATATATATTACATAATGTGTACATAAATAGTTTAATGATAGGATTTTTTAAATATAATTAAATTATATTAGCCATCAGTTCAATCTAGTGTCAGACATATACTAGCTCAGGACCCAATACATTAATGTTGGCTTCATGCTTGAATCAGTAGGTACACTTTTTTAATTTTTTACTTTCCTCCTGGTCGGCATAGACCTGAAACTGACAAACCATTTTCTGAGAATTCTCAGAAGAGGAAAATTTCTTCCTTTTCAAAAACTTCTTCCATCTAAATGTAAATGCTGAAATCATCATAATAGCATTCCAGAAGGATCTTTTCTGCAGTGTTCTCTCTTGACTCGAAAGAGAAAGTTGCAGTCTGTTAAAATGAGTTCAAATGAGTTGAGTGTTTATTGAATATGTGACGGGTGAAGTGAGAGAATCATAAAATACACACAGTATGGGTGCAATAACATATTTCACACAATTAATGTAACTGTGTTAAATAGCAGAATCATTACTGAGTTTCTCTGCAAAATCGACATCCTTTGGAGGCGATGACAAGCACACACCCATTCTAATGCTTGCATAAGCATATGTTTATGCACTCATACATAGGGCATCTGTAATGACAATCTGTTTCAAAGTCATTATGACATCTGGCATCTGGATTAAACTCTTGATGAGGTCAAATTCATTTAACCTTATTGATTACACTTAGATTTTCCTGGCATGTATGAAGCGGTCCACTCTGGTCAGCTAACATTACCAGCAGCCAAACGTTTGACATGGGTTAATGACCTGGGGTTGAACACATATCAGCAGTCCTCAATAATCTCCAACCAAAAGCAAGACTAATTATGTGCAAAGACTGAGCATTCAGATACAAAACAGTGAGGCTTCATGCAGACAGCTGGAATTGGGCATGTTTAATATTCTGGGCTGAGCTCCATAAAGCTCTGGCTTTTATTGACACGTTTGATTCTCTTTGTTCAGCAAAGACTATCTTGTCGAGAACAAGCCTGTTTCAAAGATATGATGTCAACGTACAATGTGCAGAACAAACCAAATTCCAGGAACTTGAGGAAGCACAAAAAAAATTATACTCAAAGAAAAAGACTTCAGGATATGTCAGCGCTTCTGCTTCACATCTGAAGCTATTTTCTTTCTTTTTCTTTAGCAAAATCCTGGTCCATCATGTACATTTAAATAGGCACTTGAAGTGATACACCTACTCTTCGTCTTAAACAGAAATGTGTGATTAGTATTTCAGTTTTCTTTCAGTTTTAAAATCTCTAGTCACTATCTCAGCAGAAACAGCAGTAAGTCAAAGTAAGTGAAAATAAGCACTATAATAATACAATTAGTGTTGATTAAGCTTGAAGTTTGGATTGTGTGACAGTTTCTAATTCACACATAGACCCAGTAAGGACAAAGTGTTTCTCCAACTCACTTCTGCTACTGACAAAAAGACAGATAGAATACAAAACAGTGTGGGAAGACTCTCTAAACAAAGTCTATGCGCAAACCCCATTTTCTTTATATGTTGAGGTCTACACTGGGCGAAGAGTGTCCACCCACTCAGTAAAAATGCACAAAAGTATCACAACTGAGCAAAGCACGCAAGCTATCAGTGAGACAGAAAGCAAATCCATAGGGAGTCCCATCTATTTCCACTTCAGGTCCAGTAGATCTATTATGGTGGCAGTTTCAGCATAGGAAAGTGCTGAATTTCTGCTCCAGAACTTAATAGTTAGCCATAGGCAAAAAAAAATAAAAAATACATACTATAGACAGGAAGTCACCCAAAGGTGGTTTCAGAAAATGCATAAAACTATAAAAACCTTTCTTTTTTTTGCATGATGCAAATTACGTTTTTTGCACAAAAGCATGGTGGTGATAAGTTTAGATGCATTTTTACATTCCACCACCCCAACTCTCCTTGCCGTTCAATTCACTTGTTATTTTCTATATAATTTATCTATTGCAAAGAAATTATGTATACAGTGTAGGAAAAACAAAGAATTAACATATTACCAATTAGCAAGATTTGGTGGTTAGTCATCAGCAGTGCTCAAGCTCCAGATAAACAATGACACCCAAAACTGTCCTGTTATTTCCAGTGATATTCCTCTGAGCTTTTCTCTTTTGTAATGTCTCTCAGCCATCTCTCTTTCTAAAGTCTTTCTATAAATCTCCCTCTTGCTCGCTCTCTCCTCTGTCATCATGAGTGGATAAGTTCTCTACTGCTGATTAGATACTCAGTCCTATCCACTTTCAGCAACATTTCTCAGAAATTGCTTACTGCACCTTTAAATGATGAATTTAACTATAAATTTGCATTAACGATAATTAAATTAACAATACATTTTTTTTATCAAATAAAACAATTATTGTCATTTTCTTACCCTTAACACCAAACAAGATAAATATATAATACAAAACATGCAAAACTTGATTCCCACAGCTGTTATCAATGTGATAGTTTTGAATGTGTGAAAGTGAAAGAGATTTGAGGAACATACTTTTTTAGGCCATACAATCCCAAAATTCATAAGCAGTCTCCATCAAATTCACCCCACACAAAATCAATACTTTGTAAAGACTTACTTTGTGTAAGGTGCCGTGTCTTAGGAGGACTTCAGGACAGGAAAAAAGGGGTCAGGTCACTGCAAAAGACATCCGTTTAGTCATCAATACTGTTAGCATTTCTATACAGTAAATCCAATTAATGCACAGTGAGCCTAATACATATTACATCACTTCCTCTCTCTTCTTCTCTGGCAGGAGGCCTATCTTGCCTTGCTAGTATATGCTGAAACATAGTTGTTCTGATGAATGAGCTTGCCACCCCCCTCCACTTTCCTGGCTGCCAGATCAGACTAAAATCCCTTTTCAGACAACAGGAAACCGGGAGGAAAGGCAAGACTGAGCTCCCTCCACCTCCCCTCCCGTTCTCCCAAATCTAAAATCAATAAACTGTTTCTTTCCTTGCACGACTCACTGAACCCATAAAAAAGAGTGAGTGACTCTTGTATAAAGATGACGAGAGGGATTCAGATGCCCTCTCTCCACTTCTTTAGCCTGCCCGGCCTTCGCTCGACACAGAGAATGAAAGTGTGCTTGGATTTATGTGCTGTGATTGTATTGAGGTTGTGCAGGTGTTCTGACTTGGCCTCCTGCTCGGGAGGTGCATCACAACCGATATAAACCTTGCACTTCAGATATACAGCTCAGTCAGGACATTGAGCAAGCCAGCAGTGTGTGGTCTCAGAAACTCAAGAAACTGCAAAACAGGTCAAATGAATCAATACACGCACAGTCTACCAACACTTAATGAATGAGAAATGCATCTTCATTATGAAAAGCAACTAACAGACACATGTGTTTTTGGTGCTGGGGGAATCTATTAAATTTAAATGACTTAGAATTGTTATTTTATGCTGATGTCTTGCGCTATGTCATGATTAATTACAGGAAAATTAGATTCATAAGTCTTTTTTAAATTCTGAGTATACAATGAACACTTGATATATTTATTTAGATTTTAACAACTTTTGGCCTCCTACTGTATATTTCAAAGTTGTACAGTGGGGTTTTCTGTACCTATTTACTTTTTTATTCAACTTTCATGATTATATAGGGAGAGCAAAGGCCATCCACAGAGTCGGATCAATATGACTATGATGAAAGGAAGAAACCAGAGGCAAGGAAATGTGAAGAGAGGGAATGGAGATGCGGGGGGTGGTGCTTTTGAAGAGAAGGACAGTTCTCTCTCAAAAGCCATTGCCCTTTAAGGATGCTTGTGTAATCAAACCCTAATGTTATTAGGACCACATCAATATATTTACATTGTATGTAGTAGGTAAATGGAAGACATTGGAAATAAGCACTTAAATAGCCATACTAGACAACACATATTTAGTCAAATAAGACTAAAGCAGCTCCTTTACATGCGTTTGTCTAAGTTTGAAAATAACTGCATGTAATTAGAGACAGCAAACAAATACAGCACTGTGAAATAGTCTTAGATAGCACATTATTATACATAATTACATAATTATTATTATTCACCCCACCCCTCCCCCCTCCCAAAAAAAAGAGGTTAAGCAAGTTTAATTTATTTATATCTTTTGCTCTAGTGTATCAGTAGAAAATATGCTCCACATGGAGGTCTGATCTGACTTTCATCAAGATCATCTCGGATTACATGAAGAAATATAAAAAACTGAGACAGACTAAATCCAGAGGAACTATGGTAACATCTCTGAGAGTCTAGAAGAAGCCTACCTGCAAAGGTACCTGAAACAATATAGACAGCTTGGGGTCTACATCCTATAATCTTGAGGATCATAGGTCTATTACTGCAATATTCTTAATGCTTATTAATAACAATGTTTATCAAAATGTTGCTGAAAACATTATCTATCACTATCAAAGGAAATAGTGAGATGTTGGTTGAAATAGCACTCCAGGTAGACATTGCACATTTGTGTAGTGCACATTCTGCATGACTAATATATCTGAGATGACAGATACCACATCACCAAGATATCTTCCACATCTTCTAATTGTGATAACTGATCTCTGGCTAATGTGGTTCTTTATTAAAATATCTGGATGACATTGTCTGAGCTTATTGTGTTCATTGCAAATTATGTGTGTGTGTATATATATATATATATATATATATATATATATATATATATATACACTCACGCCAACGCAATGACATCATAATAAAAAAGAACGACGCATCTGACAAAAAAACTTTACGAATTTCTGGACCTTGTTGAAACAGCCAAGCAACATACAAGTTATAAGAGATAAATAAAATGTACTGTTCCCTTTCAAGGGAACTCGCGCTGCGTCGAAACGCTAGGGAAATGCTTTAGCATATCGTCTCATTATCTAATCGATCGAGGATAAATGCACATAATCATGAACCAGGATGACCAGAAACGGAAGCTTTAAGTGTGTCTTCAGTAAGAGTAGAAAGTGTAGCGTGAGAGTGTGTGTGCTGGCTGCAAACTGTGTGATTTTTTCCCCCCAAGTCTAGTATAAAAGAAAAGGGCATTCAACACTTATTTCTAAAGAAAATAATGGTGGAGCAACATTTAGAATGTGTGTGTCACAGTCTTGTCAGCCCCTTGTTAGTAGTGTCAGGTGCTCCCTGTTATCCTGCCTATTTAAACCCTCATGTTCTCCCTTGTCTTTGTCGATTATTGAGCTGTTTCCATGTTGGTTCTCCATGTGTGGATGTTTCCTTCCGTGTCTCTATGTACTCCAAGTTTTTTTGTTTTTTTGTTTTGAATAAAGTGTTTTCAATTTGGATTCAACTCCTTGTCTCTCCGCATCGCACACCAGCAGCTAAGCGTGACAGTGTGATGATCTGAAGTATTTAAGTGTGACAAACATGCAGAACAACAAAAAATAAGGAGGGCAGACTCTTTTTCACACCACAGTATATATATATATATATATATATATATATATATATATATATATATATATATATATATATATATATATATATATGTGTGTGTGTGTGTGTGTGTGTAACTGTAAAAGAGTGTAAAAACAGTAAGCTGCCACAGCCAAGTTAATATGTGATTGGGTCTTGCGGAACCACATACCCAACCACCAAAGTCATTATTAGTTGCCCAGTGCCATTGTTCTTCCACTCATGAGAGAGCAAAATTGACCTTTCAAAGGCTAGACTGGAGAGGTAACAGCTGCCACCAACAGATAATTAGCCTGCTACAGCTGTGGCAGCTATATTATAGGCCAAGAGCGTCAGCCCATTGGGTTCAACCCAGTTCCAAGCAGCTAATATTCAACAAAAGCCCTGGGTGTTACATTATGTCACTGCAAAAAAAATAAAAAAATAAAAATTGGGGAGTTCCTAGCTCCTTTTCAAAACCTGAACTGTAAAAAAAAAACCATGATCTACTTTCATATTCATATCAACCTGCTTTCTTTACAGATTAGGCAATTTAGGAGAGGCTAACAACAGCTAGCTTTGAAGATGATGAGATCCCACTCTCCCTCAAGAGGATCTCTAAAGCCATGCATCCAACACATGAATACACACAGCAAAGTCTTCAAGTGGTCACAAGAGACAGCATTAAATTGATGTCCCAAAGCACATAGCATTACAATAGAATGAACAAAAACAATTTAAAGAGTGCTGACTTGTACCACCTGACTGCTGCAGATTTTTCGGCATTGATAGTGTTGACGTAGAAATGCTTAAATCTGAGTCTGAGGATGTTGACTGCTCCTGGTAGAACATCATGGGTTGCCATCTCTTAATTATGGTATTAACGACATGGCTTGAATGCAGAATAAGCTCGCTGTTTCGGGTGAAGACGTTGCAGGGTGCGTGGCGGTATAACAAGCAAGTAGGACATTTTATATGTTCATAAGTTATATGTATATACATACATATGTATACATGTATGTATACGTATCACTCCTATTATTGATTGCTATTAGGACAAACAACAAATAGAGTTTAAAAAACGTCTCAGGTTACTATTGTAACCATAGTTCCCTGAGAATAGGGAACGAGATGCTGCGTCCCCTAGGGGTCGCTTTGGGGAACACCTTCGGTGTGACAGGTGTCTGAAGCAAATCATCTAATCACGTCAATGAACTTGACAATGGCTGGCAGCTGCCTATGACGTCACCACGGGTGCGGCTGCAGGTATAAAGGAGCACACAAACAGTAAGTCATCCACTTCATATCTGAAGGGAGACAGCAGCAGGAAGGCTCGAAGCATGGCAAAGGGACGCAGCATCTCGTTCCCTATTCTCAGGGAACTATGGTTACAATAGTAACCTGAGACGTTCCCTTTCGAAGGGAACTCTATGCTGCGTCCCCTAGGGGTCGCTTTGGGGAACGAAATACCAACGCCGCCATGCTGAAGGGCGTGACTGCACTTAATAGGTAAAAGCATCAGTCAGAGACCCCCAGGGGAACTGTCCCGTGACCTGCAGTGACCCGGGTCGGGCTACTAGAGAACGGAGGCCTCAAGGAACCAGAGCCGAGGCCCAAGCACGCTCGATCTAGAATCCGAGGGAGTGCAGGAGCCACTCCACTCAGGACTGAACCCGCAAAGCGAAGACCTAGAGCCGCAACTGCTAGGCCTACACGTTTAGGCGCTACTGAGCTCTAAGAGTGGCTGGGCACACAGCCAGCACTTTGCAGCTGTTCCTCTAGAGCGTAGAGGGGAACAGCACTCAACGCTTGTGGACAGCAAGGGGGTTCAGTGGAACCACTTTCTTACAAGCGGAGCTCACCGGAGCGGAGGCCAAAGTAGTCGGCCTGACAACGCTCATCAGCCAAGTCCAGTTCGGGAGTCAAGGGTGACTCCACTGCCCTCGCGCCGACCCAAGTCGTTTGGGTTCAGGCAAGAACTGAGGTGCAGTATCGCTTCGCTCAGAGAAGTAGGGCCAACCTCCCGAAGGGTACACTCAAGATGAGAGGGCCAAAAAACTCCTGTACTTCAGAGCGCAGCGGGGTCTCACGGGGCGGAGGCCCGATCTCCTCAGAGAGGCCTGACGACACCCCTACGCATCAACCGACCAGAGGAGGCAGGAACACTTTACCTCGCCTACCACTCGCTAAAGGTCGCCGAGCGGAGCTTCGTGAAGCGGAGGCCTCGGCAGAGAATACTCTCGTAACGAGAGGAAGCCTACGACGCCACGGAGAGGAGGATAGCCGTAGAGAGCTCAGAGAGCGAAGAAGTGCCCTCTCAGACCCCAGGCAGTGAGAAGGAGGCTTAAGAGAAGCCGACGACTCGCAGAAAGTGCCTGAGGGAGCATAGGGGAGCGGGAGCTCACCTGCAAGGACAACTCTCAGAGAGAGAGGAGCAAGCCGCTCACACCTACCCCTTTTCTACAACTAGGCTCCTCAGGAGCTCAGACGTAAACACGACTTGAACACTCAGGAGCGACTAGAGGGGGCTCTGCTAGAGCCACTGCCCCTAAACCAACTGAGTGGAGCTCTGGCGAGCAGGGAAGGCACACCGACCGGATTCTCAGGGCCCTCACACACTGCTCTATTGCTAGGGTCTAGTAAGCCAAGCACAGGAAACAGCAAGCAACAGTGCAGACCCTCCAAACCTGGAGGGCTGCCCAAGTTCACTCGTGAACCGGGACGGTGCACAGGACAATTATAGTGCTGTTATCACAGTGTACTCCAGGCCACTAGCGAGGGGACTCGGAGGGAGTCATACCCCAGCCACAGCTTGGGGGAGCAAGGATACCGTGAGTTACCAAACACACAGGCAGACCTTGCTCATCTCGCAAAGACCTAGCAGAACGAGCTCAGGAGCGAGGGTGTTAGTCAACATGCTCCTTCTAACGCCACAGGCGGGGCGAGGGGGCTCGACCTGAGCCGCCGACTCTAACACACCCATGTAGCCCAGGCGGAGCTCTACTATTAAGAGGAAGCCTGACCACGTTCCCTGCGCTTATGGAGCCCTAGGGTGAAGGCCAAGCGCAGCAGCCTTACCACACCAAGAGCGGAGACCTACAACTCCCCTCCGAGAGGAGGCCTGACGACGCTCATAGCGGAGCTCCGAGGAGCGGAGGCCTCAGTAAAGAAAACTCTCGTGATGAGAGGAGGCCTACTACGCCCTCTACAGGTTGAGCTCAGGAGTGAAGGTCTCAGCCCAAACACTCCTCTCTACACCACAGGTTTAGGCGAGGGGGCCCCATTGGGGCCACCGACTCAGCTTAGATAGCCCGGGCGGAGCTCAGGGGAATGGAGGCCTCGCTGAAAGGCAGCCGACTCTACTATTAAGAGGAAGCCTGACAACATTTCCTGCGCTTACGAAGCTCTAGGGTGAAGGCCAAGCGCAGCAGCCTTACCACACCAAGAGCGGAGACCTACAACTACCCTCAGAGAGGAGGCCTGACGACGCTCGTAGCGGAGCTCCGTGGAGCGGAGGCCTCAGTAAAGAAAACTCTCGTGATGAGAGGAGACCCACTACGCCCTCTACATGTCGAGCTCAGGAGTGAAGGCATCGGCCCCAACACTCCTCTTTACACCACAGGCTTAGGCGAGGGGGCCCCATTGGGGCCACCGACTCTAGCTCACATAGCCCGGGCGGAGCTCGGGGGAACGGAGGCCTCGCCGAAAGTAGGCAGACTCTACTAAAAAAGGAGGCCTGACAACGTTCCGTGCGCTTGTGAAGCTCTGGGTGGGGCTAACGCTTTCCTGAGTACCAAGAGCGGAGACCTACTACTCCCCTCAGAGAGGAGGCCTGACAATGCCCTGGCTTTTTTTTTTTTTTTTGAAACTCCTGAATACCAAAAGCGGAGGCCTACGACTCCCCTCAGAGAGGAGGCCTGACGACGCTCTGCCTCCAGGAACGAGAGGGATGAGGAACGGAGGCCTGCTACGCTCACCACCGGAATAACTGCGACTAGGGGAACACGCACACCTGAACCTGCTCTTCTCACAGATCCTGAGATCTGGAGGAGCCAGCCCCTGCGTGGCCTGAGACCTGGGCCCTGGGCACCATGGTATGAAAGACTTGAAAGCCACTGAGCGCGCCCTCGCCTCCTTGAACCTCGAAACCACTGCCTCGACAGAGGTCCCAGAGCTCATGAGGCGGGACTGGCGCATCGAGAAGGAACTCTCTCTCTTCCTTCCCGACGTCAGCCAGGTTCACTCAGAGGTGCCTCTCCACAACCACCATGGTCGCCACAGAGCGACCAAAGCAAAAGCTGTTTGCTAGTGGTGCGGAGAGCCAGGTCTGTAGTGCGGCGCAGCTCAGCCACCGCCTCAGCTGATAGCCCCTGGCCTTGGTCCCGGTCTTTACACAGATCTGTCTGATAAGCCTGTAACACCGCCATGGTGTGCAGGACTGCACCGGCTTGATCTGCCACCGCATATGCCCTGCCATTGAGGAGCGATGTCTCACGCAGCGGCCTCGACGGCAGGGAGGGCGCCTTTAACGTGGAGGCCACGCCCACCGAGAGAAAGCTCACAAGCGTCTCTTCGGCTGGGGGCATCCTCATAACTCTTCCCATTCTCCACATCAGCATAATTAGGCTGAGAGAAAAAACTCACGCAGAGAAAGGTTTCCCCATGATCTCCGCACCTCAGCGTGAAGATCAGGCAGAAGAGGAAAGGGCGCCCGAGGCTGATGCTTGAGACTCGCGAGGAAGCGTTCATCCCAGCGACCGAACGGGCGGTCAGCTGATTCACGCTTCCCCGGCATATCGAGCCGCTCACTGGCGCGAGTCACAGCCGTCAGCAGCTCGTCATACGCGGGACAGGCGGGGAGGAATGCTCAGGAAGATTTCACTGAACGCAATCTCCCGCTCGCCTTGATCCGCGGGGAGCGCGCTCTCCCGCGAGGAAGAAGGCGAAGGCGCGCTCCCCCCGAGAAGCTCGCTCGCGTCAGCCTCCGGCGGCTGGGAAACTCTAACCTTCTCCAGCCTTTCGGCAAGCTCCATCTGTGAGCCCCAAGAACGCAGTCTCCCGCTCGCCTCAGCTGCAGCAGGACCGGATCCCCCAGGTGCAGATGAACGTCCCGATTCCCTCGAGAAAAGGGACAAACGCGAGCGTAACACTCTCAAAGGGAAGCGCATGCAATGCACGCAAACAGCTCCCTCGAGAACTGAGCGCGCATGATCCTTGCCAAGAAATAAAACACACATATCGCGTGTCATCAGGTGTCAAAAAACGCTGACACGGATGAATACAACGAACGTGGTTTCCTTGCTGACCAACGTGACAGACAATCGCTTAGACAAGCTGTCTCCCTGAAGATATGAAGAGGATGACTTACTGTTTGTGTGCTCCTTTATACCTGCAGCCGCACCCGTGGTGACGTCATAGGCAGCTGCCAGCCATTGTCAAGTTCATTGACGTGATTAGATGATTTGCTTCAGACACCTGTCACACCGAAGGTGTTCCCCAAAGCGACCCCTAGGGGACGCAGCATAGAGTTCCCTTCGAAAGGGAACTTTGGATACCCTACCTTAAAATATTTAAGGTCAAACTAATTTTTTGTTCAGTCAAAGAAAAATGCAAGCTGCAAACTGAATCACTTCTGAAGTCAGCTATTGTTTGAAATTACAATGAACTTCAATAATATCTCTCACAGCGGTGTTCATTTTTTAATAGTTCC
The DNA here is from genome assembly GCA_037043235.1 of Rhodeus uyekii. Lineage (NCBI taxonomy): Eukaryota > Metazoa > Chordata > Actinopteri > Cypriniformes > Acheilognathidae > Rhodeus > Rhodeus uyekii. The sequence continues at coordinate 19,181 of JAWRVZ010000113.1, forward strand.
ACTTGTAATTTCCATCAGATTTGATTTGAAGCAAATATGCTTCTATTGATTAAAGCAAACTACTGTTACCAGTTCCACCCCTGTAATTCTATGTTTTGTACGTTAAACGCAACATGCTCTTTCTTAGCTTTGCTCTCTGTTCTGTGATTAGCATATTAAATACCTGGTTAACTTTAAACTGAATTTAATTTAGTTTTAGACTAAAATATCAGAAATAAAAAAGCGACTGGACACAGAAAATCTACACATTCATAATTTATAGATTGTTTTTAATTATGTTTATATAACTGTTGTGTTCTTTTGTCGTTGTTCCTTTGAGTTTCAGATTGCTGCTGATTTTTCGATTGTGTTACCGCCTGCGATTAGTCATTGGGTGTTCATCTGGTGGTCATTGTAAAATGTCTCTTCTACTTGACAGAAGTGAACTGCTGAGACTGGTCAGTCGCACGGTTCCAGAAGTTCTACCAGCAGCAAGACAAAAATATTCTCTAAGTGCTTTGTGTCACAGTCTGCTCCTGATCCGCCTGTTTTGTCCCTCATGTCTTCCCGTAGCTGTCGTGTTTTGATTACCCATTTAGTTCACCACCTGTTTATCATTTCCTAGTGTATTTATACCCTTGTGTTAGCCCATGTCATTGTCGTTTGTTAAAGTTTCATGTGCCTACGTGTGGATGTATTCCTCCCGTGTTTTGCACCCCCGTGTGCTTCCTGATTTCTATTATTAAAGTGTTTTTGTTTGGACTCCGCATCGCACGCCTGCTACCTTGTTACAGAGCAAACGACCGGGTTAGTTACCCCAAAAAACTTCCTGATGGATTTCCACTCCCTTTTTATCGCGAGCGCCGAGAGAAATAAGGATCTCCGCCAATTCGCGCTCGAGTTCGGCTTGCTCGCCGCCGTCGCTCCTCTCAATGAGCGGTCGCTGGACTCGCTGTTCTGGATCGGGGCAAGATTCCATCGTCAAGATCTCCCGGACATCGCGGGACTGGGCTGGCGGGAAGCCATGACGCGATGTCTGGAGAAGCTCTCTCCCCGCTCCAGACAGCCAACTCCGCATGCTACAGCTAATGAGCCGATCCTCCAGTCCAAGAAGGAACAGAGTTCTTCCCGAGCGGCCGAAACCGAACAGAGTTCATCCCGAGCGGCCGAAACCGAACAGAGTTCATCCCGAGCGGCCGAAACCGAACAGAGTTCATCCCGAGCGGCCGAAACCGAACAGAGTTCATCCCGAGCGGCCGAAACCGAACAGAGTTCATCCCGAGCGGCCGAAACCGAACAGAGTTCATCCCGAGCGGCCGAAACCGAACAGAGTTCATCCCGAGCGGCCGAGCTGCCGTGGCCCGACCCGCCAGAGCCCGAGCTGCCGTGGCCCGACCCGCCAGAGCCCGAGCTGCCGTGGCCCGACCCGCCAGAGCCCGAGCTGCCGTGGCCCGACCCGCCAGAGCCCGAGCTGCCGTGGCCCGACCCGCCAGAGCCTGAGCTGGCCTTCCGAGACCTCCCAGACCTCCAAGACCTCCCCGAACCCGAGCAACCAGAACTCCCACCCAGCCTCCCTCTCCCACCACCTCTACCCAGCCTGCACCCATCTCTGCCTGTGTCCCGCTTCCCCACTCTGGCTCCCCCCAACACTGTGGAGCCGCCATGCGTCGGCGGCACACCGGCATCGTGGGGCACTGAGGTTCCACCTCCGACCTCGGTGTCCCTCATTCCACCTCGGCCCGTCGACGCATCGTCAGCGCCTCCACTCCTCACCCTCTCAGCCCCAGCGACGTCCCTCGGCCTTACCTCTCCTGCAGGCTCCCTCGTCCTCCCGGTGTCACCTTGGTCGGGCGTCGCCTGGCCTCCTCCTGCGGCGTCGGCCGGCTCTTCCCTCCCCTCGGTTCCCCCTATGTCCTCTGTCCCTCCGCCTCCGAGTCAGTCCTCGGACCTGCCGCTGGTTCTTCGGAGGTTCGTCATTCCAGCTCCTCCTCGGCCTCCGGAGCCAGCGGCGTCACTCAGGTACCTTGGTCCGTCGGCTCCACCATGGACTGACTCGGGTGCCTGGCCCCTGACCCCGCCTGCTCCCCCCTGGACACCTCCCTCTGCCTGGCCCCTGATCCCTCCTGCACCCCCATGGACTTGTTAATTTTGTCTGGACTCTGTGTCACGTTTTGTTCAGTCCGCCCCCTGGTCCCCCTCCCTCCTGTTTAGGTCGACCTGTCGACCTGTCGACCTGTTTAGGCGCGAGGTCGCGCCTTCCGGGAGGGGGAGCTACTGTCACAGTCTGCTCCTGATCCGCCTGTTTTGTCCCTCATGTCTTCCCGTAGCTGTCGTGTTTTGATTACCCATTTAGTTCACCACCTGTTTATCATTTCCTAGTGTATTTATACCCTTGTGTTAGCCCATGTCATTGTCGTTTGTTAAAGTTTCATGTGCCTACGTGTGGATGTATTCCTCCCGTGTTTTGCACCCCCGTGTGCTTCCTGATTTCTATTATTAAAGTGTTTTTGTTTGGACTCCGCATCGCACGCCTGCTACCTTGTTACACTTTGAGTGCTTATTTCGATTTACAGGTGTTCTTTTATTAATTTACAACGTGGTAGAACTGCTGAAGAGACCTGCCCTTTTGTCTGAAACTCTCTATTTCTTTTTTTTTTTGAAAGGTAGAATGTAATTTCAATTGTCTCATTACTCTCTCCAAATACTTGGGATGTAAAACATATATGGGAGGTGGTGTAATAAGGGCTCAAGGGCATATTTATTTTGCGATACAACAAAATGTATGCGACAATGCATTTTTTTAGGGATAACATCACACTGTTTGATCGGTAATAGGCCATTTGGATGCAAACAAGCTGGAGCCAGCAAATTTTCGCAAACTTTACACATTCACTTTGTCGATAACAAAACAGAATGGAAACTTGCCCATTGTTACTACACTTCTATCTCTCTCCATTTTTCTCTCTCTCCTATGTGATTTTCATTGCAATGGAAATCAGGCTCAGCAAGACATTGACCTTTTTTTGAAATTAAAGAATCTTATAATGCTTTTACACAACAGACTTAAGCATCCTAAAATGCATATCAAATAACACAATGTATTTGAGGACATCTGAGAAAAAAGGGTTTACTGCACTGAATCTAATGCATTGAATTCTTTCAGCAGGAATATTAACATACAATTTATTGTAATGAACCACATTAAGATTCAGGTGATGTTTCTAGATATTGCTTTTAGCCCAACCAATAAAAACCACAAAAGCTCCAACATAACAAACACTTCTAAATCTCCAACAAATCTGAATTATATCGATTAAAATGAAAATCTCAAAAACACACATAAAATGACACAAAATTAGCATGAAACATGCTAATGTTTCAAAAGTGGTTGTTTCAAAAGAATGTTTCTATGGATCATTTGGATCAAATGTTTCAAAAGAAGTTGTCTTTTCTCCCTCATTATGTATATTTGAGTTACACAACTTTTCAAACAAAGAGAAAATGTAGGGAGGGATGTATTTTTCCAATCAGAAATGAATTGATCACTGTGGTTTGCTACTGCTGTGACCTCATGTGAATGACAAGTAGATTTTCCCACCCTCACACTGAATTTTTTTTATCAGGGAATAGAAGAGATGTTGTTACAAGTTATTTGTTTTTACAAGTTGTTTTGAATAAGGATTGTGAGGTAGGGCTGTCAATATGGGTGAAAAATTAAATATTACAAATATTTGAATTATACTAGAATTTAAAAGGCATCATTTCAGTTTTTGGCTTGTCTCCTGAGGCTACAAGAGGGCAGAATGAGCAAAATATTACACACCACATTAAATTTTTAGTCAACGCAATAAAATAACATCCAGTGAGTTCAGCTGGATAGGCTACACAACAATAACTCTTACATTATTTTCGCCTCTTGTGCGCCACTGATAAGTATTCCATGAAAAATAAATAAGACGAGTCCTGATTTCACATCGACTTTAATTTCAATATTTACTTTCTGATCCCGACTCATGCAAAGCAATAGAAAATAGAGACCCACTGTCTAGTTACAACAACAGTTTTACTAATGAAGCTAAGCTGTGAATTTTCTTTAAATATGGTGTGTTGCCTTAGCTTATGTTAAGTAAATTGAACAAGCATCAAAATAATTTTTTTTTATAGATTCTAAGGCATTATTGCCCAATATTCTAATTCATATTGCAAGCCAGGAAACCTGCAAGGTCTTTTCAGGTTTGTAAGAACGGTGTAACATTTTCTGGCCCATCTAATGGCAAAATATATGCACTGCAGGCATCTATCTTGAGTACTCTCGCGCACAAACACACTTTTCCCCCTTTTCAGCTCCACTGATTCTTCTGACAGTGCGAATAACTACGAGAATTCATTACGGTTCTTGACGAATGTGCCGTTAAAATGCTTACAGCTGGAGCGTAGCGGCAGAGGGGAAGTGACAGAGCTCCTGGCATCTCAGTGGCGATAAGGGGATTTCTGAAATTCTAATGGGGCCATTACTGCAGCGACCACTCCACCCGCTGTCTCATGCTAACATCAACGGATCAGCGATTCAGCGTTTAATTACAGTAGTGACACCACTGTCTTGCGTCTCACAACAGGGATGCTGGGAGCAAGGGTAAAGACGAGCCTTAAATTGGATTTTTGTGAATCTTGAGGGCAATCAGTGACAAGAAGTTAGGGATAAGCAATAACACGGCTGTTTGGAAAACAAGGGATTTAAATTCGAGAGACCTGCGACAGAGAGAGGCGGCCTGAGAGAGGAATGAAAAAGAATGGAGAGGAAGTATTCAGTTTGTCACTTCAGTTTATGTTATTCTAATGATGTCGGTAGGTGGGGGTTTATGACAAAGCGCTTCCCTGACTCCGGAAAAACAAACACATACAATGTGTATCTATTTGTTCCAGGCTATTATGGGAGTGCACTGCAGCGCAGCGGCTGAACATGCACCGCATGAACAAACCCAGAGATTCACCGGCCCCGGAGCGCAGAGGTTTTAACTGGACAGAAAACATTTGGCTCTTGTTGAACAGCACTTACAGCAATGTCAAGGGTCCGGTCATTAAATCAATTCATGACTTTACTGTACAACTAAAACAGAAAGTGTGGACAATGAAGCGTTTGTAACCAAAGATGAATGGCTTCCTTGGCATCTTTCACAGTCGCTTAGATTACAAGTAGCCTACTTAAAGTCACCATGAAATCAATTCATATTTTTATGGAATACTGCAGTATTTATTTATTATAAATGATTTATCGGTGCACATCATTACTCTTTTAAAATGATTGTGCCCTCATAATCTTTATTCAAAATACCTTCTCCCTCCTTCTTGCTGTGACATCTCTTTTCTTCTCTGATGATGTGTTTACTGGTGCGAGGGCGGACAACCTGTCACTCACATGACACCACAGCCATTGCAATCATCCAACAATCCAGTCAATTTCAATGGAGAAAACCAACTCCAGCCTAGGCACGAAACAGTTACCAGTTTGATAAACCACAATACATTTCCAAATGGTTAGTGTCAGGTTGGGTGAAGGGATGGAACGAGGACTCAATAGTGCAATGAGAATGGGGATTTTATTGTAATTAAACAAAAATAAAACACTGAACAAAAACCACCCCAAGGGGGAAAAACAAGACTAGAACACAAATACTTGACTAGACTAGAAACTCAAGACAGGATACAAGGAACATACACAGATGAGAAACAAATAAACACGGGAGGAACGATAATTGATTAGGACACAGCTGGGAACAAATCAAACTAATGGCAATGAAACAAGACGGATGGGGTAACAGACAAGACATGAACACGCAGCCAATGCGGATGCGCATCGCTGCATGTTCACCTTAAACAAAGACGACAGGAAAAAACAACATGAAAGCACGCGGCCAATGAAAACACGAACCGCGTGCTACACATAACACACAGACGTGAGAGAGCGTGATGACATAGACAGAATGAGCAAGAATGAGTAAATACCTGTTCTCGTGCGCTCACAACAAGGATGAACACACGAGTCATGAATGCCCAAATTCCGACACAAAACCGAAACTGAACCAGACCAAAGTATCGGGACCGGACATCATAACTCGCACAAAAGACGTCACACAGACAAAAGTGCACGCGACTCGAACACACGAAACCGCGCGCAGGTACACACAACTTGAGACATTACGGTAATGTCAGAGCTCTGCCACAACAAGAATTTACTAGACAGAATGTGGCAGAACCCTGACAGGTTAGTATTACCATTTTAATCATCAGTTAAATCATATTTACAAGACTTACTGTAAAAACGGTCAAGAAGAACAGTAAAGAGGTTAAAAAAAAACACTCACCCCATTGCAGCAAAAGTCTATTGAAAGCATGCCGAAGGCAGTGAGTGGTTATGAATTTATGTAATAGGGAAATTATGATAAACAGCTCAAAAAAAATAAGGGAACACTTAAATCACACATTGTATCTCAATAAATGAAAACTTCTATTTGAAAATCTTTATTTACATACATGCTATAATTTGTTAACATCGACACACTGAGGACTAGATTAAAAATCATACCAAAAATTTATGTAAAAACCTGATGTTACAGGCTTATCAGAGATACCCATAATGTAAGTTAGGTATCGGGATGAAATCCTCAGAGGCATTGTCAGAGCTTATAGAGTGTGTAGGCAGTTTTTTTTTTATAATGATGGCATTGATGCCATTGACTGGCCCTCACATTCCCTAGACCTGAATCCAAATGAGAAACTCATGTATCGAAGTGTGCGAATCCACCAAAGAGCACCACAAACTGTCCAGGATCTCACCAATTCCCTGATCCTGGTCTGGGAGGAGATCCCCCAGGACACCATCCGCCATCTCATCAGGAGCATGCCCAGATGTTGTCATGAGTGCATACAGGCACGTGGGGACCATATACACTACTAACAGCAGTAAGGGAACCATTGGTTAGCACATGGAGGTCTGTGTAACAATCCAAGGATATTCCTCAACAGACCATTACGGACTCACTGCCAAACCGGTCATGCTGGATGATGATGCAGACAGCTTAACGTTCCACACGGCATCTCCACATGTGCTCAGTGTGAACCTGCTCTCATCCATGAAAAGAACGGGGTGCCAATAGCGGACTTGCCAATTCTGGAGCTCTCTTCCAAATGCCAATCGAGCTGCACGGTGCTGAGCTGTGATCACAAGGTCCCAATAGAGGAATCTGGGCCCTCATGCCATCCTCATGAAGTCCGTTTCTGCCAGTTTGGTCAGAAACATGCACACCAGTAGCCTGCTGGAGGTCATTTTGAAGGGCTCTGGCAGTATACCTCATGTTTCTCCCCGCACAAAGGAACAGGAGACCGGTCCTGCTGTTGGGTTGTTACCCTTCTACGTCCATGTCCAGCTCTCCTTGTGTAAAAGTCTGTCTTCTGGTATCTCTTCCATGCTCTTGAAACTGTGCTTGGGGACACACCAAATCTCCTTTTGACAGCACATATGGATGTTCTGTCCTGGAGTAACAGGAGTGCCTGTGCAACCTGATTAGATTGCAGGTACTGCCTCATGCTACACACAGTGACCAGAACCATAACAAAACACAAAACTAAAGACAAATCTGTCAGAAAGAATAAGGAGAGAACAGTTGTCTATGGCCTTTAGCTGCAAAATCATTCCCTTTTGGGGGGTTGTCTTGCTGTTGCTTCTCCAGTTCACCTGTTGGCACTTTAATTTGCATCAAAGCAGGTGAAATTGATTCACAATCAGAATCAGATTGATATCCCTTAAGTTTAACTGACAAACACGAAATAAAAGTAATGATGGCAACCCCTTACAGATGACCGCTGCCTACACACAAAGTAAAATGTCCAGGCATAGTCCTCTCTCACTTTTCCGTGAAACTCTAGGGTCATTATCAATCATGCAACCGGCCTCGCACCATCCCCACAGCCCTCTGCCTCGTCCTAATCACCACCGTTATGAAAGCGCTGCTTTGTGTACATCAGTTACCAGGGAAACCGTTCAGAAGCACCACCTCTGATTGGATTGAGGACAAATAAATAACAATAATAATAAAAACTTAATTCTGAACCAAGACATGAACCACAAGGCATGAACGATTTCAAAGAAATCCAAATGACAAAATCAACACAAATGATAATTATATGCTGAATTGAATTATACCATTCAAGACACCTGGAAACAATTTAGAAGGAAAGAGGAAAAACAAGTAATTACAAAACACATGGATACACTTCAATATAAAGGTCATACCAAAAAAGAACAGGAAAATTAGAAAACATATCTAATAATCTTCTCATCCTGTCCTTTGGATGAAATGTTAAACTGAGGTCTTGATTCTCAGTGGTTATAAAATCCCATGGTACGTTTCATAACAAAAGTGCTTTTTAAACCACCACATGAAAATCCTTCACATGAATAATACCATACACTCACACACACAACATATCTTTTATTGTGTTGTGCTACCATGAGCATCCCCCCCACTGTCTCATATTGCTGAGTGGGCCAGTCTCATATGCCTCTTCATTGGAAAAAAATATCAGATTTCTTTTTTTTTCTTTTCTTTTTTTTTCACACGCTATATTGGATTACAGTGTCTATTTTTAGTTTCTTGCCTCAGGTCCAGGTAATTCAGAAAGAACACTGAGAGGTATTGGCAAGTCACCTTCCTTGCACAAAGCAGAGAGACTTGACAATGAGAGTATAATGTAGGGTTTTTATATGGTTTTACAACACTGCACTACGGCTTGTACACTACTGCACAACAAAGTACTAAATAAATTCATTTAAATGGGTATAAACGACAAATGAACTTAACCACGCACAAATAAACCCATTATTATTAATCAGAGGAAGAGTTTGAAGAGGAAGAGAGGAACTGTTGTAAATCTTAATCAAGCCTTTATTAACTTTATTTTAAACAGATCTTTTCTGTAATTAAGTCATGACCTGTCTAGTTCACTTATGAACTTGAATAGGTTCATATGGGTTTTTACTGTTTATAAAATTGCAGACGTGAAAAAGTGAAAAGGAAGTTAGGATAGGCTTCTTCTAAAAGACTAAAGTAGTAAATAAAAAAAGAAGAGAGTACTATTGAATCCAAAAAAGTTATCAAGAGTACTACATGTAAAAGTTCTGCATGCTCAAAGTTGTCATATATTCTCCATATCTACAAGGTCATGTATGGCTTATCTTGAACAAAATTTGTGGGTTAGCTTAAATTACACGTATATATTATATTATTTCAGATGTCAAATTGATTCTAGTATAGTAGATATTTACTATATTTTGAAGTGCTCTTAAAAGCATTTAATGACTAGCTGTCTTCAGGTACTATTGACCTCCTTGGTTGAATAAGAAGCATTTCTAACACATTTCTTTTCTAACACAAACAGCTTAAATTGTTACAGCTACAGTAGTGAACGACAGATGTGCTTATTGTCACAGTACATGAAAATTTACTTAGTGTTACGACACTATATTTATGTCCTGCTGGGCTTTTTCCCCTCACCAGAAGAAAAACGTTAAAGCTAATGCTAAGTGGCATGTAGCATCAATGCTAATCACCAACTAGCACAGAGATGTGAATAGCCCAGTTTTTATGAGGATATAACACAGTGTCCTCTGGCAGGTTGATTAGTTTATCCATTACATCAAGTTTCTGTTTCTTCCCCTGGCAGCTGTTTGGAGAAGAAGCGGTGGCTGGAATTTCTCTCTTTCCACAGACATTATCTCCTCCACCTGCCTGCACAGCTCAAATTAAAGACGCATGCCTCCCTCGGGCCATTCTTAAAAAAAAACACACACAAAAAAACCCACCTGGATGTGTACATATAAGTTTGTGGGTACATGTGAGGGCTATTCAGACAATAAAGACGACGAGGACAAATGCAAGGAGACTACTAGGCAACAGCAGACACAAACAACTAAAGACATTAGTTGCTGCAGGTGCCATTTCAAATACGCTAAATACAGCTTAAAGAATTATCTTGATCTTATGCTTTATAATATTGAGCGTGTGACTAGTAAAAGCTTTAAACAATAAATTACTTTCACGTACTGATTGTGGTGATATAAACAACAAAAATTTCATAGTATTATAATGGCTTTTTGGTCCATTGTAGAATGCTTATTGAATATGTACTACATAAATATCACAATAGATAATTCAATATCATGATACATCACTGTTCAAATGTTTGGAATTAGTAAGTATTTTTTTGTATGTTTCTGATAGGTCTGATATATACATATTATATTTATTTTTGATAAATTTAACACAATATCTGGGCGAAAAATTAAAGTATTCAAATATTTCCAAAACCATAAAAGAATACAATTATGTAAAACATCATGTATTTCGCCTTTATATACTGCATCAACTTCAACATTATATATTTATTAATATCTATTCTTCACAATGAGAATAAAGGTTTGCAATATATTGAGGGGTATGTTAAATATGACATGTCTGAAATTCTGCATGGTTTAGTCAAATTTATTATATTTCTTTTCTGGTTCTTCCCCCTGACTGTACAGATCTCCATGTGGGTTTGATCTATAGTAATGTAATTTTAGTCTCTGTAACATGGTTGAGTTTTAGATTGTTTGTTCCCATTCATTTCCCCAGTGGACTCGATGGTTAAAAGAGTATTTGACTGAGAAAAACCTATTTAGAGGAAACAACTCAAGTCTACCATGAAAAATTAATATTGCAGGGAACTTTCCGACAAGCCTAATCACAGATTTAAGAGCGTCAAAGTGGTTTTGATCAATCTACCCAGCAGTTAGAGTATTTACATAAAAGGGCTTGTTTTTTTCAGTGTGAAAAGAGAGAATTTTGATGACCTGGTTGAAAGGAACGATATTGACGAACGCAATGGAGCTCGCTGCAGTTAGAGAAAACAAAGATCTAAATATTGAACTAATTAAAGCATGCTGTGTTCCTGTCAGAACAGTTTAAAAACAGAATGGGTAAAGCTTTCATTTTTTAAGGGCTGAGGCAAGCTTGTTTATGGTTATTTCAAACTCACTTAGAGGTTTTCCCATCAGTATTTTAATTTGCTTGCTATAAACTGCACGGAGATAGTGGAGCAGTGGGAAATACCTGTGCTGAGAAGAGGACGAAATGAAAGCATGCAAGAGAGTCAGCTGACATGGGATACAATCATAGTGGAATATCAGTGTAAAGATCAAGAGGAAAGACCATGGAAATTGGATCTTGAAATGACAGTTCACCCAAAAATGAAAATTCTCTCATCATTTGTCACCCTCATACAATTCCAAACCCATATGGCTGCTATTTTGTAATAAACAATTAGCAATATAAATAATGACTATACACTACTGTTTTATTTATTTATTTCATTATTTTTCAGAATCATTACTCCTCGCTGTGGGAACACCTATGCGTGAATGCGTCAAAGCACGTATGCAATCCAACCAATTGGGTGAGAAGACATCAGAAGTGGGTGACGTTACAACCCAGGAATCTAAAAATGCATGCCATGCCAAACAGCCGACAGCATCAGTTTCTTCAGTAGCGCTGTATGTGATCTGTTTGTCATATTTGTTGTTGTCTGTCTACCTTCGTGAGAAAGCACTATATATATATATAGATACATAGCAAAGAGTACAGGCAATGTGTTCATCCCTGCCCTCACTAGATCACGGTGTTCAAGGGCACTGGCTGTACACACTGTGTTCAAGGCGATCACATTTGACATGCACTTATCACGTTGGTATAATGTTCCCACAGGTTAAAGGGAACATCTTGGTTACGTATGTAATCTTAGTTCCCTGAATAGGGAACTAAGACACTGCGTCCCTTGGCCATACCTCTGCCCGCTGTTTGGCATAGGATGCATTTATAGATTCCTGGTTCGTGACATCACTTCTCATGCGATTGGTTGGATTGCATACATGCTTTATGACGCATTCACACAGGCATTCCCACAGCGCTTTGACACAGCGTCTCATTCCCTATTTAAGGTTACATATGTTACCGAGACGTTTTGTGCAAAACGTTTTTTAGGATACTTTGACGAACACAAAGTTCAAAAGAACAACAGTTATTTGAAATAAAAATCTTCTTTAATATTACAAACATCTTACACAGTAAATGTAACGTCACCTTTCTGAATAAAAACAAACCTTTGAACGGTAGCATAAATATGGAAAATATCCCAAATATAACTGAAAATGACAAGTTCCAAAAAGACTGAAAAGGCACAAGAAACATTTGGGCTGCACCAAAATATTGGTTTTAAATATATTTTTTTTACATGTGGGAGATTACAGCAATGAAAACTGCATTCTAAAACCGAACTCACACCCAAACATTTTCAGGAATCACAACCATATTTTCGGTGACGCCCTGCTGCTGTCACGGGTTGCTGGTGTGTACACAACATGATGACAGGCACATCTGGAAGAACCTTTTTGTGCGTGTGTGTGTGTGTATGTGTTTGCTCATCTACAATAAATCCCTCGAACATTTCCTATTAGACTTGAAATAAATATTTTGAAAATGTCTTTAATACGTTTATGATTTAGAACGCATATAAAACTGACATCTTAAGGATGTCTCTCAGATGTTTGTACACAGCAGATGCTCTTTTACAGACATCTCACAGACACATGTGTGCTATCTGGATACTGTGAATAGAGGTGCTCTGAGAAACACATAACCTGCATGCATGTGAGTTATTAAAGCGTTGCGCTTCATTTTGAAACATGCTGCACAAATACAAACTGGTTTGTGTTTTCACAATAGTATACTATATTATGATTTTTAAATGGTTTAAATATTACATGCAGCCAAAGATCTAATAGACTGGTGCAGGTATGATGTCAGAACCCAGAAGGTTGCTTCTAGATTTTCACATAGGGTTTCTGACAGGGTTATTAACCCCCGATATATGTGTAAAATAAAACTCATGGTAAACATAAATTGACTATAATTTGACATTTTGACACTTAAATTACACACACATATAGCGAAACATGCTAATTTTGAAGCAGTTATGTTCATTTTTGAAACAGTAACTAAGACAGCAAGGGTTATGAGTGTGATCAATGTTCGTAGTCAAGCATTGTCAAGTTGTGTTTACCATGGATTTTCTTTTTTTTAAATCGAGTACTTGATGGTGACAGCCCTAGAATAGTGTCACAAATTTGAAGAAAAAAAGTATTTCTCCGTCTCTTAAATGAAATGCATTCACACACATACACACACAAAAACACCTAAACATATGCGTACAAGTTTGTTTTGTTTTTTTTTTAATGACAGATGTTCAGGCTGAGCCATCAAAAACAGGGTAGCCCCAGTGTAATTCTATCTAAATATAAGCATGTAAATGTGTATGTGTCAACACATCTACAAGTTTGTTGGTTTCCATCAATGCTAAAATCTTTAATTCCCAGTGACAGGCCACCATTATGGTTTTCTTGAGCATAAAAGCCTGAAAACCTGCCAGCACACACACACATACAGAGAGAGAGAGAGAGAGAGAGAGAGTGTGTGTGTGTGTGTGTGTGTGTGTGTATCTCCACAGCGGTTTTATACTCCTCAAAACACAACAGGCTTTTAAAAATGCATGCCAAGCTATTATGACAGATTTACATTCCCAAACCGTTCTTAATGCCTGTCTCTTACCAGGAATACACCCATGGGTAACGTTTAAACATAACATCTCTAAAATGCTCCAGAAATGTCAACGTGCCTCGCTGAAACATAATAGGCAGAGGAGGCATCTATCGTGAAAGAGTAGCACAACCCCTCTAGACCTGAACGCCACAAGCGCTAGACCACTTGGCCTTGTTCAAAAGCAACATAGAACGAGAGCTGACAGGAAAGCTGTTGCGGGCTGAAATAAACCCTAAAAAGAGAACGGACAGAGCTAAATAAAGTGAAGAGAGCAAAAGGCACAGCTCTAGGAAGGAAGGAAGCACTGTCTTTTTCACTGACAGTCACATCGCTGCGCCCTCTTTGACCTGGGTGGTGGCACACCGAGCCGTAATCATCCAAACTGGCAGAGATGACTGGCAGGGGACAGTTGGGACACTGCCCTGCTAATTGGCAGAGGGGGGCACTAAAGCTTTGCTCAATGCAGTGATCAAAGACTTCATTCTCCAGTCTGGCAAAGACACACACGCTGCCTCCACACAGGAAGCCAAGCCTGACATCTCCAGATGATTCCATCTCCTACCCAACATGCATCTGGCTCTTATTTTCGCCACAACGCTAGAGGACAGTTGCTGTGATACTAGACATCCAGTTGCAATCCTAAAGATAGGCAAAGTGCAGAGTGAGGATGAGTGATAACTTTCTACAAAAATACTAATGAATGAGTATATGTACCCTACCGTTCAAAAGTTTATGTTTTGTTGTTGCTGTTGATGATGATAATGATAAAGAAGGTTGCTTGTCTGTTGTACTGTATACTAGTCCAAAAGCTTGAGACCACACTGGAAATCTGATATTCAAAATCTTATTTAAACTTTAAAATCAAAACAATGTGTTGGTGAATATATATTAAACCTTTAGATTATTATAATGATAAAGTATTTTGCAATTAAATATACAGTAATACGAGTTTAATTCGTTCCAAGAGCTCAAGGATTTAAGTGCAAATGAGTGAATTTATTATAATAGTGCAGAAAACAAACGAAGTGATAATCCAGAGTGAAAGTCGTGAGACGGGGAGCCACGAACTAACGAATACGCTGGAGCCGCGAAGGAACGAACGCGCGGGAGCCGCGAACGAAGGAACGAACGAACTCGCAGGAGCCGCAAACGAAAGCGGGGAGATGGCAGATGATAGATGGCAGATGATATGAGCATCAGGTGTGTCAGTGCTCAGTGACCACATACACACACAGGCAGAACTAGGAGACAATGAATTCATGAACCGTGACAGTTACTGCTTAGAGGTACTGTACGTGTATATTTCACTACGTGAACAATAGCGATCACAATTAATTAATGTTAACCACTTATAAAAGTATGCACTGTGGTGAATGATGCAGCAAAACCGAGCAACGCTGAGAGAATGAATGAGTTAGGGGTGATAAAGGAGTTGGTTATGAGAGGCTGTGTTTAGGATATTTCCGGTAAAAATGCGCGTGACGATGCTGAGCGTTAGGACTTTTTCCACACAAAAAATGCACGTGGGTGAGGGAAATGCTTGTATACCGATTCGACCCGCCATGCTCGTACACCGATTTGCTCACTTGTAAGTCACTTGTAAACAAGGTATTACTGTATTGTATATAAATTGCAAAAATGCTATATAAAAGAAGTTGAGACCATATGTTGCTGAAATTCTTTAAGTCCCTCTATAGACATTCGAAAATTAAATACAAAATAATTTTTCTTTCTTTCCTCTGCAGAACACTGCATATCGAAGATATTTTGAAACTGTTCTGGTGACCATTGACCAAATTGGATATGGATTTTTTTTTTTGAGGCATTTCATTTTTTTTTCATCTAATGTTTCTGTTTGAACATGAAAAAGTTAAAAAGCACAAAGTCCACTACAAAGTCCAAAAACTGTTTCTGACCTCCTTGCACCTTGATTGTAGTCTTGAGCTTTTTTCCGGGAACATATGTCACAACATTCTTCATTTAAATAATTCTCAAATAAGGTATATTCAAAAAAAGGGGTGAGGTCTGCTTGAGTTCTGTTAAATGGGTGTTGAAACTCACTTTTCCCCAAACATGCTCAAAGCAGATGACCAATCAGAACACACTGGTCCAGCCAACCAATCAGAGCACATTGGGCTTTTTGTGAAAAGGGGCTTCGGACCAGAACCAAACGGTGTGTTACTGACAGACTGCGAAGAGAGGTGCTGCAATAATGTAAAATATGTGAAAAAATTAAGTGTTTTTTGAACCCTCAAGCATGAAAACCTATTCTATTAGACCCCTCTGAAAATCTTGTAAAAGGGCAAAACTAGAACTAGGCAACTGAGAGAACTGTGGAAACATCCACCACACGTGATGTGACTGACATAATTTCTCAAAGCCTGGCAAGGAGCCAGAGGGATTTCAAGACAATCATGATCACGCATTCATAATCTGTTTGTAGAGGTGACCCATACAAACCTTTCGCACTCCCAAAGACAAAAATGGAACGACACGTACCAGCCCAAAGTTTCTTCCCCAAGTAATTTGTGTGTGTTGGAGCTTATATTCAGAGAGCAAGATGAAGAATCAAAGCGCTCTCCAAACAAAGCCTCCTGTTGGCAGAATTTGAAGCGATAAACTTGTACTACAACTCTGTTCTACAGGGAACAACACAAAGAGCTACAACAGATGGAGCTCCAGGGGGGTCAGTCGGAGGGGAAACACCTCGGAGAGGGAAGTGGGTTGAAGAGGGAGGAGTTAACACACAATCAATGCCAAAACCTGACATTTTTTGATTGCTAATGTTTACCTGTCACTCAAAAGCCTGCAATTTCTCCTCACGCTTGATGTTTATGAAATATGCACTGGCTGGAAATAATCCAAATGTATCCATTGTCTATCTATTCAACTGGCAATTATGTCTCTGTTGAGTGCAAATGTTTGATTTATTTGATTAATACATTTTTAAAAAGTTCAGTCACATTAGCTTAGGTCTTATTTCAGTAAGGTGTTAAATATTTCATGGATAAATGGTTATTTATATGAAACCAATCTATCTTTTGCAAAAGATTCTTACAGAGGGAGTATCATGAGTACCACTGTGGTTTTCAAATAATAAATATCTTCTGTGTTATTTCCAGCAATAAGGCTACTCGATGCAAAAGTGAATGCAGATGCTTCTAGCACCACAATTCACTTTGTTATTGCAATCTGAAACGCAATGTGAACTGTCAGATTATTCAGACAGTTTTTTTCTCATGCAACAAAATCATGCTGAATATTTTAATTAAAATAATGATCATCTTTTAATAACATTATCAATATTTTATGCTACCTGAACATTATAACACCTAGCTTAATGGCACAGAAATTAGATTTTTTTTAAATACCTCTACTAATAAAACAGTAAACCAGTAAAAAACATCCACACCTGAAAACACTAATCTAGCTAGTCAGCACCATAGCTGGGTAGAGTAAATGTGCTTTCAGATAAAACTCTTTTATTTTAATTTTATATGACTGATTTTATTATTATGCACATTGCATAAATAAGTGCAATGGCTAATAATCATAATTATAAGATAAAAAGTAATTATAATGCACTGAGCCAAAATTATATGAAAAAGGCATAATTATAACAAAGAGAATTAACGTATATCAATTTCAACTTTTTATTGCGTGATGTAAGAAATATGACCAAGCAAGCAAAAATTCCAAGCAAGAAATATGACCAAAAATTGCCTTTTAATCATAATTATGGCATATATCTCAATTTCAACCTCTCCAAAATTGTTATTAGCAAATGTTTTTTTCCTAATGTGATGGCAAAGGGCCTCCATAAAATGCCTCCACAAAAAGTTCTTATTGGCTTCATTAAAATAATTCACGAAGGCAACATTTTAATTTGCAGAGAATCTAAATATATAAACAACTATCCACTAATTGAACATAAATACCTGTTGTTCTTGCTGACAAATCTGACACTCTCTATGTGTGCGAGAGAGTTTGTTTTGGGGAGGAACCCACACAACAGAACCAGATGTAGGTAGGCAGACCAGGAGAGACTGACACATAGCAGCAGTGCAAAGATGCACTGTCGGCCTGAGTATATGTCCATGAGAGAGGCAGCCAAATATATGTTTTAGCTTAGTCAACCGTTCGAATGTCATGAAAAGCTAAAATGATGAATGTTACTGCTAACTTCGAGCTCTCCCACGTCGAAGATCACCCACGGGGATGGCAGCAAGCGCAGTATAATTAAGACCACGGAAGGTAACTTCAAGGAAGGAAAAACGTACAGGATTTATATCTTTTGTCTAAGTACAAAAATTAGCACTTTTCTTGATCGTTTTTCACCACAAAGACCAGAAACTCAAATGAAGATATTCTGCTCTGATGTGGAACTAAATGAGAGTATCATAATCTCCTTTCATGTGCGGATTTTCAGTGGGTATGTGAATTATGCCACTGTTAGCAGGACAGGCGGAGCGGAGTGTGCCATCTCTTGACTCACAGTTTCAAATCCCCATATTAAACTAAACCTAATGGATGAAGGGGAAAAAATGTCTCCCACCAGAGTGCTGGTAACTAACTAAAAGTAGTGACTCTACTAACTTAAACGCATTTCTCAGTAAGCTCGACAGCTCAGCTGTCTTCAAAATAGCAATGTTTTTCCAGCAGCAAGCTCTGTTTTCTGGAGAGCTGCAGTGTTGTGTGACCAAACACTATATCGCTGCATATCTTTAATGTCACAGTGAGGCCGATGGAGCTGGATGAATAATGAAACACTTTTCTGAATGGTGTCCTCTCTTGTATATTTAACTCTGGTACACCAAATTCATTCTGAATCTCTCTGTTCAGTTGTAAATTATGCCTGATCTTATTAGTATTCATAGGAATGTGTACATAACATTTGCAATATACTTTTGTGTTTGAACAAGACAGACGTTATGAGGGCATTTTAAAGGTATTCAAGTATTTATGAATTTTTTAAATGTAATTAAGGCTTTTTAATTAATTAAAATAGTCGTATTGTGAAATGAAGACTGGAGTAATGATTGTTTATTAAAAGGATAAAGTTCCATTCACAATCACCTGCACTTCCTAATTGGACAGAGATTTCCCATAAATTGGACACACTTGGTGTTTTCTTTTAAAAATCTTAATTATTCCAAACTTTGGACCAATAGTGAGGAAATAAATGAGTTAAATAAATCTGGTGACACTGAACATATTTCATATGATTGACTACAACAAAATCAACCAACTTCAATATGAATGAATTCAATATGAACCTAAAAGAATTTATAAACATTTGTATGTCTCTAGAGTATAATGGGCTTACATTTTAGTTGGCAGTGTGGCCATAAATATATTTCACTGTCTATTTAAAGAAAACCTGACAATGTATTTGTGCTAGAATCAATAATTGGTAATTGACAAATGAAGAGATTCAAACTTTTATTCACCAGTTCAATTCCCTTTTTTAACAGATAATTTAATTATATTAATATTGTTGATTATTTTTTGTTAGTAGCCTGTAGTGTAGCTAGACGCTTTTTTTTTTTGTTCAACTGTAGAGTCCAGCTACTTTAAATTATAATTAGCTTGTAGCTTGGTGAGCTAGTTTCAAAACAGTTCCCTTTCCCTGGCTTAAACATTTCTCTTAACACACACACACACACACACACACACAGTTACATGCACAAGCCTTCATGTCTCCCCTTTGGCTTCTCTCTTCTTTCTCTATTTCTGTAGGTTTAGCCACAGAAGAGGTGCTTGTATGGTTGTGTCTTCCATGGCAGTGGAGCTTAGCGCTGACAGCTGCACAAAAGCCAAGAGAGCTGGGGTGGGGGACAAAGTGGGAGTCCCATTTTCTGCCTGTTAAACAGCAGCTCTGTTGATCACAGCACTGTTTCATTTACTTTAAGAGAGCAGATTAAGGGTCTGTGTTTAAATTTATGGCCGGTGAATTATCAAGCATTATAGCTAGCTTTGGAAAAATACTTGAATCTGATTGGCTGATAGACCCTGCATGATCATACACCCCAGCAAACCTCAGCATACCTCCTCATGCTTCATTTATTTTCATGAAAAACAGCAAGCCACCTTATAGCTTAACATTCCCTGAATACATTTGTGCACAGTCAAACGCTGAAATACTGGATTTAAACACACGTTCATCCATTTTAAGATATGTCTTGCTGTACAGAACGATCATATTGCATCATATGTCTTGTTGACAGGACTTTACTGTACTGTGTATGCCCACCGTCATCAAATATCAATTTTAACACGAGATTCTGGAATGTATTAGACACCATCTATTGATGATCTGTTTCTGTAAGTTGCTATGTGCTGATTCAGCATAATGCTTTTACCACAGCGAGTGTGGATAAAATATATCAGTATTAATTACAGTGGCTACAACCACACTAAATGACACTTCTTGTCATATATTGTGCCAGTTTTACTGATAATTTTTTCCATTGTGCGTTTTTTAAAGCCTTTCAACGGGGTCAGATGTGTTTGTTATGCTTACAATACACAAAAATGAAGTTATAAGCATGTCAGCATGAAGAAGAGGTGCTGTTGAGGTGAGACGACAGACGCTGGAGTGTTGTCAGGTGCGTTTCATTCTGACCTCACCTCTCACGGTTTCCCAGCACAAAATGTGTTTGTGTGAGAGCGAGAGACTTAGAGATGAGTGCACTTGTTCCTGCAAATATTTACACCAAGAGAGCAAATCTCGAGCAACAGTCACGAGCCAATATAAGAGCTGAGCCAAAATCAGACACCAGATCAAACAACAACCTATGAACCATTTTTCAAAATCTCCACTCCGTAATAACTGGAAGACTATTTCTGTTGGATGTCCTTTAATGTCAATTTACCCAGCTATGACATTCAAAAAAGCTTCCATTTTTCCATCCTTTTTCAAAGATCTGAGATGGATCTAGCTGAATCTATTTCTGAACAGGATATGGCTAAATCTGTATCTGATGCAGGGCATAATTTTGTGACATGCATTATTATGTTACAAGAACAAAGTTGCATGTCCATGAGACAAAATACTCAATAACAAACCTGAAAAATTCACTTTCTTTCACAACTATAATACCTAAACCTCTCGAACCAGCCATTTTCTTCACCAGTAGTGTCATTGAACAAAATTGCAATAATAATGGCTGCTCCACTCTGAAAAACAAAACAGTAGTCTTACTTCAAATTCACATCACTAGCTGAGCCAATGTTGCTGTGTTGGGATGCAAAAAAAGTCCCAATGTAACATACAATGTATGCTAAAAAGGGTTTGACTGAGAAAGAAGGGAAGGTGTTACACAAAAAAAAAAAATCCATGTTTCAATTTTGACCACTGTCCAAATCTGCTGTCAAACATGTATAAATTAATATTTCTATACATTTTTAAGATTACACATTTTAGCTGTATGACAAATTTCCATCCATCTGTAATCTATGAGTGATATACATATTATGAATTTAAAAAGTATTAACTTCTAAATCAATAAGGTTTGTTTTGGTAAATGCCAAACAGCTAAATTTGTTAAATTATTTTAAACTTTAAAGCAAAGTTAAGCATATTGAAATAACCCTATTTTTATTTATTTATTATTTACAGGAAATGTGTCTTGTAGAATTTGTAGGTTTTAATATATCTCCCACTTTATTCAATGTATTGATAATTATGATGATAATAAAGAAGATTAATCACGCCAGTCAAATTCAAGATCATCTAATGAAATTGGTTTAACCAAGTATTTGAAATTGGTTTAACAGCTGTCTGCTAGTTGTTAAAGAGATTTTAAAGGTAATAGACTGTATTTTTAAGTTTAATTGGCTGCATCTCAGGTGACAAACCCTTAGAGCACAGCACACACAGTCATGTGTGAATGCCCATACTCACGGATTAATGACTTTCAAAGCACACATGAACAACCTTCGATAACATGCATCAGCCACCATAATGAATGTGTCCTATCAGAATTTGAATCAGTAACACACAAGTGTACAAACGTTTACACAATCACAGCATAAGTCTCAGGTGAGTGTCACTCAGCGGAAACGTGAACTGCTATAAGCACCTCTGTGAAACAGAAGGATAGAGAAAAAAAACAGAGACAGAGAGCAATATAGTCAAGTTGACACAGCTGTTCCCTTATTTGCCTGAGTAGCACTAATAATAACTCTCAGAATAAAGGGAAAAAGACATTCATGTAATATTAATAATAATAATAAATTCCAATTCTGCTGTAAAGCAGCTCTACTGTCTTACATATGATAATATTTGTATCATTGATCGTTATTTTCCTGTTTATTACTGTGAAGTTGCTTTTAAACAATCTGTATTCAATAAAGCACTATAGAAATAATGGTAACTTGACTGATACAATAAAATACAATATATAATATAAAAAACGTTCTGGTTCTCAAATCTGATTTGCTGAATGCCTTTCTTTTCCAGTCACATAAACAGTTTCACCATTTGTATCACTCCGCTTTCAGCATTTCTCAGAGCGATTGTTATGGCAGGCAAGAAACTCCATCCATAATTTTACAAATACTGTTGTTGGTCACGGAAAGTAGTTTTAAGAGTTGTTTAGGTGAGAATGTAATTATTGAGACCTCAAATTTGTGCCGTATATCAAAACATAGCTGCTTTTTCACAATTTGCGTACATTAAGTTCCAGATCGTCAGCCGCCGTTCAAAACGTTCACATATCCACTGAGAACAGCTTTATCTCAGTCAGCCCTTCAATAATTTACTGCTGGCTCTTATGTAGATAGTGTTTAAACATAGGGTATAATTCCGTTAAACCTCATGTTCAAACCGGGAATCTTTGGTCTTATTAATCTATTACTTGTTCCAGAGCAAGTCAATTTGGCTTGGGTCAAAGTTACATTATGCATTTGGCAGATGCTTTTATCCAAAGCGATTTACATTGCCTTCAAGGAACATTCGACTTGCATTGCAACACCAATGCTCTACTGATTGAGCTACAGGAAAGCTAAGTTAAGTTTCAAAACTTTTTTATTTAACTGAAATCCTGTATATTAACTTAACAAAGTAATTTAATGAAGGTCAAGTACAGTAATTCATACTCAGAATTTGATACTCTGCATTTAACCCATCCAAGTTAGTGCACACACATTAGGAGCAGTGAGTAGTGAATGCATACAATGCAAACCGGACACACACACCGACTACTCATGTAATATAACATAATATATCGTACATCACCACCAGCATATATAAACAGCAAGTCTTGGTCAAACATCAGTAACAAAAAGAAAATGCAGCCAGGTTTTACTCTTTTTATGAAACATTTTCATTTAAACTGGACTGTTCAGAAAAGAAAAATACCCGAGGGTTTTGCATGAGCAGAATATCTTTGAGCATTGTTTCAGTGTTTGTGTGTGCACGAGCACCTCTATTATATATATTCATAAAGACCTTGGTCCTTATTTTAAGGGTGTGAGATCTAAGACGGCTCACCTCCAAAGAAGAAGCCTTTGATTAGAGGCACATCATCACAGGTGATGTTGTGCACCAGCTGCTGTCGTCTCGGCTGACACGCTGTCAGAACGCAGCAACACACAGGCTCTAATGAAGCTCAGGCCTGCACTCTTAAAAATGAAGCTTCCAAAAGGGGGTTTTGGTCGTGATGCCATAGAAGAGCCATTTTTGGTTCCCTAAAGAACAGTTAATTGATAAATTCTTCGAAGAACCTCTTTTTTGTTATTGTAAAGAACATTAAAAAAAATTAAAAATAAAATCCAATACAAAGAACCTTTTGTTAAACTGAAAGGTTCCATGGATGTTAAAGGCTCTCAAGAGAGCCATAAATGCCTATAAAGAACCTTTATGTGTGCCTTCAAGTGCACCTGGCTAAAAGACATCTCGTACTGCTCGCAATGTTACATGTTAGTTGTGTCTTTTGTCTACTTCCCGTTTCCTACCGTGTTCTCCCATGTGTTTCACTCACCTGTCATGTCATCAGTCACCTCGTTAGTCTTAACAGCGGTGTCTAATCCCATCATTCATTCCTTGTGTATTTATACCTTGTGTTTGCCTTCAGACTTTTGTCTTGTGTAGTCACGTTAAGGTAGTGTTTTATGCGTCTACGGTCCTTGTTTTCACACTGGAAGTGCCATTTTGTTAATTGTTCTTGAAAGTATTTGCGTTCTACCTTTTTTGCACATTATGTATTTTGTATAATGCACATGATTATCAAATAAAGACCTCTGAATGATTTAAGACCCCTGGACGTCACATTAGGTCCAGATAGCTCTGGGATTCTATACCCTTAGCATCCCATAATTATCAGATAAATTGATCACCAGGAGGAGGAATTAATGAGTCGTGTTGGAAACACATGCATCTAGCTAAACTATTAAATAATCTACAGAAAGACTAGCTAAACTAAGATGAACGCTACCAATCAGAGCAGAGGTTCTCAACCAGGGGACCTCAATATGGCTCAATTATTATAAATAATTAAAATAACTCAAAATCTCTGAATTATGAAGCTTTAAAACACAAAATCAAGATGAAAAAACAAAATCAACGATTTCTTTTTTGTCCCTCAATCACTATTGATCTTACATACAGTTCTTGATTTCTGGAATCACAAAATCAAAAAATAATAAATTTACTACATCAATCCTTCTGTTACAAAGCTGAAGATCCAAAAATGAAGATGCGATGGTGTTTCATAATTAAATAAACTCCGGTAATTCCAACAGGTGTAACATATTACACAAAAGAAAACCCGAACACTGATCAAGCAGGAACTTAAATACAAATAAAGACAGCATAACCAGCTTAGATTAGAGTTTTGCATTCTTTTTTCAACTATACCTATGCTGTCAGGGACATCCTAAAACAATTCATTGCATAAATGACAAACTGATACAGACACTTGTTTATCTTGTTACCGGTAAGTGATTTATTCTTACAATCACCTCTCACCTGAAAAATAATCAAAATAATAGCTTTGCAATTTGGCAATAAACTTGGAAACTTGAGAATAACTTTGAAAACATGGAAATAACTTTCTACATATATATATTAAATTTAACATTACTGGCAGTAACAGTTCAAAGACAGCAAACATGTAGCAGCAAATGGGGTTTTCCCAGAGAGTTCCCATAGCCTTATGACACAGCGTCTCGTTCCCCATTCAGGGGAGCTAAGTTTACATACGTAACCGAGACGATTTTCAACCTGTATTGTATTGTTTTAATGTCAGTAGTAAATTAAAAATGTAAAGTTAACTGAACGCCCCATATTCCCCGAACTTGATCAACCCAAATCTTCCTCACTCAAGGAACGCTTAAGTATTCTTAAGTAATGTTCAAGTATATTTTATGTATACTTTTTGTAGTAATTATACTTAAAAGTATAGTGTACTAGGAGTAAACTTGTAAGTGCACCATTTCAATACTGCTTGACACTAAATTGGCCCACTTTTAGTATATAAAAGTAAGTTTAATTGTACTATAAGTGTAGCAGTAGTACACTAAGTTCACAACTACGTTTTTCATTTTATTTGTATCTGTAGTATAGTAGTACCATTTTATAAACTATAAGACTATGTAAAACTCAGTGAAAAAAAGTATTTCAAAGTCTACTCAATCAAAAGATTAAACAACTACAAGCCACATATACTTAGAAATACTTAAAAGTATAATTAAGTAATCTCAGTACATGTATTGGCCAAATACACTGTCAGTTAAGTATAGTTAAGTGCTATTTTAAGTATGTTTCTGGTTAGTATATAAAAAGTAGACAAAGTATACTTTCCTATTTTTAAGTTCAAAAGCAGTATAATGAAAGCACACTTGAATAAACTAAACATTTTCTTAAAGGAGAGCATTATACTCATCAGTCACCGGACATTTAGTTTCCAAATGGCCACGATACATACAACACCCAACATTGAGAATACTAATATTTTATCTGAAATACTGTAAACACGCACACACACAATGGATTTTCACAGGGCAGTCACATCTTAAAGGCATAATGTTTGCCAAACAAGTGATTTCAAGACATCCAAATGTACATGTTTACATAAAGGTTAATCTTCTAAACAGAGCTGCACACACTCTGGCTGTTAGACAATAGTTTGACACTCTTCCAAATGAAAGTGGTTATGTTATGGAATTTCAAAGAGGACTTCTCCATTTCCTCTGGCAACCCCAAACTCTGAAATGCTCTTGCTTTTTCTGATCATGGGCCACCAACACACCGTTAGATCAGCCGGGAAATTGCAGCAATTCACCCGAAATGAAAACACGATCAAAAAGAAAATGAGCTCAGCCGAAGACCTCAAGCACATATAGTCAAACTCACTCACGTCTTATCACAAAGCAAAAATAAGCGTGATGAAAAGAGTTATTATGACACATCTGAAATTATGACATCAAGCTAGGTCGTGACTTGCAAAAAGAAAACTTGTATAATACAGCTAAGTTTTATTTTTTCACCCGAAATAGCATATCTTGGTTCAAATCCAGGGTTCTTGATTTCACAATCCAAGTTTCCAGCTAGCTCAAAGCACTCCCGCAGAGGTGTAAAACCCTTTGCAGGATGGGGGAAGCTAATTATCTCTCATGTACTACCACAGGTACTGGCAATTGGCTTTGTTCCCGCACGGAGTAAAATCTACAACATCGGCCATAGAAACGTTAATAAAGGAAAATATGTTTTATAATTAATAACTGAGGAATAATTGGCACTGTTATGAAATTTGAGACTGGGCAGTGAAGCATGATGACTTCTGATTACCCTAGACATCATATATCACATTTCCTCAGCACTCTACTAATAAACTGATTAAGTTTAGTTGGCCCAGCTGTCTCTGATAGCCCATAAACACGCAGCACAATCACAGGAATATTATTTACCACCAGCCCAGCAGAAACACCTCGGTCCTAAGAGAGGACATTACTGATGCCTGCTGCAGAGTAACAGAGATGCGCTGAGATTAACAATCATAAAATAATAAGAAGAAGAAATGCCACAAAGTCTCTCATTATGCTCAGCTTGCAGATTCCGTTAATCACTCCGTGAGGAACACTTTAAGGCCCTGCTATAAACAGCAGAGCATGCAGGCTTTTTAAAGCGGGCACTCGTGTGGAAGAGACGATGGCAACGAATCACACCCATAGACGTGCAAAAGTCACGTTCATCAGTTTCAGAAAATTCTTATGATCTCATTCGTTAATTTTCATATCATCCATTGAGGGCTAGGTTTAGGGTAGAGCATTTTAATATGCATCAAATTCATGCAAAAACTGGCAATGCGTAAAATAGCTATGGTTTCTCATGAGATCATGTTTGATATTTTGCAGATAGGCACGATTTAGTTTGTATATGTATTGTACCACAGTTAACAAAACAGTCGACTCTTGTTACTTTTTTCTTAATTTAATCTTTTTACAAGAAATGTGTATCATAAAGAAGTTTGTTTTGTACCATCCTTTATATCGCCTTATCTATATGTGGGGTAAGATGCAGGTTACCCTGCTTTACACTGTGCAAAAAGCCATACGTTGACTAAAACACTTTAAATATACACTCACCTAGTATGCGGCAGTCCAGTGGATGAAAATGCCTTGTTGATGCTAGAGGTCAGAGGAGAACGGGTCGACTGATTCAAGCTGATAGAAGAGCAACTTTGACTGAAATAACCACTCGTTACAACCGAGGTATGCAGCAAAGAATTTGTGAAGCCACAACACGCACAACCTTGAGGCGGATGTGCTACAACAGCAAAAGACCCCATCGGGTACCAGTCATCTCCAATACAAATGGGAAAAAGAGGCTACTATTTGCACAAGCTCACCAAAATTGGACAGTTGAAGACTGGAAAAATGTTGGCTGGTCTGATGAGTCTCGATTTCTGTTGAAACATTCAGATGGTAGGATCAGAATTTAGCATTAACAGAATGAGAACATGGATCCATCATGCCTTGTTACCACTGTGCAGGCTGGTGGTGGTGGTGGTGTAATGGTATGGGAGATGTTTTCTTGGCACAATTTAGAACTCTTAGTGCCAATTGGGAATCGTTTAAATGCCACAGCCCACCTGAGCATTGTTTCTGTTGATGGAAGTGGGGTTTTTTTTACCGCAAACAAAGAATTTGTGAACCTTTGTGTGGTCATCAAAAGTATTTTAAAATCTTGCCATGTAAGGTAAGATGACATGATGATTTGTGGTAAAAAAAAAAGATCTAATGGGGTTTAAGACATTAAAAATAATACATTCATTCAGCAAGGATGCATTGAATTGATCAAATGGGACAGATGTCACAACTTGACTGTACACAGATTTATGAACATGAAAGAATTAAGTATAAAAGAGGTTAATCCACACAGGTAGACTAACGAAATACAACCAACACATAGATGACCTAAGAACAAAAATATAAGAACTTAATTACAAGTGCAAATGAGGTGATTAATGGCAGACAGCTAACAGTGAGGATGTCCGACCCAACGGTCCGAAGGAGTGCAGACGAGTGCCAATGGTCTCTTCAGACGGAGGAACTCATGGGGTGCAGAGTATTCAGTTCTCCAAACACAGAATCATTGTCCAATAAATCCAGCCAGTTCTCACTCTCAGTGGCGGAAGTGTGGGGCGCACTTCCATCCCCTATAACTCCACTAGCACTCCCTCAGCGATGGGCGAAGGAGCCGACTCATGCACCTTGCAGACATGTGTTGCTCAGACTCCATTATAATGTTTTGCTTGATCACTCGCGTGGGCACTGGCTCTAGTGTCGCGGTGGATTTGTTCTCGCTGCCTGCGGTTGAATCAAGCTGTAGAGCTTCGTTGACTGGGTGTAGTTGGCTGGGCACTGGATTGTCAGTGGAGCTGAGGTCAGACTGTGAAGCGACAATCTGCAGGACACCAGCACCCACATAAAAAAAAAAAAAAGAAGTAGTGAGGCCTGGTTGACTTGTGTTAGCAAAAATGAAAACAAACACTCTGCTTATTTTATAGAAGTTCTGTCTTTTCTCACAACTTGGCTGTATACAAACGCATGAAGATGAAGGACTCAAGTACAAAAGTCTTTAATAATCCAATAGGTAGATAAATAAAATATAACCAACACATAGAATAGAAACACAGGAACTTAAATACGTGTAAATGAGTGATGATTAATCAAATGAACATCCATGACATCCATGTCTATATGATGAGTGAGTGAAACAACAGTATAGACTTTTATATTGTTACAAAAACATTTATTTTAAATAAACTGTGTTCTTTTGAACTCTCTATCAGAGAATCCTAAGAGAGAAAAAATATTGAACTTCGCAACGGTTTCCAAAATTCATTCATTCATACATCCTATTTCTCATTTTAGTAATTAAAGCTGCTGGCTTTGGTTTCCCGTATGGTACCGACTACACCGCTCTGACCAGTTTGGCTTCATCCACAACCAAATCTGCTTTAATTAGGTGTTCTTCCGGCTTGTCACCACATCTATTTTTAGACGTCTTAAAGTGTATGTGATGGCAAGAGACTGAGATATCAAAGCAGGCACTTGCAGCATTGCCACAGGTGATAATGAATGTCTTACAAAATTAGTGGAGCTGTTCTCACCTTTTAGCTGTTTTCACTGTTCATTTCCTTCTCTTTTCCCAGCCCCCATAACACACACCTCTCCTGACGCCACATACCTGTGCCAACTTAGCTTGTCAGCCTGTAAATTTCACATAATTGATAGCCATTTTATGACATCGTTCAATAATGTTGATGTAATAGTCTTAGTGAGCCAATCTCCACGTCTATATTGTGACCTTCTAGCTCTTATTGCTCACACACCATTGGCTCAGCCCTCTTTCACCTAAAGGCCTGTTAAGATTAAGTGGTTCTGCCTCTCTGTTGGATGATTTCTAAAACATTAAGATAGATGAGGGTTGAGAACAGGGTTGGGCTGTTTATCAAAGCATGACTTACCTGGCCAGAGTCAGGGATCTGTACTAAAAAACACTAGACATGCCATATGCCACCTAGAGCAACTGTATTGGAGCAAGGCTTTTTCATCTCTCGTGGCCTGATTTATTGTTGAATATTATGCTAAAGAGCATTTGAGCTACACTGCTATTCATCAGAGAAAATGCATCACATGCTTTTCACCTCATTCACCTATTTTACCCTCTTTAATAGATGTGCAGAACATTTTTTTTTCTTTTGGTAGAAGATATTTTAAGATACCTGCTTCAATGGTACAGTAAAAATGTTGATAATCTGATCCCAGGTAGGAAACCGGAAAGACCGTTTTGCTAAATATAACTGAATAGTGGAGAAACTTAAACAGTTGTGGTCTAATATAATTATATACATTAATTGTATCCTGTCAATCAAGTCGGCATGAAATAAAAATGCACCCTATCTTGCAGCCTATTATTGTGGAAGCTTGTTTCAATCACTGAATAAAAAATTAAACTTAATTTTGACAAAAATAAAGTTGCATTTCTGGGAAATAAGTTCAGATTTGCTGTAGGGCTAAGATATTGGCCTAAATTTGCATTTGAGACTTTTGCCCAGAATTGTAAGATATAAAGTGTAAAGATATTACAGATTTGCAGAGAAACAAACAAAAAAAAAAAAGTCAGAACTGAATTATTTGCAATAGAGCACACAAATCATAGGGATCAGTCATGGTGCTTTTATTTATTCATTTTAAGTTTTGGGACAATCAATAGAGACTATGAGAACTCATTTAAGCAAAATATATAAGTGAAGATTCTTTTAGTTATTGAAAATACCAGCAGTATATGCACTATTGCATTGTTTTTCACCGTGAATTTTTATTTTTATTTTTACAATCATCTACTTTGTTACACTAAAAGATAGTCTGCATGTGTGTGTGTGGATATACAGGCAAACAGTGAAATAGATGAAGACAGAAATAGAGATGAATAGGCAAGATGGTGATTTTGATTATCAGATGTAAATCTGTAGTTCATATAAGAGTGAAAAGAAAGAAGAGCCCAAGCCAGAGAGAATTAATAAGGAAAAGACACAGGATAAAAGAGAGTGCATGAAGGGTTGGGGAGATGAAGCAGATAATGGATGAAAGACAAAAAATGAGAGATGGAAAGGGAGGCGAAGGCTGTTGGTAGGGTTTTATATGACTCTCTCTTCTATGTCTGGCAGGCCAATAAACATATCATACTTCCATAAAGGTGGAGCACAAAAGATGGACTGAAGCGAGGAGCAGGATAATCTTTAAATCCTCCAGCTGCCTGTCTAACACTGACTCTTCAAGGTCAGTTTGTTAATGAGCAAACAGATGAAAAGGAGAAATCAGTGTGGGAAAAGCATGAAACTTCACCCAAAGATGCACTCACACACACACACACACACACACACACGTAAACTTTAATAAAGACTTTTGAGGCATCCTTCCTTCAACCTTGAACTAACAGAGACTGGAGGAACCTATATGACAGAAGAAAACAAATAATATAATCTTTAATGTAAACCTCTTAGAAACTTTTATTTTAAAATCTATCCAGGTTTAGAATTATTTTACATTTATGCATGCAGTTTTTCTCCTTTATATTCCATTTTATTTATAACTAGGTAGAATGTATTATACTTTTTTCAGTTAACATTTGTTTTACTTCCAGCAATGATGTGACTGGTTTAGTTAGTTATAATAAACCAGTCTTGTATAAATTCAATACATTTGTACTTAATGAGAAAAAAAGAGAAGTATTTTTCACACCCCAGGACGATAGGGGTGTGACAAGGGGACTAAAATAATGCCCCTATTATGCTTTTTTTATATTAATTTTCATGCAGTGTGCAATACAGCTTTTTGTGAATGTAAATGTCTGAAAAGTTAAAAAGATCATAGTGCATGACAAATATTTAATTTCTCCTATAAGAAAAAACTGATTCTGAACTGCTGAAAGAGTTATTAGCAATTTCAGTCTCACTTCCTGTTACATACCTACCTCACAATGTAACAAATCTGCATAATGCCAGCCTTGGGCTTCAAGTCTTGTACTCTAATTGATATAGAAAACCGACACAATAGTTACTGTTCAGATCCCTGTGTATCAAGTGCCTCCGAAGCTGAAATTCAGAAGGTTATTGGCATTTCGGTTCAAACACATTCTATAAGTGGCAGACCAATCACAACAGACTGGGCCATCTGACCAATCAGAGCAGAGAAGCTCTTAGATGGGAGAGTTTATGAGAGACAGAATCTTTGAAAAAGCAGTTCAGACTTTTTTGGGGAAATTAGATGATGTCCAAAGTATATTGAGAGAACATGAAAAGGCTTTACCTTTGATGAATGTAAACCTATTGTAGGAGACCTCCAAAAACAAAACGAGGAGCCTTTAAAATAGCATAATAGGGGCAATTTAAAATAAATGGTAAAGATAAGATATACACTCTCCTATTTATAGCCAAAAGAATCTTGACGTTGATTTAAAAAAATGTCCCATGTGTTCCTAGTACAATTTCTTCTCCGGTTTAAGGACTCTCAAGCTAAACATCTGAGACAACATTCATACTCTCTAGAGCAAATGAATCCTCTGTGAAAATACCTCACATGTTGTAAACCAGGAAAGGCCTGTCAGACGAGTTAGTTATGAGTGAGAGTGGGTGTAGAGGGAGTCGAATTAGTTCTAATGACCATTCATGAAATAGCGCACTTTAGGGACGGATTGTACATGCTGGAATTATGGGTGGATTTTCATGAAGGATTTAGTTCTATTCTAGACCAGGTTGGTAGTATGTCGGGGTGCACTTCCTGTCTTCCGAGCTTCATGCACAGCAGTGTAATTTGTCCAGCCTGGGGCTTAAGCAGCAAAGGAGGAAGCAGCAGAGATCCCATTAAAATCGCCTTCCTGCAGCAGGAAAATTGCTTAAAATTAATCAAACTTTGATTAAAGTGTTAAATCCTGGACTCATTATTCACATTTTCCTTCTATATCTCTCATTCGCCATGTTCTAAGCAGGTATTTTATGTTCTCTCTTTTCACTTTTATATTCAGTATTCAGGGTGGTAAAAGCTGAAAGAAGACACGCAGAGAACACTTGGGCCTTGTACTAGGTGGCGCAACAGAAAATAAATCCACAAAGGTCACAATAACACAGC
Source organism: Rhodeus uyekii (assembly GCA_037043235.1). Taxonomy (NCBI): domain Eukaryota; kingdom Metazoa; phylum Chordata; class Actinopteri; order Cypriniformes; family Acheilognathidae; genus Rhodeus; species Rhodeus uyekii. The sequence goes on from JAWRVZ010000113.1 coordinate 51,988, forward strand.
TAACAAAAAAATAGGATGGATGGATGGAGGAAGATACGGGGACACTATGATGACTTTGACAGATGAAATGTTTTATTGGTGAACCGAAGTTTTACTGCCACAGTGACACTACCCCGAGGGCTTATTCTGACTAACAATATTTGCAATGGTCAATTTTCTGTGGTAAATTACATTGTGTAGAAATGAATCTGCTATGAAGCATTTTATCATTTGTGTTTGAGCTACACACTTTCAAGCTCTAGAAAATAGTGACAAAACAATATATGGTGAATTTAGCCACCATAAAATTGAGTTTTTATCCTTCACAACATGAAACTAATGGAGAAAATGCATGCATGGCTTACCAATCTATTCCTCAAGTTATGCTTTAATGCAGAAATTTTACACTCAAAATCACTGGCCAGGTGACCAGATACAACACATACAAATGCTTTAACAGTTATGAATTTTAAATGATATACATTGATATTGTAGATATTGATTTATGAACTGAATATCAGAGCAACTCATTTCTCATTCATATCTAGCACACTGTCTGCATGTTTAGTGTACAAATTAGACCTGAAATTGTATTCTTTGACAACACCAATTTTTCCCATACAGATCAAGCAGGCTTTGGAACAGTCAGAATTTAAATGACTAAAATACATAAATCAATTCTCATATATGACATTAATAAATTATGTTAACATTCCACTGAGGGCAGGTCACATTTAGAGTGCACAGACCAAAAATTTTGGAAACATTTTAATGTTTTTGAAATAAGTCTCTTACAGTCCTCAAGCCCATATGTATTTAATAAAAATACAACACCCCTAAAAAAAACATTGATATTCTGAAATATTACTACAACTTAAAATTGTATTCATCATGTTGGAAAAATGGTGCTGCTTAAAATTGTTTTGATTAATTGATGAATAAAGAGTTAAAAGAACAGCAAAATATATAATAATACTCAAAATATAAATATTTTCTAACAATTTAAATCTTACAATCAGTTATTATCAATTGAACACATCCCTGTTGAATAAAAGTATTAAGCTCTTTCAAAAAAGTACAACAGGTTATAAAAAAAATAAATATGTAATAATATTTCACAATATTACTGTTTTTTCCTCTATTTTTGATAAAATGCACGTGTGTGTGCGCGTGTTTATTTTGTATTAATACTTTTATTGAGGAGGACATATTAAATCTGTACAAATATTTAAGTTGTTACCAAAAAATTCTCTCCTCTTTTATGTTTTTATGTTCTCTTTTTATTCATCAGAGTATCCTGGGAAAAATCTATCATGGTTTCCACAAAATCATGAAACAGAAGGACTATTTTCAACATTGATGAAAACGTTTTGTAAAGTTTTGTGAGCACCGAATCAGTGTATTAGATTAACCTCTAAAGATTAATATGACAATGCAACCTCCATTGTCATAAGATTATTTATAAATCACTCTAATATGCCAACTTGGTATTCAAGAACTGTCTGAAATTAATGCTGAAAATGCAGCTTTGCCAGAACAAGAATACATTCAAAATATATTATAATAGAAAGTTATTTTAAATTATATTACTATTTAAAAATAAGTATTTTTTGCTGCAGTCTTGAGGAGCACAAGTTGCTTGTTTATAAAAAATAAAATCTTATCAACTCCAAACTTCTGAACAAAGGTGTATATAGCAATTGTTTGACAATCCCATATAAGTGAAGTATGACAACATTTTAGAACAAAATAAATTGCAGACAAATTGAGACCAAATTGAACACTTTGACTTTGCACACTTGGAGGGGCGTATGAAACAATGCTGAACGGAAATTGGAAAAAGGAAACATTCAACTCGACAAACACCCACACGAAAAACCCTAATGAGGCAGAACGACAAAAGCTAGCCTTACATTGAGGAATGGTATTCAGGCATTTACCTCATTTTATTTAATCTTATCTCTATAGCGTGCCAAGAGCACATCGCTACATATGGAGGCAGGCATCGGCGTGTTTTAAAATTGAATCTCTAACCGTTTTCTCGCAGAGAGCTTTCACCAGGATAAAACTCACCACGTAGGTTTTATTCCTCTCTTTTATATGGCTTTATCTATCCTGCCTTAATTAGTTTAAGTAAAAAAAGCTTCCTGCTGCAAGCTATTATGGAGCAATAAAGAAGCAATTTATGAGTTTATCAATAAGAAACGTTTAGATTTCCCCATTGAAGAGGAGAAGAAAAGCAGAAAAGTGAAACAAAAGGGAAGTGAACACACGAGTCTGACAGGCAGTCTTTGCTGAGGTAAGCTGTTCGCCGCACTTCGCTCACATAGTTACTTTTTCAAAATGGATTCAAAGCTACTAAATGCCCACTTGTCCTTCAGCATATGATAGATGTTCACCCCTCAGTCTATATGTGAGGACAAGTCAGCGTAACAGGGCTGAAGTGGATTTGACCTGCTCCGTGGTCCTGCATGAGAAATGGTCTAATAGTGTGGCTGTTTCCCAAACACTCAAAAACAAAAAATAAAAATGCCTCACTCGCATGAGCATTCAGCAAGCCATGGAAAAGTCATTTCCACACTGGCTGCACAGCCGGGGAGGATAGGGCCTGTTAATCTGTTTCAGATCCTTTACAGAATCGCATCTTCAAGAGCAGGAGCAAGCGAGGGAAAACACTACATTGGAGTAATCCGCATTTGAAACAAGCTATACATCATGCAGATGGGAAAGCAGGGGAGAGGAGAGAGAGAAAAAACTGTGGCACGGGTGGTGGGCAGAACTAACTGTAAGCTTCCTCTCATCTCTATTCCACGGGATACCAAAGTCTTTGCTCCATTTCTGTCCAACAAACTACCCAGGGCAGATGAAAAACAAAGTCCTGTGCTTATTAAGACATCATTTGTCTTATTTTATTGGCCTGTTATAATGAGGGGGAAGTGTGTGGGTGGTTATGTGGTGTCCTGCCCCCTGTGTAGGACACCATCTATCTTTGCACAAAGCACCCAGCTCAGCTGCTCCGAATCTCCACGTATGTGTGATTACAATATTTGTGTGATTAATCACAGCAAAGTGACATTCTGTGTCGTAACCCCACGTTGCTGTCGAGAATGTAGTGGTGACCAATTTTTTAATAAGCTGTACACAGCGGAAAGAAGTTCACTATGAATTTTATTGCCTGAACGAGGGGGCAGAATTCAGTGTCCTGCATTTCAAATGCTTTGTGTGTGCGGCAACACTTCCAAAATTACTAGTGCTAAAATGTCACTGAAGTGCTCAAAATTAAATGTCTCTAAAGCGCTCCTTTGAATAAGGGGAATAAGAGAAGATACTGAGGAACGAAGGAAAGTAAAACTTCATGTGAATAGAAATCTTTCCTGTGTGATCTCAGCTCAACTGCTTTTAAAAATATGGTAACTACTGATATAAACTGATAATGTTCACTCTTAAAAAGTAAAAAGGATTTCCCTTATACCTTTTTTTGGTTTCCCAAAGAACATTTCAGTTAACAGTTCTTAAAATAACCTTTTTGTTTCTTAATGTAAATCACATTTAAACAATCTAAAGAATCTTTTGTGGAATAGAAAGTGGAACTATTGATGAGAATAAAGAAATTTTATTTGTAACACATATAGCCTATAGACATTTCCAGTGTGAGGAAATCCATCTACACTGAAAGCTAAGTCTAGAAAGTGTGCCATTGGAAGAATCCATAGTGTGCCGCTCATAAATTGGACCAGTAGTACCACCTCTGCATAAAATACATTTTCAAACGGGACACTGAAAGCACAATTCATAGTTCATTTTCAATGAGAGACACACTATGGCAAATCGCAGTGCACTTATAAACCCGAAATCTTGTCTCTTGCGCATGCACATCTTTTCCTAGCTTTATATTAAAAATATATCATTAGGCCTATACTGTATAGCGTATATATTAAGCACACCATAAAGGTGAACACATGACTTCTCCCCCACTTTCTCTCTTTACTTCACATATATGTGGAAACAGCATGTTACATTATTGTGTGACTGATTATTGAATTAACTAATCACACATATTTACTTTGCATTTAAAGCTGCATATTGATTACGCTATGCATTAAATAGTGTCTTTATCTCATGTCACTTGGCAGAGAGCGCACATATTCTCTCTCTCTCTCTCTTATACGTGCGTATTCCCAGAGAGAACAGGTGAATCCGCATAAGCCTATCAAAGAAATCTAAAATCGATCTAAAATCTGTACAGAACAGACAAAAGTTTGTGCTAGTTTCATATTATGTTCTTTCTTGTTTTGTTTTTTCCTCCAAAATAAATGGAAAACATTTCGAATTATCCATCTGTTTTTAAAAGTGAATATTATTTTTGTGAGGCAATCAATCCTCTCTTCCAAATAAAAAAAAAAGCCATCAAGATAATATCAAGTTTTTTGTACAGCTGTGTTACATGCATTTTAATAGCAATGAATAGTCTAAGCAATATTGCTGTCTGATATTCATCATAATTTATTTAATGTGCTGTATTTTTCTATGTAGTAGCTGTGACAGATGTTTCATACTTAATGTTTGCTTAAAAAGTTTAATATGTTGCCCAATATTAATATGTTGTACCTGTTGTAAATCCCGAGCTGAAAATGGGTCCCACACCGGTCCTGTCACAGTTGTTTGGTGCGGAATGAAGGCACAGAGGCATGAAAACGAGTTTAAACTACAACTCAAAAGAAAAAAACCTTTAACAACCAAAATGCCATGTATTGTGCAAATACACGGACAATGACTGAAGGAAAGACAGGGAAGATATACACAAGGGATGATGAGGGAATCAGACACAGCTGACAAACTAACGAGGTGACTGATGACGAGACAGGTGAGAGGAAAAACATATGGAGAGCATGTTGGGAAACCAGGAAGTAAATAGAGTAAACAGATACATACAAACATGCATACAAAGCCATTATACTGTGTGATGGGACACAATACCAGCCAATCAGTTCGTATTTGATGTTTAATATACAGCTGTAGTAGGATGTGTATTTATACAGAAAGATCATTTGTGATTTCAAAGATTTGGGGTTATTGACAGTTTTAATGTTTTCAAAGAAGTCTCTTATGCTCACAAAGGCTGCATATATTTGATCGAACAGTAAAATTATTCCAGTCTTCAGTGTCACATGATCATACAGAAATCCCTAAAAATATACTGATTTGCTGCTTATTAATTATTTCTTATCATCAATGCTGAACACAGTTGTGTGGCTCAATACTTTTGTGGAAAACTTGACTTTTTTATGAACAGAATCTCCAACTCTACATTTGTTAGATTTTTTTTGTAACAATGTCAATAACAATGTTTTTACTGCCACTTTTAATAAATGTAATGTATCATTGCATTTATGCATTTGGCAGACGCTTTTATCCAAAGTGACTTACATTGCATTCAAGAAACTCATCAATTCATTGAAGCAGTTCTTGCTTTCCCTGGGATCGAACCCATGGCCTTGGCGTTGTAAACACCAATGCTCTATATAGCTACAGAAAGAGACTTGTATTTTTACTCATTGAATAATTGTATTAATTTCTTATATTGACCCCAAACTGGTACTGTAAATGGTCTCAAATCTAACAAGCCACAAAACTAATTTTAATCCACATATGTATTTCACTAAGAAACCCCTAAAATAGTCTAATGAGCCTGCCTCTTCTGTCAAGATCAGCATAACGACTACACCAAAGTTGCAATATTAGCACACTAAACAAGATGTGTGTGGATGTATTAGTCTTCTAATGGCTCAATCACAATGTCATCTGACTACAGAAAAACTATTACTGGACATTTGATAATCACAGAGAACTTATTGCTTCAGTACATACCTCATAAACCACAAATAAATAAATCTTTCACTCGTCTCTCACTTCACTACCAACTCTGTAACCTGCTTCTCAAACCGCGGCTCTATAAATACACAATTTTCATTAGCGGAAGGAGAGATAACGATAAAAGGGTGAGAAGCATTAAAGGTGAAACAGACCAAACTTTACACTTAGATTAAACCCGAAATTTAAGACCAAATTAGAGACTGGAAGAGGGTGGTGAAGATGAGGAGTGAAGGTAGGCTAAGAGGTAAGGAGATAAACATTGCACAAAATTATTAACAATGTCGGTAACACTTTAAAATAAGATTCCACTTGTTAATCATTAAAGACATAGTTCACCCAAAATTTTTAATTCTGTCATCATTTACTCAATTAAAGTGGCAAAATCCAACTACCACCACAGAATAATCTAGAAACCACATACAGTGCCAAAAAAACAGTCAGAACAAAGGGTTGGATCAAGGTTGGTCAGAATAGCCCAGTTAACCCTGCTGGACATTAAAATATTTATCTGCTGACAATCATTTTTGCAAGAAGCATATGCATATTTAAAGTAAAAATATGTAAATATTTCATTATGTTATATTAAATGTTTTGCCAGTGCCAGAAGGCTCTTAAGATTTTCCATCTGTTACGTTTGACATCAACTAGGTTGTGCTTATTTAACATTCAGTGTTATCATAGCATATTTCAAATTATGTCATTTCTCCCAATGTTACAGAGCCTTAGCAACACCCTGGCAACCACCATCAGTTTTGCACAGGCAAGCACCGTTTATATTTTCTTTATAAATTTAATTCTGAGCTAAATTAAGTCTTATTACATTTCATTATGTTAAATAAGCAAATAAGCACTTCCTAGAATTGGTAACCCTCCCTACTCCAGGTCTCAGTTTGTTCCGTACCTTGTAAAGAACAAAATGAGTTTTTAATAGAGCTATTTTCTGAGCAATTGTGAGCGTTAAAACACCATCGGAGGCAATCTCTCTCAGGCCTTCCTCCATTGAAGTAAGGATTGAATTAGCAAGGCTACTTTCCATTTAACGTCACATTAAATCTCCACACACACACACACTAGAGCCGGTGTCTACATTAGAGAGTGAATAACCGGGGCTCTCTGTGTCCTGCTCACAGGGGAAGTAATGGAGCATGAGGTATGGGGGACGGACAGAGAATGAGAGAGCATGAAACACTGCACTTTATGATGTCTGCTAACAGCTCTCTGCTATGAGAGTAAGTGGACCTGAGTCTCAGTTTTTATAATATGCTCTTCATTCAGTTAAACACTATAAGCGAAATATGACCCACGTCTCGGGAGAGTTATGGATTTGAACAGGGCTATTATTCAGGGCAGAATTCATACTCTAAGACTCCTAAAGAGTGGGATCTAAACTAGAGACAAATTGAAAATTGAAAATGTTTCTATTTGGCATTTCTTTTATTGACAAAATAATATAATGTAATATAATATAATATGATAAATATCTTAATATAAATATGATTTATTTTGCTCACCTGGGCTGGGCTTGCTTGTTTGTAATAACAAAAAAGGTTCCATTTTTAGTCAATTTAAAGGCTTTTTCCTGCCAAAAGTGAAATGAATAAGCCACAAAATAGCTCAACTGTGGACTGCAGAAGAATAGGACGCAGGAGAAGAGAGTTAAATATTAGTTTGTAACTAATATTAGCTTATTAGTTTTGGTTGAATTGGAACTTCAAAGGTCAGCAGCAAAGACATTGGTTAATAAAGTGAGATTAAATACATAAAGTGTATTTGTGCTATTTAACATATTTATTCAGTGCAGGTTTGTGTAATATTTAGAGTTTGCATTTCAGTTTTATATTGAATCTGTTTATATTTTTATCTGTTAGAACTACACCTGTTATTTGGCTCGTGGTGCGTTGTGCGATGCGGAGAGGAACACGGAAATGCAGCACTGCAGCAAACTCAGGTTTATTCACAAATCATAAACAAAAGACTTACATGAACAAAAACCGGCACTCATAGTGCAACCACAGAAAATACTCAGAAGGAGAAACTTGGAGACGGCATCCATACATACGCAGACAGGGAGACAGCATGAAACAGTTTGATCGACAAAGACAAGGGAACACAGGAGGGTATAAATACACGAGGAAGATGGGGAACAGCTGACGAGACTTAGGAAGTGATTAGACACGGACAGGTGCGTGAAGGACAGGGAAGATACATAGAAGGGACCCGGATGTCAACAACAGGACAAGACTGTGACAACACCAACCATCATGTTTACATTACGCATCTGCACTTACTCAGATTTCTCTCAAAATAGGGACAAAGAGGTGTCAGTCGATAAATGAGAAAAACAAACTTGCATTTATTATGTATATTAGTAACTTGTTTATTTTGTTGTAAATATATAAGCAATGCTTTAATTCGGAAAATGTTATCTGATTACGTACCTCATATGTTACCTCAACACTGCAAGCTATTGTGGAAAAAAAGGTCCATATTTCTCCAAACACATTCTATGGTTCAATAAACACTTCTTGTGGAAGTAGCTATTTAAAAAAAAAAAGAAGCATTTTGCTCAATTTTTACATCATCATGTCAAGAGTGCTTGAAACTGCAGCACTGCAAATGATCAAGCTGATGTTCTGGGAAACAATATTGTTCAAAGCGCAGACACAAAACATACTGTAAATGAGTGATTCTGAGGTTGTAACCCAAAAATGGGCCACAAGTCTGTTCTTATAGGGTCTCATAAAGCAGGGAAAAACACTACAAAATCCAAATAATAAAATGTAAGCATTTAATCTATAATTGAATACATAGTTTGGATACCACAAATCAATCTATCTATGAAACATTATCAAACATTTTCTCAGGACACTTTTGTTTACTGTTCTATGATAATGAATTCTGGTACTCTGTTGGGTCAGCACTGAAGTTCAATATAAAACCTGGGTCCTGAACCACAATCATTTGAAAGCCTTAAATAAAGTGCATTCATTTCAGAGAGTAAAAGTGAAGTTCTTGCTCTGGGCAATTCCTTTCCCCTCATGGAGATGTATTACTTTAATATTCTGGGAAGCATCATTTATAGGCAAAGGCTCAAGAGTGGTCATTCACAGGTAAGGTGCTTGTTCAACTTGGGGCAGCTTGGTCTGTTTCACTTCAGCAGTGCCACATTTTGCCTTTCTAATAAACACAAATACATACACACATTTGTGATGACTCAGAGTGATAAAGCAAAACACTCACACTCTTACAACTTAAAGCACGGCAGTAACAGAACGCAGTAATGAATTGCGGAATGAAAAAGAAATGTCATCTAAAGACACAGGCCACTTCCCATTGGCTTTGCCAAACACAGCCATTTTTCTTGTTAATGTAGCATGTCGAATTTGTAACGCAACGGCGTGAAAATGAAAGGTTGCATGTCTCACTTGGTTGGCAATATGTATTTGATACCAGCAGTAAATCACTGCCCTGTGCAGAAACACATGTTAATGGAAGCCACTAAATTGGAATAGAATTTGTTTAGGGGAGGGGGGGGGGGGGGGGGGACACACACAAAAAACGAGTGGCTGAGAGAGCAAGAAAGACTAAGCCATCTGTTTTATGTCACTGGAAAATGAGACGATTTAAAAGGAAAAAGAGATGTGTGAGAGTAAGCTAATTTTCCATTTTGAATCACTTAGAAAGCTCTTTAAAAGAACAGGAGAGTCCAATTGATTAAAATGGGGGTTTTCAATCTTTACAGAGCCAGTGTTTCCAAGCCAGACTCTCAGTCAAACAACATGAAAATGTATAGACCTGCATATGTAAGTATGTATGAGTGTGAACATGTATTTTATATATATATATATATATATATAATATATATGTCATATATATATATATATGTCTGTATGTATGTAATATTACATTTGTTATATGAAAAACACACATATATATATATATATATATATATATATATAATACACATATATATATATATATATATATATACACACATATATAACATATATATATATATCATATATATATATATATATATATATATATATATATATATATATTATTTGATAATATTGGGATCATTTATATTTATAACCATAATTTTTATATGTATATTCTATGTCTGGAAATGTAAGTGAACAACATGTTTTTGTACCCAAAATAATGTAATATTCCGTGAAAGACCCTTGACTAAATTAATGACACCTATTTGGTAAAACAATGATAATGCAGTCCCTTACCTTTTTTCTGTGCCTCTGAAACAGCAACATAATGACAGTTCCATCTTTTTTGAGAGGGGAAAAATGGGTCCAAATTTAAAAAAATGACTTTGAAGTCCAAGTGGAAGATAGTGGGGTTCTATTATTGGGGAGTATTTTTGTGCCATCTATTGTTGAAACAGTCCAAATGAAATGTGTACAGTGGTGTACATCTCCCCATGATTTACCAAACACAAACTTTACCTTGTGCTGATGCTTTTACTGGGGCTAATAGAATGTCTGGTATGTACCATCCAAAACTTTAGTCATTGGTGTTCATCAAAACTGCTCTCCTCGCACTGAAAAATATCAGAATCACAGATTATACATATATATGATGAAAAAAATTGCACTCCTCATGAACCAAAACCTGAAAACATCATGAATAACTGTAGCTCAGATACAGCTACAATGTTAGTATAGATATATTAAAGTATTTTTAATGTTAAATTGGTATTTTTGAGGTTCTAAACATTCTAAAATCTGGAACTGGTTCTCCTTAAACAATATGACATGACTAGCTTGCTTACATTTGGAAAGTTAACAGACACGCTGAAACTAAAAGAAAACGAAAGAAACAAAAATTCCATGTCAGTAGGCAACAACTTTAATGACAAAGCATGTACACAACGAGGGTATTACTGAACAAATACCAGCAAAGGGAAGTTAACGGATGTTGGAACTTCCGTAAAATGAGAGCGTAGAGCATTGCAGGTGTTACGTCATTCCTTCTGCTTTTAGATCTGTATGTTTGTACAAAATCATAGCATCTTCATGTGCTAAAAAGTATTTATATGAAAATATAGATTTGTATACATGAACACAAATTTTCACGCAAATGTGTTTATGTGAAAACAACTACCCATTTATCAGAATACGACATTGTTTATGAGAAAATGTTGAATACTGAATGAGCATTTAGGAATTGACTATCTGAAAACATCAGAATATTACTCAGCGGATGAATATGGAATAAAGATGAGTTTATTTTCTCCATCTTGAGTCATTAGACATTGTGACACTGCATCTAAGGCCTCGAGTGGATAGTGAACAAAGAACGTTATTGTTAGAATCCAGTATATCATTCAGGTGTCAGCGATGGCCTTGGCAAGCACATGAGCTCAACATCTCTCTCTCACATTCTATCATACATTTTCTCCATAATTTTGTCACAACTGACAATAAACTGGAGCTTAAACCAAGCAACGCAATAAGAAAACAGTCGCTGTGCTGTACCTAGAGTCAAGGCCAGAACGAAATGAAACTTCATACAGTAAAAGTCTAACCAATCTCATGAGGAAACAGGATATCCTGTCACTTCACCTCAATAAAATGAGGTGCGTATGTTGAAATTAAAGCTATTGAAATTAAATTATTATTATTTTTTTGTCTTATATTTCAGCTCTAGTCCTGGGGAAACACCAACCAGAATGTTTTAGATGTCTCACATTAAACACTTGATTCAACTCATCAGCTTCTTACTGTGTTAAATAGGGAGACAGCAAAAATATTTTGGGAGGTTGGTCACAAGAACTGGAGAAACACTGCCTTAATGTTTGATTCACTGTTAAAATATTGAAGCATTTTGGTGCATCTTAAAGCATATCAAATATATTGAATCGCACATCACTTATGACAAAGAGAAATTATTTTACGGGAGAGCAGGTATAAATGTAACACTCAATAAATGCTCAGTGTACTCACCCTTGTCATGGAAGGTCTTTGCAGGAGCAATAAAAATAAATATATTAATAATAAACAGTTTTAGATATTTAAGTTAAAAGTCTAGTTTAAATGTTGGAGTTTTGTTGTCAATTTTATTTACAATCAAATCATATGTCCTTTGAATAATTGATCTCATTCCTTCAAAATGACACAGAATTTAATGTTTTTTTGGGCTTAGTGTCTTGTATTAACTGATGAGAAAATAGCTCATAAAAGCAACTGAACTAATAAGCATCTATGAAAATTGAATCTATAGATTTGTATTTTGCTATTAATTATTATTTTGTGATTATGGATAATTTCAACTAAATTGAGATGCTACATTGAATATTTGTACTTAAAGAAAGTCTTATTTTTTTGAACACACAGAAACTAACTACAGCTACAATAAACAATTCAATGTGCTCTGCTCTCCCCTACTTCTACAGTAGCTTTAAATAAACTAAACCCCTTTGAAATAAACAGAAATATCTCAAAAGGAAATGACTGAACCCTGTGCTAATGGAGAATCAGACGGTGTGACGGAACACATGACATGTCTAAACATATTAAAGCCTATCATTTTTATTCATATGGACATATGAAACACTCAAATGGCCCCATGACTCTTCTGTGTGTCGATTGTGGAAATGAAGGCAACAGCCTTCTTGCAGTGTCCACAAGAAATGTTTAATCATTTTATTTACATCCTATCTCATATTACACTTACAAATAAATATTGCATTCTTACAATCTACATTTGAATTCTACCACTGTTCATCTGTGAGCGCATTTTCACCTGAGCTTTCAAAGAGAAGGTTTCAACATCTGTCCTTCTCTACAACTCTTCAGGGATATAAACAACATGGATTCAAGGAGCTGGATAAATGATGGGGTTAGTGAGGCAGAAATAGAAAGTTGCTTTAAAACCTATAGGACACGTAAAAACCATGGGGAGGTGTTCCGGCCATGTAAAAAGGGGGCAAATGATGTCATTTCGCCTCAATAAAAACAGAAACATTCATACATTTACCATACTGGAGAGTAATAGACCATATCTACTCTGTATATTTTTCTATCACAGCAATCATATGGTTTTATAACACACAACTCAATTTTGTGGGCTTGTATTTCTACACAGTCTACACAGCCATGTTCATCGTCGCATCTTCAAACTGTCTGGATCAGTTGCTGTACGGACAGTCAGATGGGCCAGACTCAGATCAACTGAGGGCCACTACTATATGCACTTTCAATCTGTATTATTCTTATTGTGCAAATGAACAACCTCTCGATGGGGCTCAAAATAAGTCCTCAGTCCTTTTTTTCCACATTCACTTGATCAAATGGACAAGAGCATGAGGAGTCTTTATTCTCATGTTGCTTTTAATCATCTGTCTTGTTTATTTCTCCAAAAAGAGAGATGGAGAGGGAGGGCCGTGGTGTTTTGGTGTTTTCACCGGCTCCTTAGATAGTGTGTGTGCAGATATCGCCGGAATAGATTCCAGCCAGGGGGAATCTCAAACATCCATGACAGCGTCTCGGAACTCACGCAGGAGGGACAGACAGTACAAAATAAGCAATAAAAAACAAACACACACCTGGATCTGGGGCAGACTGGGTGCTTTGAGGGCCTGTTTTGGTCTAGTTACATACTAATCTGGAAAAAGCCTGGGATTATCTCAAAAAATAAGATCTGTTGTATCCGTCCACAATCCTATGATTTGAATCTAAATAAATCAAAAAACTAAATTACATTAGCGAAAACAACCCACGTTCATTGACTTTCATGGACTGTGATTTTCTGTACAGCTGTCAAGTTTGTTTCCTTTCTTTTTCTCGTTGGTCTTGTTTGAGCTTGTTTATTCAGGGTGTTGGTAACTGGCATTCTGTCCCTGCGCAAGCCAATTGGCAGCTGCTCTCTCTGCACCACCTGGACTGATCATAGAAGCCAGTGCGAACGTGCCAGTCTCTCTTCACCCGTTTCCCCTTTCTGTGAATTTCCTACTTAACTCGAGATTCCCGATGGATTTTATTCCTTCCTACTCCCTACTTGCATCCAAACTTGATTCTTTAATAATTCCTCCCCCTGCTTTCCCCCACAGTGCAAAGGCATTTCTGGTGAGTTTTTGTGTCCGCCCTCTCACTTTCCCTTTCTTTCATTCTCTTCTCAGCGTCTACAGATTGTCTTGCAGTCTCTCCATGTAGCTTCTAAGCTCGGCCGACTGTCCCAGATCTATGTCTTGACAGACCCACTTGATGTCGTCTTCATTCCCAATAAGGATGGAATTGGTATATGGCCCACCTTCATCTGGTAGTACAGTGGCAAAGGACGTAAACTTGACCCTTTTGCGCTTGGCAGCGCTGGGAGAGTTGTTAAGGGGTTCAACTTTTCCGCTGGGGTCGTTTCCTGAACACGACCGTGGATCAGAGTGCACATGGGGGATGCCCCGTCCATGCAAAGAGCCACTTTTCTGAACGCTGCTCCCGTTGAGGAGGTACTTGCTCTCCTCGCAACCCTCATTGCGATCTATCACAGTCGTGCACTCATCGTTGTGTGCCATCGGCCCGTGGTCGCCGTGATGATCCATCAGGTCCGCTTCGTTGCCGAGCCACACCCAATCATGGGCGTGGTTCATGTTGCCCTGCTCCAGAACAGGAAGCTGTTTGTGGCGGTAGCGGAAGGCAAAACTGACACAGTTGATGAGGAAGACAAGGATAGCAAGGCAAAAGACTCCCAGCAGGGCATACATGCCGATTTCTAGGTCTGACAGACCTCTTGGAGCCTGGGTCAAGTCGCTCTCCGCCCCGCCAGGTAAGTCCACCTGTGCTGGGTAATTGGTATAGTCCACAGGGTTCTTGTTTTGTCCCCCACCCTGCTTGTTGCCCCCAGAACGACTAGTTAGCGTAGTCTTTGCGGTCGTGCTGACTTTCTTCAGGACCGACTCTTCCCGTTCTACTGCGGTGTTTGTGTATTTCCAGCTATCTCCTCCGCTCGTTTTGTCTGCTTCTGGTAACTTATGTCTCTGTTCATTTGTGCTGTTGTCCAGACTGTTCTCCTCTTGAGTTCCACTCCTCTGCTCCAGGTCGTTCTGTCCGAACTTCACTTGTACACTTCCTATGCCCATTGCCAAAATACTCTTCCTCTTGGATTTCTGGCAGATTTCTGAGATCATCATTTCCACGCGCAGAAGTGCCCCCTGGCCCTCGCCTTCAGCCACTACCACAGGCCAGCGCTGGGATTGCTCCTGATAGGTGGAGACTACACTCTCATCCAGCGAGGTGATGGTTAGAGTAAAGTCTTTGGGGTCATAAATGTCGAGAGGGGTCACAGAGCCATCGCTGTACTGAATCCATGCGCTGATGATGGCCTCCTTTAATAAAACAGAAAGGCGGTGAGAAATGCAAACATAGTTTAAATGTAAAATCGGGCATCATTTACTCACTCCAATGTTTCAAACTTTCAAACTTCAAAAATGACATTTTTGTCAAACACAACATGAAAATTGCTTTATTGAATAATTCATGTTTTCATTGAAGTGGTTGATTCGGTTCACAAAACCAGTCTGAATGATTTGCTCACAGATCTGCTTCACAAGTCAGTTTAACAGGAGGTGAGGCGAAGATTTGTATATACTATACATAGTGCATGAGTCATATAGTCCACTTTTATGATACTTTTATGAAATGTTGGATCCTCTTTAAAGCCTCTTCAAGCTTCAGGATCCATTCATTGCAATCGCATTTAATTTTCATTTTGGGTGAACTATCCCTTTAACAACAAAACCAAATAGATTAAAAGTTAGCAACATTTTTATTTATATAGATATTGCATCATCGTCCTTGAAGAGTGAAGCTCTATATACGATTTTCTCTATGTTTCATTGTGAAAATTAGGGGTTCTCTCTAAACAAGTAAGCAAAAGCACAAATTGCATGTTATTGGAACTGACATCAAATAGCCAAGCTGTCAAGGTTATTTCTCTTAATAAATGTTTTTAAAAAAATGTCCTATGATAAATGTAGGAGCACTCCTAGTTAAGATTCGCCTTTAAAGGCTCATTTGTACATCGAATAAAACGGAAGAGGCAATTAAGTTGGTTTGCTGAAAACAATAAACTTCCACTTCACTTGACTGTGAGGAGAAAGTGCGTGCCCAACAGGAGCTCCAGCAGTAAAAAGACTATTTAAGAGTACAGAATGGAGCTACATGCCATTTTTTGGTTATAACTTCAAATTCAAGGTGGCAGTCTCATCTTTTGGATCAGCTCCCTGCTGAAACAAATGATGTTTCACATCTTTCATCACCATCAACTACAGGGAAACACAACTCAACAGTATTATGAGACTGAAAAGAGTTGCTTTAAAGGAATAGTTCACTCAAAAGTCAAAAATGTTTCATGGTTCACTCACCCATGTTGTTCTAAACTTGCATAACTTTGTGCTTGAAGAACATAAAAAATGGTATGCATTTAATGAATGGAGGGAAAAAAGCATGTTTATTATTCAAAAGTTCCACAGAAGAAATAAAGTCAAACAGTTGAAAATGTATAACAACGACACCGTTTTTATGTTTCAGTGAAGTTTTCAAGTCACGTTTTCGAGAAAAACACAAAACGTTAGCAGAACTTGTGAGCTGTGCAGATTAATTTTAGCTTATCTAAACATGTCGTCATATATAATTTAAGAAATACTAAATACGAGGCTAGGAAAGAGAGGTAATTATTGAACTTGGAAAATAATTATATAGGCTATGGAGTGTGTGGAGTCAATCACAAGTGCTTGAGAGAGTGAAAACACAAACTGCAGATCAACTACGCTAGTGTCAAAAATAGTGTACAAGAACAACCTCCAGATATGTGGCCACCTTGATTTTGGCAGCTTCTTCAAATGAGACAAAACGCGTTTTTCTTAATATCCGTAATTGCCAACAACTCCAAATGAGACTCTTGCAGTGTTTTCCCACCCACTCTCATTCACTCATAGTTAACCTTGGGCCTTGTGCGTGGGAAAAACGCTGGCAGAAGCCAGGGAAAGCGTTTCAATTTTTAGCAGATCCGCTATTTTAAATACTTTAATCAGATGATTCCAAACAGCACTGTAGGAGGAAGTTAAATATTACAGCTATTCACTTCTCAGTTACAATAAGGACTGCCAAAATGAACACCAGTGCCTAAATTGACGGGCCATGGATAAATAGAGCAAACAGAGGCCATTTTGCAGAATGTGTTTGCATACTGTATTATTTCTGCAACGCTATCTGTACTGTTGGCAGGGGAGACTGTGGACGGTTGATAGGTGTGCTTTACAATGACTGTTGCATGGTCAGGAAAGTATGCAATAAGCAGTCTGCCTTTTTCCAAAGCTGTTCCTTTACCTGAATTTTTATTAAACATTTTATTCTCAACATTTTCCTTCTAATAAATCACACTCTCTCCTTAGCCACACTCTAAATAAAAACTTCAACCAGGTAGGATGAATGAAAATGTAAAGTGTCACAATATTAGTGCCTATTAAATACTGTACTGTAAATATTTCTCTATTTCTGTGTTCTGTGTCTTATGTATATGGACACTTTTGTTAATCAGCAGGTTTCCTTGCATCAACAAAGTCTTTCAAACTGAACTGCTCTTTTAAATGATCACAGTGGCCTCAGCTTGATGCCTAAAAACTTGAGGCAATTGTTCTTTGTTGTAGTTTGTTCTCCAAGCCTGTGTTCCAGTAATTTTTTGTGAAGCTTTCCTGTAGATCAACCAGTTGAGCGTTGGTGCTTACAACTCCAAGGTCATGGGTTCGATCCCAGGGAAAGCAAGAAATGATTCAATGTGTTTCTTGAATGCAATGCAAGTCGCTTTGGGTAAAAGCGTCTGCCAAATGCATAAATTTAAATAGTCAAGTTCTTGAACATTATAGCTAACTCACAGTAATCTCAAAGTTCTAGAATGCCTCAATACATTCAAGGTAGCTTCAGATTTTGCTTCTGTTCACCTTATTTTTAATGTAAGAGCAGTCTCTGCCATTTGAATGCACAAGGTTTCCAGTGTCAACCGCAACTGGTTATTTTAGCTGTACAAAAAATGATAAATGATATTTTAAATGATATTATTTGAATATAAGAGTAAACACACTGGTTTGTAGCAAAAATCATTTTAGAGCTTACTTGACATACTTCTAGAAAGTTACAGCACATTCACATAA
>JAWRVZ010000113.1:675000-872500 GCA_037043235.1 Rhodeus uyekii
CTGAGGTCCTTCCTCCTCCACATAATGTCAGTTCCAGCGTTCATCTCGCACCTCAACACACTCACTCCAGATGTAAGAAGAATACGGAGGGACAAGAACACCTCATTTGCACACACATCTTATAGATATCTTATAGATACCGTTAAGAATATGATTTCACCTGATTTGTCTGAATTTGTGCTCCTTGCAGTGTATGGTCACCATCCAGACCCATGACCTCTTTCGGAAGTTTGTCTTGTTTTTAAGCCGAGAGGAGCAGTGTTTGGATATCTGTGTGTGTCTGGAGGGAAGCCATACTCTGTGCTTACTGGGTAAGCATGTGTGCTGTACACACACTTCTTTTGGAATGGGACGTATTCACTCTTAGTTTGTAATTCCTAGATCTCATCATGTCTCTTATGTCTTGTTTCCAGGTAACCTCATTCAGCTGGGATACTTTAATGTAAAGGTTCTAGAGCAGGAAGCCGGTCACTTTGTCAAGGATCTGACAGATATGCTGTCATACTGTCAGAGATATGTGTCTCAGAAGAAATCCAATCTCACACACTGGCACCCAGTGTTGGGCTGGTTCTCCCAGACTGTTGACTATGGGTAGGTCATTGTTTTATTGACAAAATAAAGCACATAGTTTCTGGATGTATCTGCCATCCTATTAAGTAATCTTTCACTTTCTCTCTTCTGTTTTTTCTCTCTTACTTTGGTTTCTCTCCAGGCTTAATGAGTCTATGCCGTTGGTAACAAAGCAGTTGCAGTGTTTATGGGGAGTTCCGGTGATCTGCACACTCTTCTGTGATGTTCTCAGCAAAAAGCTTGAAACTCAAGATCCCACCCCAGCACCCTCTCTTCAGCCAAGCTCGTTACAGAATAACCTGCCTGTCAAAAGTAAGAAACGCGTAATTTTACAGTGTAAAGTTCAAAAGATTATTGCATATGGACTCAGTCTCTAATGATAATCATTATCTAATGATTTACCACTTATATAAAAAATGTTCTGCCATATTTCTGACTACTTTTTTTGTGCTAACCCTGAAGACGTCATCCACTGGGGGCAGGAACCTCTAGGGGGCCTCAGCACACTTCCACAAGATGCCTAAAATTTTGTCAAGCTCTATAATTTTTTTGTGATTTAAAAAATAAATTACAAACTAGAAGAGTCTTTAAATTAATTGGTAATAAAAAGTGTAAAGCATTTTACATTTATGCATTTGGCAGACGCTTTTATCCAAAGCGACTTACATTGCATTCAAGGAACACATTGAATCAGTTCTTGCTTTCCCTGGGTTCGAACCCATGACCATGATGTTGTAAACACCATTGCTCTACTGAACATTCAGTAATTTTGATTATGGAAATACATTTGTTTATAGTATACTTGTCATTTTAATTATTTATAATTGACTTGGTTTTGTAAACAAAAAGTGAAGCATTATAGCATAAGTATGGAAAATATCTTAAGTCCCTTTAAATATTGTTTTTGAAAATAGGGGACCTTGGAAGTTATAGGTTGGCCTTACAGAAGCCACACAGTTTAATTCAAAAGTACACAGTTTGATGCTGGTGTAATTAAGTCTGTATTCATTCTGTTTTCACTGAGGAATCCTTGTTAAACTCTCTGTACACTTAGATCTGTTCAGGAGAGCGTTCCAGAAGTCTGCGTCTGTGCGGAACATCCTGAAACCTGTCGGGGGGAAGCGTGTGGATTCAGCTGAGGTCCAGAAGGTGTGCAGTATTTGTGTGTTGTATCAGACAGCCCTCACCACACTCACACAAATCCGCCTGCAGATTCTCACAGGTACGTGCTTTTCATATGAAACCACTTATGAAGTACGGCTACTTTGTTTCCAAATTTGTTTTATTGTTTCCAAAAACGTTTTATGCCTTTATCAGACACTTTTGTCTGTAGGGTAGGGTAGGTTCAAGACCAATGTAGTATTGGCGAGTAGAGATGAAACAGTATGAAAATTATATTTCAGTGACAAGTACAGTAATACCTTGAGATACGAGCATAATCCGTTCCAGGACGCAGCTCGTAACTCGAATTGCTCGTACCTCAAATCATTTTTTCCCATAAGAAATAACAGGAAAAAAAATTATCCTTTCCGGCCTTCTAAAAAACTCCCCTATTAGTGCTAATAACAATGGGGAAAAAACATGTTTTTAATTTCTATAGAGACACACAGAGGAGGAGGGAGGGATTACGTAGATAATGCTAAAATAAAATGATAAAGTGTAGTTTCTTCTCGTGTAGTGTATTGGATAGCCTCAGAACCTCATATTTATTGTTGTTGAACACACATAACTTGTGCTGCTCACAGCATAATACAGTGATCCCTCGTTTATCGCGGTTAATGTGGACCGGAACCACCTGTGATAGATGAAAATCCGCGAAGTAGGTTCAGCCAATCAGCTCACGGGATACATCCACTCGTGGTCTCATTGGTCGAGCTCGCGCCGGGAACCAATCACGTGTCTTGTCTGAGGGCCGTGGGCGTGTACAAAGCCTCTGAGAGAGTTTCTTTTTTTGTCTGGCATCCTGGAAAACTGTTTCTCTCGCATCACTATGAAACAACGCTGCTTTCCGCAATATGGCTGCCGATATAGCTTTATTATATAAAGCTGTATAGCTCAGTCCTGGGGATTCCTCTGGATACTGTGCAGGTGGGAGAGAGGAGGATGGTAGCAAAACTGTCATCATTGCTGGAGAAAGTGTCGAGGGATTACTGTACTTCTGAATCACTCGTCGCCCCTGATAAACCCCGCTTTAAAACCAAGATGCCCCTCTAGTGGAGAACATATGCAATTACCCCATAAATGAGGCGGCTTGAGTTGCTCCAAGTTCTCGACCACCTAGCGTCAGCGTCTGTAAGCTGCTCATATTTACTCGTATCTCAAAGCAAAGTACTCGTATGTTGGGACGCTTATGTACCTATCATAGTGAGAAAAATGATCACCATTATCAGTATCATCACGGTTTTGTTAAAATGAAATGAAAATCTCAAAAAGAACTGATACACACACTGAAAACATTTCAAGATTTATATTTGAAAGTCAACAAACAACGGATTAAATTACCAGCTCTGCATTTAAAAAAAAAAGGTAACATTCTGTTCTGCGGCATTTCCCTTCTAATGACCATCCTAATGACCATCATTAATAGCAACACATAATATTATTAGAATATCCTGAGCTCTCTCACTGCTTTCCGCCATGTCTTCTCATACAAAAAAAAGCATTACATGCTATGCCTTTGTCAGACTGATGCTGGCTGTACAGGATTTACCACAATATTTCAAAATCATGATTATTAAACAGGGATAATGATAATTACATTTTAAATGATAATACTCTTCTTCAGGATATTTTATAATTGAACCAGTAATCGTTTTATCCCTATTTTCCAGCAAAATAAAAAATGATCGGTCTTTTCAATGCTGTGTCATAATAAAGTAGATGAATATTCTTGTTAATCTTGATTTTGTACGTGTATTCTTTTAGACACGATAACCATGGTGTGGAAAATCTAATATCATGACAACCCTAGATTCTAATTAAACTTTGCAGGACTGACGTATCTGGATGAACTGCTGCCTAAGCTGTGGGCATTTATCTGTGAGCTTGGCCCTCAGGGGGGACTGCGACTCTTCATGGAGTGTCTCAACAATGACACGGAAGAATCCAAACAGCTCCTGGCCATGCTGATGCTCTTCTGTGACTGTTCTAGACATCTCATCACGTAAGAGCAGTTCACTGCTGACGGTGCTTCTATGTGGCATTGATTTAATTCATTTAAAAATCGATGTATTTTTTAAATACAGATGTTTTCGTTTTATATATATATATATATATATATATATATACACACGCATAGATGTGATCAAAAGTTTACATACATCTTGTGTTAATAGTTGTTAATTGTTTTACATAAAATATGTTTACATATATTCCAATAAAAGTTAAATTTATTCAAATGACCCCATTCCAAAGTTTACATTCACTTGATTTTTAATGCCTGGATGATCCACGGCTGTTTTCAACTCTAGCTCTTAATGCATTGTTTCCTCCTGGAGCTTCAGTGAATGTTTTCTCCTTTTGTAATGGCTGCGTATGAGTCCCTCAGTTATTCTCAGTGTGAAAAGATGGATAAAAAAAATCATATAGTCACTGCTGGAAAGGGTTTGAATATGTAAATGATGATGGAAAACCAAAGATTTGTTTGAACGTTGGCCAGTTTAACTGCTCAGGAAAAAACAAGGGACTCATGAACAGCCATCATAAAATAAAAAAACAGCTGTGGATTATCCAGGTAACGACTCACCGTTTTTAGAATCAAGGGAATATAAACAAGGTCAGTTTTATAAATTCTTGTGGACTATATGTAAATATATGCATTTTATATAATCCCTCTTAGATTCTGCAAGGTGAATGACAACTTTTGATCACAACCGTGTATATAACATAAAACGAATGTTAGCATTGAATGTGCATGTTATTCTGTGATTTATCTTACAGGATTCTGGATGACATAGAGGTGTATGAGGAACAGATTTCTTTTAAAATGGAAGAGCTTGTCACCATCTCCTCGTTCCTCAATACATTTGTGTACAAACTGATCTGGGATGGTATTTTAGGTGAGCTGGTATTACTTAGCCCATATGTTTGTTTTTGCAACTTTTATACATGTATTCTTTTGTCCAGTCATTTCTTGTGGTTTAAATGAACCACAGTTGTTCTGAGCCAACTCCATATGGAGCCAGTGATAATGTGCATTCTGTGTGTGATGTCTGTGGTCATTAATTTGTTTCAGAGAATGCCAAAGGGGAGAAGCTGGACTTATTCCACAGTGTTCACGGCTGGCTGATGGTTCTGTATGAGCGTGATTGTCGCAGAAGATTCACGCCTGAAGATCACTGGCTCCGCAAGTGTGTCACTCTTACATCACTGAACCAAACTGCCAAATTCTGAGATTATTATTCACAAATTGGGGAAAGATAAATGTATTGGCTGACAAAATAGATCTCATTTGTTTTCTTTTTCTCTGTATGTCTAATACAGAGACCTGAAGCCAAGCCTATTGTTCCAGGAGCTAGAGAAAGGCAAAAGAAGAGCACAACTTCTACTTCAGTACATTCCTCATGTCATCCCGCACAAAAATGTGAGAATCAAACTTAAAATAGGGAAATTATTAATGCTAAGGCGCCACGGGTTGTGAATGCCTCAGCAGATTGGATCATACAAAGATTCAATTTCCATTTCCAGATAGAGAAACCAACTTAGACTGATCAAATTAAAAATCATCTTTGTTTTATTTTTAAACACAAAAGCTGAAATTTACAAATGTGTTTTTGTTGCAGAGGGTGCTGCTGTTCCGGAACATTGTGACAAAAGAGAAAGAGACTCTAGGATTGGTGGAAACAAGCTCCGCCTCCCCTCATGTGACTCATATAACCATTCGACGCTCACGCATGTTGGAGGTAATGGATGCTTTGTCATTCAGTTGGTGGATAAAAATATACACAATGAGTGTTATGCCTATTAGCTTTCCTGTAGCTCAAACAGTAGAGCATGGCACCAAGGTCACGGACTTGTTTCCCACAGTGCGGATGAACTAATAAAATGTATAACTTGAATGCAATACAATTGGCTTTGGATGAAAGTGTGTACCAAATGTATCAATGTAATTTAATACTCTTTCTGTTCCTTACTCTTTATAGGATGGTTATGATCAGCTGCGACGTCTACCTGTCAATTCCATTAAGGGAGTGATCCGAGTGAAGTTTGTGAATGATTTAGGAGTGGATGAGGCTGGAATTGACCAGGATGGCGTGTTTAAAGAGTTTTTAGAAGAGATAATCAAGAAGGTTTTCAACCCAGCACTCAATCTATTTAAGGTACACACTGCTCTCTCTTAGCCAAACAATCCTCATAAGACCTGCCTTACTTCACCAGCAATCCTCAACTGCATCTTTTTCTGCATCTCTTTCAGACCACCAGTGGGAATGAGAGATTATACCCCTCCCCAACCTCCAGCATCCATGAGAACCACCTTCAGCTGTTTGAATTTGTTGGAAAGATGCTGGGAAAAGCCATGTATGAAGGAATTGTGGTGGATGTGCCTTTTGCCTCTTTTTTCCTCAGTCAGGTTCTAGGTCACCATCACAGCACCTTCTACAGCTCCATAGACGAGCTGCCCTCGCTCGACTCCGAGTTCTACAAAAACCTCACCTCTATCAAGGTCAGTGCCAATGTGACGATTATAATATTCGTACAGTTTGGAAAATGCTTGATTTATCCGCTATGTTTTAAAGGTTGTGCTGATGTGCTTGGATTTTGAATATCGTTCTTGAAAATGCTTGATGTCCAGAGTGATTCAACTAAAAGAAAAATGATTAATGAAAAATCTCATGAAGTTTTATGATTTTTAATACTGTGTGAGCACATAGCACATAATGACACTACTAGCACATATTGACACAGTTACTTTAATGTTGCCCGAATTCACTATAGTGCGCAGCAACAGATAAACATCAGGCTCACCAAATCCTAAAAGCCATAATTTACATTTATGCATTTGGCAGATGCTTTTATCCAAAGCGACTTGCATTGCATTTAAGAAACACATTGACATTCTAATCAGTTCTTGCTTTAGTAGCAGTTACCGAAACCTGTTGCTTTTGAATACCGTTAATCAACTGTTAATAATATTTTTGTGTCTGTTATATACATAAGACTTCAAGCTGAAAGTGATACATTTTTAAATCATAGAATGAGAGTGCATTTTGTTTGACCATTCGATGGAGATTCGTTTAGCTTTTTCGCATCGTCTTTGTCGTGAAAGGGCCTTTTTTTTAAACATTTAATGTATTAAAAAAGGCTATTCATGTGATGCATAATTCTTCTTTAAGTTCATAAATGCATTAAAGTTCCATTTCCATTAATATGTTGTATTACATTTAAATCGCTAATCTTTTTTGAGTTGTAATCTCCTTCCATTAAATAATTTTATAATAATAAATAATTCTCTCACTGCAAGTGTATTAATGTAGTACTAATATCCATGACTGTGTATTGATTTGATTGTCAGCGTTACGATGGGGACGTCAGTGATCTGGGTCTGACTTTATCCTATGATGAAGAGGTGATGGGGCAGGTAAGCAACTTTTGTGTCAACTTGGGACGCGATTGGCTTTTCTTGTTCTCTATTATACTCTTTTCCTTTCTTTTTGTCTCTTCACAGTTAGTCTGTCATGAGCTAATTCCTGGTGGAAAGACCATGCCTGTCACTAATGAAAACAAGTGAGTTCATTTTGTCTCTTCGGTCAAGTGTAAATACAATTTTCATGGCAGAGTTGCCTCCTATTCACATTCAATACAATAAGGAGAAATGATCCGATGAGAAAACAAATTAGTATTGGAAGTAGAGCGGCTCAAAAAGCAATTAGGGATTTCCTACCAGAGACAAATACTTAACTTATCTGCAAGCTTAGAATATGACAGAATAAAATAATGTTTTCCGGTTCATGTTTTGTCATCAACCCTCTTTCCACCCTTCAGGATTAGCTACATCCACCTGATGGCCCACTTCCGCATGCACACCCAGATCAAGGAGCAGACGGCAGCATTCATCAGAGGCTTCCGCAGTATCATCAACCCAGAGTGGCTGCATATGTTCTCCACTCCTGAGGTCCAGAGGCTCATCTCTGGAGACAATGCTGAAATAGACCTGGATGATCTGAAGTAAACCTGCAGTTCTTGTTTTGCTTATCAGTTTGTTGGTTTTGTAGTCCAAACCAAGAATTATTCAATGCATTAAACCTTTATGGCTCTCTGTAGTCAACAAGTCTGGAAACATCTAATGCATCCCCCCTTTTTTTACTTTAGATTGCCTGTAGGTTGCATGGTTAAACAATGAAATAGATCTGAAATAAAACAAACTTTTTGCCAAGCCTGACAATGGCCGGTGACTTAAGAAAATATTCTAGCCGTAAATCTTTTACCAGCTATGTAATTTAATCCTTATTAAGGTTATAAATGTTATTCAGTCAAGAGCAATGAGTGATTGTTCTTTGTCTTTTATTGTTTGATTAACATTAAAAACAAACAACAGCAGGAATATTAGGCTGCTGTCATTTCAAGAGCTAATGCACAGATCCAATATAGTGTTACATATGCATTTTGTTTCTCAACTGTTTACTTTCACTTAAGACAAAAACATGTTGACAAGGATACTTCCCAAGATGTCCGTTCAACCGCAAGAAGATATGAAAAAGAGCTTGATTTAGTATTTGTACATTGTCTGAGGCGTGGGCTGGGTGAATATAATGAATTGAGTTCCTTTTCACATCTTCTTGAGCTTGAACATTTAAATCGTCAAGACTTAAACTTTCCTGACAATGCAACACTGGCCTGTCAACTGTTCCGAGCGTCTTTCGAGTTTGTTTATGTTCTCTCAATTTCGCACTGTTAGAATTCATAAAAATATTACTGGCTAGTTTCATATATTCAACGACACTGATTTTTACTCGCATTTGGTGATTAGTATTAATTTTAGGTCCTGTTTATAGCCATTGTGCAAATCTTAACCACAATCAGTGCAGAAATTGCAAAGATCTCCACATGCTGTGAAGAACAGTCATATTTACCCAAGTTTACTCTTTCCAATTTCCTCTGTCTTGCAGGAAGCACACTGTGTACTATGGTGGTTTTCATAGCAGCCACAGAGTCATTCTTTGGCTGTGGGACATTCTCTCCAGTGACTTCTCCCCTGAGGAGAGAGCCATGTTCCTGAAGGTATTACTTATCAAATCTTAAAGGAGTTATTTCAGTGTTTAATTCCATCTATTAAGTGACTGTTTCATCACAGTTTGTCACCAGCTGCTCAAGACCTCCTCTGCTTGGATTTGCCTACCTCAAACCCCCTTTCTCCATCCGCTGTGTGGAAGTATCTGATGATCAGGTTAGATCACTTCATTATCTTAGTCAATACACTGTTCTGCAAAGATTTTCTTTTTCCATCTTTCCTTTTTGTGTATCCAGGACACAGGTGACACTTTAGGCAGCGTTCTCCGTGGATTTTTCACCATCCGTAAGAAGGAGCCAGGTGGTCGCCTACCTACATCCTCCACTTGTTTCAATCTGCTCAAGCTGCCCAACTACAGCAAGAAGAGCATCCTCCGAGACAAACTCCGCTACGCAATCAGCATGAACACTGGCTTTGAGCTTTCATAACCCATGCTGGTTTATTCTACATGTACAAAAAAAACACAAACATCTACAAGCATGAATGGCGATGGCCTAGCTGTTAAAGCTGATCCCACAGAGGTTATAGTAGGAGACATTACAAGATTACAATCTTGCTTCATTGGCATTTTGGCCTTCAATTGAGGCTATTGACCTTGAGTTCCTCAAGTGCTCAAGCTCAACTTTTCCATCAATGTCTACTCTTTCCTATCCACCTAATGGAAAGACAATGAAGAAACAAACTTCTTAATATAGTAGAACTGAGCTAAATGTATCAAGTTAGACTTAGAGACTCCTTGAGGAGCTCAACCATAGAAGTATATTGGAGTGTACAAACAATACCTTCAGAGAAGTTTTTGAACCACTTGAAGATCCGTTGTTTAGTGTTATGTTTTTCATGATCAGCATTTGAAGCCAAAAGAGCTCCAAACGCCTTATACAATCAGTTTTAAACCAGCTCAATTTAATGTCGTCAAGTCAGGATTCATCGGACCCCTACTTCAGCGAAACCTGTCAATCGGAGACAAGAAACTCAACTCAGTGTGTGCATCCAAAGTAACTCCAAAACTAAATCTGGTTTGGTCTTCGTTGGCTTCTAAGCACTGTGCCCATTTGTTGAGGAACACTCCTAAACCTCCTTTTAAAGTTACAGCAGATACAGTGGTGGATGTAAAGATGTAAGATCTGCTGCTTTGTCTCTCAGGTCTCCGTGTCTCACTCCCCCAGGAAGGGAACAGGAAAGCAATACTAACGCAAAGCAAGCCATGCAACTCAAGACACAAAGGAGGCTTTTGCCTGTGTGTACAGCAAATGCTTTCAAACTCATAGCGCACTAAACATCTGCTGGACTTGAGGACAGAGCGCTGAGAGGAAAACCAGCACTGTTGATGGACTTCAGTGAGGCAAAGCCAGCAGTATGTCAGATAAGAGATGTCCCTGCAGAGATACACCTTTCCTTTCCTGCTTTCTCATGGTATACACTACAGGGCCATGACCCAGAACGCATCATCGGCCTACTGTCATGGTGACATTTTTTGCTCATTATAATAGACTCATTATTCTACTCATGCTTTTCATCTCTTAACACCGTCTTAATGACAAACTAATATAGGAGCAAGAGCGAAACCACTAAAAGGAATTTTTTTCTAGCTTTGAAGTAACCAGTCATCACATGACCAATCGCACTCCCTGTCATCTCCCACTAACTCTTTGCGGTGTATACTGGAATTAAGCCATACGGTGAAGACGACTAGCTATGAAACCAGCTCTTGTAGAGACTTTGTTTTTTTTCTTAAAGGGAGACTGTTACAGTGACTTCTCCGAAAGGTCAATGGGCTCAATGGAATGTCATGAATTGTTATTCCAAGTGAAAAGGAAAAAAAATCTCCTTTTGCATGATGTCACTGGATAATTCAAACGAATCAATTTCTGTGTCTCGCAGGTCAGAGTCTGTGGTTGATGTTGTGGTGTTGTTTCTTTTTCTTTTGCTTGGTTATAAAGAAGGTTAAGGTCAATTAGTTAAGAAATCTCCCCCACCCCAGAAAATATGTTTTGAAGAAAGAAAGTGAAGCCTGTTTTAGGTACATTCAATTTTAAATTGACTATCAAGGCATCAAAACAAATTGACACGCATTCTATATATATTATTAAAAAAATAAAATGATTAAATATATATTATTAAACAAATTAATTAATTATTTAATTTTGAAAATTACAGTTTTAAGTATACGTCATGGTAGTATTGGTTGTACCTCACAGCGAGGCTTTATTGTTATGTTGATGCAAAATATAGTTTTTATAGAAGACATTTCTTCATGTGATTTGCCCTTGGTTTCAGGTCTCTAAAAAGCTGTAACCGGCTGTAGTTATTCCAGAATATATATGCAAACCCTCTTCCCTTTGTATGCAGTATATGCAAAGTTATACTTAACCTACCATTATCTGTCTACCGCCCTCTCCCGGCTCCTCATAAATCAAGGCATGAAAGTATCTTCTTATGCATCTAGACATGTGTAGATATGAAAAATGGCTTTACGCTCCTTTAACTTTTTTTGTATGCGTCGCTGTTAATGTTAAGTTATAAATGTATTATCCTAATGCACAAGGGCTTAGGCTGTGTCCCATAGCAGAGTTTGGTATTTAAATGAACTGACATTAACATGCTGTTCCCTTTGAAAGATGTTCAAGTGCTCTGGTTGGTGTCGATGAGGAATGTGTTTGGTATAACGCTGTACATGCAAAAATATTCACATTGATGAAGAGTCTTTATGGACTGCTATTTATGGTGAAATGACTCACCTGAATTTCATGATGTCATAAATTTTGCTCTCTCTCTTAGATAGGGATGCAACAACCTTTAAAGTGTCTGGTCTTTATTAATTTGCCTGATGAAGAAGTGTCTTTTGAATTGGGTTGCACTACGTGAAATGCAGGTTGTTATATACACAGTATATTACAAAAGCAATGGCATTGTAAAGTTATCC
Organism: Rhodeus uyekii; assembly: GCA_037043235.1. Lineage (NCBI taxonomy): Eukaryota > Metazoa > Chordata > Actinopteri > Cypriniformes > Acheilognathidae > Rhodeus > Rhodeus uyekii. The sequence continues at coordinate 686,721 of JAWRVZ010000113.1, forward strand.
GTGTGTACAGTAAAATTTCCTCTGTAAAATGTAAACTTATTTGTCGATCAGCCATGTAAACATTTGAATATCCAAATCTAAAAAAACTTTACTAAACAACAAAAAATGTCCACTGTCATTTCTTTTTAGATTGTCTGATTTTTGTCAAAGCGGGTTTTCAGAGCCAAAAGTCAGATTTTGGGCGATTAAAGTTGGAAGACCTCACAAAAAAAAAAGTATGATCGCAACACATTTTAGGTGTTGATTCCATCTAGTCTAAGCATATCAAACGTGTGATGATTTTTTTTTTAACATTTTCATTTGTCTTCTAGCAACAAGGCGAATTTTTTTTTGTTTTTTAGTTCAGACTATATAATTCTGGTAGTTAGTGTGTTTAATGTATGAAGCCAAGTTGTTTTTCTGTAGCCGTTTACAACCTTTAATTCGAAAGTAGAACATTGTCATATTGAAGCTGAAAGATCTGCTCCTGTCAGAGTTGGAGTTTTGGTCTTGAAACCTCCCAAAAGTCTGGATTTTATTTCTTACTATAATGGTCTGAGCTTAAGAAAAGACTTCCGTCAGTTTCCAACATGGCAAAGGTGGAGATTTCCTTTGCTTAGCATCACAGAATTTCATGGCAGTACCTCGGAGTTTTAAAGAAATGCTACAATATTTTGTTTCTGGTTCTTCAACCTTGAGGAGTCTTCTCTTGGTCTGGGTCTTGGAGGGTCTGGTCTTGACTCTAAAGGGAATGTGTGATGTCTGCTGTAACAACAGAGCACGATGCTCTATAATGCAGAGACAAAATATAAACGAAACTGAGTCTTTAAAGCGAACGTGACAGTCACATGTTTACAATGAGTGCAGCAGGTAAATCTGTTAATGCAACACCCCCAGTTCTAAGCTCTTTTGAATTAACGTCTGGTGCCTTTCAGATGGTTTTCTCCAAGTGTGTGTGTGGAGCACTGCCAGAGGCTGAAGTTCTGCTCACCCATGGTGCACTGCTGGATGTGATGTGCTGATATTTGAGCTGTTTTTAAAACTGAAGAACCATGAGCTCCCCACCAAGTCCTTCTCCAACAAGGTGGTTCAAAGCCCTGCGGAGGTTAGTGCGGCTACAATTTTTTATTTTATGGATTTTCAACTGATGTGTTTAAAATGAAAAGGATGTTGGTGTCATCTATCTTCAATTTTAATTTAGTTTGTATTTTTCACACATTACACAAAGATTTAGATAGATAGATAGATAGATGTTTATTGTCATTTCACATGTACAAGTACAGTGTAACGAAATTAAACTTGGAGCAAGTCTCCTAATTTCCCAGACTTTGTTAAATGCAGTGCATTTGTGAGTAGAAAATGCCCCAATTTATACCCACTTAGACTCGGTCTGATTTTCTTGGAACTTTATAATGGCCATTTTTAAACACAGAACCAATGAGTTTTAGTTCAAACAAACTATAGTTGAAGAAAAAAGTTACATTTCAGTGGTGATCATGCTTCATAGCAAGCTGGCAAGTTGCACTTATTTGCTAAAAAAATATTGTGAAATTTTACACAATATTAAAGTTGTTGTTTAAAGTTGTTGCTATTCTCTGAATTTTCAGCATCATTACTCCAGTCTTCAGTCACATGATCCTTCAGAAATCATTATTATATGCTGATTTGCTGCTCAATACGTTTTTGTTGTTCAAAACTGTGACGCAATGTTTCGTTGATGAACATAGTTTAAACGCATTTATTTGAGTAAAAATGTATTTTGGTTTAAAAAAATATCTTACTCAAATCAAACTCTGCAGAACAGTGGATGTAGATGGTGTAACTCATGGTTGTATTTCAGGACAAGGATAGAGGATGTCTGTCTGAAAGGTGGAACAGCAGCATGTTCAGAGGTCCTGAAGAGAGCCAGAGCAGCTTTCAGGGTCAGAAGAACAGCCCCGGACAGCTTCAGACTGGCCCAGCTGGAGGCTTTGGTGCGCATGTTGATGGACCACGAGTGTGACTTTGTAGATGCTCTTGGAAGGGATATGCATAAGGTAATACAACAAAAGTTTTCTTCAAATAAGTCTGATGAGCTAATTATCAAACGATTTATATGACCTTGATGGAATGTTTTCTTTTATTTTTTTCCATGATTATATTTTATTTCTTGAAATTATTGATTATTGTGTGACATTAATTGTATTTTCTTTTTAGAGCTAGTAAGTAAGAGATAATAAGTTTGAAGAAATACGTTTAAGGTATAGAGAGGGTAATTTGTTCCTGATAAGGAATGGAAAATTACATCTGAGCCTTTAGCCTTGACTAGAGATATAAATGCTGGATCAGCCCTCCCTTCTTGGTCACACTCTGCAGATCGGATATCTGTATGACTTTTGACCTTTTCTTGCTAGAAAATAAACCTTTATAAAGACAATTGGCATATATGTATTGGCAATTGACCATAGTTTTTGCGTTGTAGCCAGGTTTAAATAGTGTGGTGGAGATAGTATTAATCAAAGGTAAAAACATGATGGATCCCCATTGCTGTGTGTCTGTGTTAAAATAAAATAAAAACCTTTTTGGGCATTTAAGTACATTTAAAAAGTACATTTTAAAAACTGCAACTGCAGTTGATTCAACGGTTATGTTCACCAACCCTGCATTTATTTGATTAAAAATAAAGTAAAACTGCAATGTTTTGAAATAATATTACACTGTTTTCTATTTTAATATGTTATAAAGTGCTACTTATTTCTGTGTTGGCTTATTCGTCACGTTTTTGTCGATACAGTGATACTTTTTATTTTTCAGAATGCTTTGATGAATTCTAATTTCAAAAGAACAGCATTTATTTGAAATTTGAATGTAAAAGTCATTACTATCACTTTTTAATCCACAACTTAATCCATCATTGATGAATAAAAGTATTTATTTATAAATAAATAAAAATAATAATCTTACTGACCCAAAAATTGAATGCTTGTGTTTTTATAAATTAGCTTTATTTCCAACAAGAAAATGAAACAATTTTGTGAAAGTTTAAGAACTGGTCATTGAGATACTTGCTTACCATTAAACCATTAAGAGATGCTCAATGGTGGTTTTGGAGGTTAAAACATGGGTCATTTTTGTAAGGAATGCTACATTAGTAATTATAAATATGTAAATGCATCGTCTAGTAGTTTGTTTGAATAAAACATTTCTTGTGATCTTTCTCATACAGCCTCGCTTTGAAACGGTGATGTCAGAGCTGATGATAGTCAAAAGTGAGGCTCTTCACACCATCAGCAACTTGAAGAAATGGATGGAGCCGCAACACATAGAACGGAACTGGGTATAAACCGAGAGAAGTGACTGAAGCAAACGCCTGCCAAAGACACGTGTTCATTCCCTGAGACACAAAGCCTGGCATTGTGTTTTCTCTCAGCTTGCCAAAGTAGCTTATGACGAAGACCATAGCCAGTGTTCTCTGTCACAAGATTAGCAAGCTATTAGTCTTTGCCTTTATAAACATGTGCCAAGCAGTCAAATGATGATGACTGTAAACCCTAGTGATGCTTTTTTATGCTTCATAATGTCAACCTTTTCTCTCCTTTCAACCAACAAGGTTGCACCGCAAAATGAACTCTTGAAAATAAAGGTTATGATGCCTTTGGCTTAGAAGATGCCTTAGGCATTTTACAAATATGAAGAACCTTTTGTGAAATGGTAAGGTTCTTTGAATGGAATCATAGATGCCAATAAAGAACCTTTATTTTTAAGAGCGTAGGGCAGGGGTGCTTGTTGGATAAAAGTGTTTTTCAATGTCAATGGCGATCCAGATTTAGTTGCCGTGTGGTAAAATGGCACAATTTCTTTTAAAGTGTTTTAAAGTTAATTTAATACTAAGACTTATATTAATATTACAGCAGTTGTTTTCAAACACGGGGCCTCAGGATGATTTCATTTATTTTCACATAATCTAATGGAGTTTAAACTCCAGGAAGCACATCATGGCTTATTTTTTCATTAAAATGTAAGGATAATTAATATTATGATGAACTATTATTGTTATTACAATAATATACAGTTCCTGAAACTAAAATAACTGTGGTTCGTTAAAAGTTCCAGTTAAATGGTTCCAGTTTCTGTTAATAAGTTTTTTTTATTTTTAAGCAAGCTGCTTTATCAAGGTTACAGTGGAACATTTCTTCTATGAGGGGCCACTGGACATTGCATTGGAAACACTGTTTTCCAAGTTTCCACTGTTTTGAGTGTTTTTCTGATGATTTTTTTGTGCATTTTCTACTGAGACGTCAACTCTGCCTGTTTTTATTCCCAGGCAACAGCGTTTGATGAATGTTTAGTGGTACATGAGCCACTAGGTGTGGTACTGATAATTGGGAACTGGACCAGTCCTCTCCAGCTCTGTCTGGGACCTTTAGTAGGAGCCATTGCAGCTGGTAAGTTTGGTTCTTTGCTCATATCTGTGCTTGCTGATGATGTGAAATCAATTTATGAAGATCATAATTTATAATTTACTTTTAGTTTAATTAAACAGTTTTTTTTTGTGTGTGTGTTTTTTTAAGGTAATTGTGTGGTCATTAGCCCATCCGAAACCTGCACTCACACAGCTGAGCTTCTGCACAGACTCATACCAGCTTACCTGGACAATGTGATTAAACATTATTACTACATTTGAATCCATCAGCACGGCAGGGTTTATTATATCCTGGTTCTTTCTAATTGTTTCACATGTGCTTAATTTTTCAGGAATGCTTTCACTCGGTTGTAGCAGCAGCACACGAAATTCCAGAAATGATAGACCTTAAATTTGATCATGTTTTCTTCTCTGGTAAGGCTAGAGTATTTTAAGATGCTATGATGTCACATGGGCTATCAGATGGTTGTACCGCTTTTGGGACACATTTTCAGCAATTACTCCATTCTTTAGTGTCACATGATGATTTGGTGCTCAAGAAACATTTCATTAACACTTTATTTTACAGTGTCCTTATTACATATTTTACATGTACTTACCGTACTAATAACAGTACATTATGCGTACAGGGAGTGCAGAATTATTAGGCAAATGAGTATTTTGACCAAATCATCCTCGTTATGCATGTTGTCTTACTCCAAGCTGTATAGGCTGGAAAGCCTACTACCAATTAAGCATATTAGGTGATGTGCATCTCTGTAATGAGAAGGGGTGTGGTCTAATGACATCAACACCCTATATCAGGTGTGCATAATTATTAGGCAACTTCCTTTCCTTTGGCAAAATGGGTCAAAAGAAGGACTTGACAGGCTCAAAAAAGTCCAAAATAGTGAGATATATTGCAGAGGGATGCAGCAGTCTTAAAATAGCCAAGCTTCTGAAGCGTGATCATCGAACAATCAAGCGTTTCATTCAAAATAGTCAACAGGGTCGCAAGAAGCGTGCGGAAAAACCAAGGCGCAAAATAACTGCCCGTGAACTGAGAAAAGTCAAGCGTGCAGCTGCCAAGATGCCACTTGCCACCAGTTTGGCCATATTTCAGAGCTGCAACATCACTGGAGTGCCCAAAAGCACAAGGTGTGCAATACTCAGAGACATGGCCAAGGTAAGAAAGGCAGAAAGTCGACCACCACTGAACAAGACACACAAGCTGAAACGTCAAGACTGGGCCAAGAAATATCTCAAGACTGATTTTTCTAAGGTTTTATGGACTGATGAAATGAGAGTGAGTCTTGATGGGCCAGATGGATGGGCCCGTGGCTGGATTGGTAAAGGGCAGAGAGCTCCAGTCCGACTCAGACGCCAGCAAGGTGGAGGTGGAGTACTGGTTTGGGCTGGTATCATCAAAGATGAGCTTGTGGGGCCTTTTCGGGTTGAGGATGGAGTCAAGCTCAACTCCCAGTCCTACTGCCAGTTTCTGGAAGACACCTTCTTCAAGCAGTGGTACAGGAAGAAGTATGCATCCTTCAAGAAAAACATGATTTTCATGCAGGACAATGCTCCATTACACGCGTCCAAGTACTCCACAGCGTGGCTGGCAAGAAAGGGTATAAAAGAAGAAAATCTAATGATATTACCTCCTTGTTCACCTGATCTGAACCCCATTGAGAACCTGTGGTCCATCATCAAATGTGCGATTTACAAGGAGGGAAAACAGTACACCTCTCTGAACAGTGTCTGGGAGGCTGTGGTTGCTGCTGCACGCAATGTTGATGGTGAACAGATCAAAACACTGACAGAATCCATGGATGGCAGGCTTTTGAGTGTCCGTGCAAAGAAAGGTGGCTATATTGGTCACTGATTTGTTTTTGTTTGGTTTTTGAATGTCAGAAATGTATATTTGTGAATGTTGAGATGTTATATTGGTTTCACTGGTAAAAATAAATAATTGAAATGGGTATAAATTTGTTTTTTGTTAAGTTGCCTAATAATTATGCACAGTAATAGTCACCTGCACACACAGATATCCCCCTAAAATAGCTAAAACTAAAAACTACTTAAAATATTGATACAAAAATATTCAGCTTTGATATTAATGAGTTTTTTGTGTTCAGTGAGAACATGGTTGTTGTTCAATAATAAAATTAATCCTCAAAAATACAACTTGCCTAATAATTCTGCACTCCCTGTAATTGCATGCAACTAAACCTCAACCAAACCATTATTTAATTGCTATTAATTACTATTACTATAAATTAATATTAGTACTTAATTAATTACAGTAATACCTTGAGATACGAGCATAATCCGTTCCAGGACGGAGCTCGTAACTCGAGCTGCTTGTATCTCAAATCATTTTTTCCCATAAGAAATAACAGAAAAAAAATGAATCCTTTCCGGTCCTCTAAAAAAATCTCTAATTAGTGCTAATAACAATGGAAAAAACATGTTTTTAATTGCTATAGAGACATACACACACAAAAATTATAGTATATGAGGATTCCTGTGATATAAAATAAAATGTGGTTTTAATTATGAGTTCTTATCTTCGAGACAGACGATACAGTAGCGGCTTGTGAGGAGGAGGAGGGAGGGATTACATAGATTATGTAAATTACGTAGATAATGCAAACTCAATATGGAAGTGTAGTGTATTGGATAGCCTCAGAAACTCATATTTATTTTTATTTAACACACATAACTCGTGCTGCTCCCAGGTTAATACTCCTGAATCACTCGTCGCCCCCGGTAACCCCGCTTTAAAACCAAGTTGGTTTCTAGTGGAGATCATATGCAACTACCCCATAAATGAGGCGGCTTGAGCTGCTCAGAGTGCTCGACTAGCGTCGGCGTCTGTAAGCTGCTCATATCTCAAAGCAAAAAATGTTCGAAAAATGGGGCGCTCGTATCTCAAGGTATTACTGTACACTGTAACAGTGACACCTTAAAATAAAATGTAATCAACATTTATTTTTATTGTTAAAGTTGAAAGCATTTGTGCTCCTTAATATTTTTATAGAAATTGTGATACACATTTAAAAGAATGTTGTTGTTTTTTTGTAAGTAATTTTTGATCAACTTCACCCTTGCCTGCTCACAAAAAAAAAAAAAAAATCCAAACTTTGAACATCAGTGTATATCTGTTCAAATATTTTGTCAACTTTTACTAGATTACAGTAATATCCTAAAAAAAACAATAACTATGATGGTCTTTTTAAAAGTCTTTTACAGTCTTTAATTTTAAAACTCTCACACACTTCTCAGAGCTCGAAGTGCTGCAGCTTTATGGATTTATGGATTTGTCAGATTTCTGTGCCAAGTCTTTTGTACTAAAGGCTTTAATTTTGTTTTCTTTCAGGCGATAAATGGAATGGGATTAAAGTAGCTCAAGCTGCTGCTCGCACACTGGCTCGTGTGACTCTGGTACTGAGTGGAAAAAACCCTTGTTATGTTGACAGTCAGTGTGACATCAACACCACGGCTCGCCGCATTACCTGGGCGCGATTCCACAATTCTGGCCAAAGTGCTGTGGCACCCGACTATATCCTGTGCCATGTAGATGCCAAAGAAAACCTCCTGCAGGCTCTCCGCTGCGCGCTCCAGCAGTTCTACGGGACTGATCCACGCGAGTCCAGGAGCTTCGGCAGGATGGTGAATGAGGAGAACTTCAACAAGGCCAAAGACCAGCTGTGGAGGTCAGGAAAGGTGTTTATAGGAGGTCAAGTGAATGAGATGGAGAGGTACATTGGTGAGTGGAAGCAGTGTGCCATTGCCAGACTTTATTTTATTAAAATGCTAATTCAAATCAATATGTTAATGACAATGAGCTATATATGTGGTTTTCTCCAACTACAAGCTCTTGTATGTCCCAGGGTTGGTTTGTTTGCTCATTGATTTCAGATTGTGTGTGTGTGTGCGCACGTGCGCGTGTTTATGTGTGTGTGTCATGGATTATCTTTTATTCTGTCTTTATTTTTATATTTGCTTTGTTTTAAATTCCCTTTATTTCAAGAATTGTTTTCCCCCTATAATGTGATATGTAAAAATAGACCTGGAATAATCAAAACCAAATTGAGTAATTATTGTCTTTTTTTTTCGTCTTACAACTGTCCCTTATTTTCACGGCAAACAGTTTCGGCAAAATATATATACATATTTTTTTCATGTTTACCAAGAAAAAGAAAAGAAAAAGAAAAAAAAATGAAAAAAAACTACACGCATAATCAAATGCATGGGGGGAAATTATATTGAAATGGCATAAATTATATGAAAAAAGGCATATTTATTGAAATGATTGCATTTTCTGATATTTCAACCTGAAGCACCAACTGTTCTGACGGAGGTTGTGGAATCTGATCCAATCATGCAGCAGGATTTTTTTGGACCCATCCTTCCCATATTGACGGTCCAGGATGCAGATGAGGCCGTGGCTTTCATCAGTTCCAGAGAGAAACCACTATGCGTGTATGTTTACTCCAGTAACAGCACGGTAAATACTTCCCCTACAACATATGGACATAGCTACATTTAAAATGATGCCACAAACACACGCATTTACCATCTCACACTTATTCCAAGGTGATTTCCAAGATCATGAATGAGACGTCCAGTGGAAGTTTCTGTTTGAATGACAGCGTCTTACAGAGTGTGATGGTGGGAATGCCATTCGGAGGAGTCGGTGAGGCGCTCCTTTTATCCGATAACATTCATGTAAAGAAATAAGGCACTTAATCCTCACGAGAGTTGAAACCAGTAAACATTCAGGATTTGATTGACAGGTGCCAGTGGAATGGGCTCCTATCATGGTCGCTACAGCTTTGATGCGTTCTCTCATAAGAAGACGTGCCTTCTGCGAACCACTCGGATTGAGTGCATGACATACTTGCGTTATCCACCTTATGAGGACCGCAACCTGTCCTTGGTCAGCCTGGCTAGCTCTCTGAATCTGAGGAGTCAGGGCTGGTGCACTATTCTGTGAGAGCCAAATGCCTTTTTACTCTCACTGCAGGAAAGTCTCTGTAAACCTTTCATATAAAGCCACTTTAAACTTTTGTATAAACATGTGTCTCTTCTCTACAACTATACAGAATGTTGTAACATTACATTATCTGCAGGGACGGTCCTCTTGAAGTAAACGGCACATTCATGTTTCCATTTATTCGATTTAGCATTAGATTCCAATTAGCAGATACTTCCATCCAAAGTGACTTTCAAATGAGATTAATACAATAATGTAAAGTTATTAATTCAAGGGAGAAAAAAAACGAGTAATATTTAAAATGGAAATGTGAAATTTTGAAGAAATTGTTAAAGAAATTAATACTTTTATTCACCATGGATGCATTAAATTTATCAGAAGTGATAGTAAAGTCATTTAAAATGTTAGAAATTGTTGTTTGAGCATCTAAATGTATTACGGTTTCCACAAAAATATTAAGCAACTCAACAGTTTTCAACATTGATGCTCATAAGAAATTACTGTTGAACACCCAATCAGAATTTCTAAAGGATCATGTGACACCGAAGATTAGAGTAATGACTGCTGAAAATGAATACAATATATTTTAAAATATTTGTAACAATAATTCACAATATTAGTGTTTTCACTGTATTTTACATCAAATTCACCCTTGGTGAGGTTAAGAGACTCCTTTTAAAATCATTAAAAAAGTCTTATAGACCCCAAACCTAAACATGAAAATGTAGCAAAATCCAAAGCTGATTCATTTTAAACTCCGATTTATTTATATCATAAAATCAACATCATTTTCAGGGTACAGATGATCATTTTAAAACAATTTTACTACAGTTATTGCATAAGTAATACATACAGCATAAAATTACCATTTTAATTTCACATGAAGGTCAATTATGGGATCATGAATATAGTACAAACTCATTAAAATAAATTGTGTAACCAATTCTCCTGCTTAAATTTGTTCCCGAAATGTTTATTTTTGGGCTTCTCAAAAAAATAATAATAATAATTTTATACAATGTACTCTGGGACAAAAAGCCTGATCTGATATATATATATATATATATATATATATATATATATAAACAAGAGGAGCATGTTTGACATTTTAGATGTTTTGTTCCTCCCTATTCAGGTCTTTTGTAGATTGTTTCTGCATTACCGTCTTTCATTGCAGCATATCTAGCCACCGTGAACAAGTAGTCACTCAATCTGAAAGCAAGAAGTCTTCACTGACGTGACTTAAATCACAATACAATTCATAGATTCAAATGAAAATGTATGTTTAATAAAAAGGAATAGAAAAGTGCACACCTGTTCAGATATCTGGCAACTTCAGGCTCTGTCTCACCCGAACGGACAACAAGGGCAACACTGTAAAAGATAACATAAGATAAGGTAACAAGTGGAACTGAGGAAATTTACTGGATATTGTTTGTGTATGTTAGACTGACCAGCGTTCAGCCCGTCGACACACTGCTCTGGCCACATGTAAAGCTGTGCTGCTTTTCCCTCCTGACTGCAAATTGAGAATAGCTTTCTCTCATAAATCACCTTACTTGCAATATTAATTATCAATATATCATTAAAGTTGGCATGAAACAAAAGTTGTGATAGTCGTTTCTTCCCTATTGTGACATATAACCGAGTAAAATGGATTCTTGATGGATTTTTGTTCATTGGAGATTAATCATGAGGTAATCATGAGGATCATTTACAGTTTGCTATTGCTTTGATCTCATGTGATTGACAGGAAACACGTCACCAGAGAAGAGATGTTGTTGCAAGAGGGAGGAGAAGTTCTTTTGATTGAATGAATTACATAAAAATACGAATTGTCGATTTTGATTTCATGATGACTTTAACAACCCAAATCAGACAACAGTTGCAATTTCCCATTGGGTCTAATTGGCATTTAATTCTTGAGATTATGGAAGCATACGCATTTCTGGAACATACGTACAGGAAGTATGAAGTTGGTGAGTGGAGGCAGCTCTTCTGTCAACGAATCAATCCACTTCTCCAGCTCAGTCACAGCTTGAGAGCTGAACTTTGTCTTCTCTGTTTGTAACAGGACCATCAGAATAAAATAATGTAATATTTTAATGCATTTGGATATTGAAAATGTCCTTTGATTCTTCTTAGATCTTACGGATGTGGCTCTCTCTAGCTGATGACTGTGGAGTGGCAATATTTGATCCTACATCCTGTAGCACACACTGGATCTGTACAGACAAGAAAAGTATGTGTAAAAATGTAAACCATGTGTCATTTATTTGAAAACATTTCAAATTTGAGATCAGCTGACATTGTACATCCACTAAAATCAACTCGGTCCCAACTGGTTCCAAGTACTCAGAAAAGTGGAATTAATTATGTGGAAAGTAAAATCTATTTGCAGATCCCTTTTTGTATATAAAGCAACAGAAGTGTCCAGATAACTTCAGGTTGACTGTATTTAATATCATTCATTGCTTCTCATCAAACAATCAGAGAGAGAATCAGACCTTCTCCAGCTGATCTGTGAATGAATGGCCACTGTCAATGCAAAATTCTCTTGCTAACCTGAAAAAGGGAATCAGACGTTTTATTTTTGGAAAGCATTTTGAGCCATTTGACTCACATAACACTACATTAACTCTGTCCATTACCCAATTGCTGACGACAATTCATCTGTTGTTCCCAAAGCTTCAAACATATGATCCTCCTTTGGTCTCCTCTCACCGGTGAAGGTACTGGAAAAACCTAATGAGGTAACACATTGAAAACACTTTCAGTTTGACATGCAACTCTATTTTTTTTTTGTAAATATATGTTGATCACTTCAAAACCACAATATATAGACTGCCAGCACAAATAACCATGTTTATAGTAGGAAATTAAATAACCTTTATCTCCAGTTTTTGTATATATCTTGGGTATTCTTCTGTTTTCCTCAGATGTGCTGGCATACCTTGGAAAAGTGAGTAACATAGAAAGGATCATTGGCTGCATTAGTCTAAAACACGTGGAAAATAGGCTTTACAGTCCTTTTACCTTCTTTCATCCCCACACACAGCCTGTATCCGCTTTATGCTCATACATGTCCCTAAACGAAGGAAACGGTGAATTCCCGTGGACCTAATCACGAAAAATAACATTGTAAACGCCTAAAACATTTCCAAACGCGCTTCTGTGTTTACTTTCGACGATTTTGACAGCTTCTGCTGCCCGTAGACGCGCGTTCTATCACGCAACCTATGACGCGATGTGGTGCGAAAATGCGATTGGTGTTTTGAGAGTCGGTGACAATGATAGCTCCATCCTGATTGGCGAGTTTAGGGTCAGCAATCTAAGAGCTTAATCCTGATTGGTTCAAACTACAGTGGAGGTTCACGTGTGCGGCAATGGCCACGCCGGAGCGATGCGTTACTGTGAATGACGCTTTACCTTCGGATCTCTCGATCGTTTAGCTGTTATTTTTCACCAGTTACAAGAGTAGTGAGTTGGTGTATGAGCACAAATATGAGATTTTAGCAAGGCTTTATTGCTCTAGTCAGCATATACGGATACATTTTTGGGGAAATCTCTTGCACATTCAGAAGTTTGACTCAAGCTGTAATATTCAGGATGCAAACTAGAGAGTTGTTGGTTTCAGCACCAGGGAAAGTAATCCTCCACGGGGAGCACTCGGTCGTGCACGGAAAGGTGGGGGTTTTCCTTTTTCCTTCGTTAATGTATTTTAGAAAAATAATAATTTCGAAGCATAATTTTGTTTAGAAACTTTGCCTGATGTGAAAAAAGCTGATTTTTATTTCATTCATTCATTCATTTATCTATTGTGTGAACATTTTGTGTGTGTTTATTTTATTAATGAGTTTTAATATTTGTTATTTCAATTTTGCTACAAATATTATGTATTATCTAAGTTGATTTATAATTACGGTAAGAATTCATTATATTTTGAGCTGATGTAATCATTTTTAAATCACTAAAAATATTGTGAAATTTTGGCATCACAGGTCAAATACTAACTTGATAAATGACTAAATTTGATATTTTCATTCAAAGTGTTAAAAAGGTGTCAGTTATCAGTATGCAAGCTATTCCATTCAATATGTATAGAGTATCAGTTACTGTTATGTTTTTTTTTGTTACCAATATTTAAGTAGGTATTATTTAATTGCTTATTATTTAATAACATCGTTTGCAGTCTTTATTTTAGGGTTAATAATTTTCAGATGATTGACATCATTCAAGCTACTGGCTACTGTTGGAAAACTGAAATTAAATTACCTCTTGTTTTCTTGATATAAATCTTAAACAGGTTGCTTTGGCTGTGAGTTTGAATTTGCGCACACACCTGCGGCTGCAGTCCACGTCGTCCGGTGAAGTCTGCATTAACCTCCCCAATATTGACACTTTTCTGTCCTGGGAAATAACTGCACTGCAGCATCTTCTGGCTGGGTGTAGAGGTGAGAGGAGATAGATGTATTCTTTTATTAAAAGAATATTTCACCAGATATAAAACCTCATTATTTTTTTCCGATATATTCCATGTCTCTTCATTAAGGTTGTAATAACTCAGTGTTGGAAAGCAGTCATCTCTGGCTTGTGTTTCTTTGTCTGTTCATTGTTTCAGCAGAGCAGGGGGAGCTGAAGGAGCTTGACGCAGATCTTTTGAAGAGACTACGTGAATTCACAGGCTTTTCAGACGATTGCACGGATACAAGAAGCATGGCAGTCTTGGCTTTTCTCTACATGTACCTGACTGTTTTTGCAGAGTAAGAACACTGTTTAACTCTTTATATCATTGATTAAAAAGCCTTATTATGCTTTTTGTTAGATATGTTTTATCCAAGAATCTATTTTTTAAGATTTTATTCAAAAATGTTGTTATTGTCTCTCAAAAGAAAGAACAGATTCTGAACCGCCTATACTGTATATACGTTTTTACCAAATTTGCTAATTCCTACCAAATCCTGTGCATTTGCGCACACTTGGTGTATACAGCTAATTCTGATTCTGCTACCCATCTGTGGTCTTTATTGGTTGCCTATGAACAGTGTCTACTTTGACCTGCCCTAAACACACTGTAATTTTAGCTGTGAGTTTGGTTTGTGTTATTGAAACACTCTTTTCTCCACTGCGAAAGCACATCCAGTATGATACAAGTATCACTTTGTGCACAGGTGCTGAGGAAGCTGAAATTCAGATATGGTAATAGGAATTTAGTTTCCGAAACGTGCCGTAAACGGTCGGCCAATCACAATAGACTGGGCGATCTGACCAATCAGTGCAGAGTAGGCTCTCAATAAGGAGGGGTTTAGAGAGACTGAATCATTAATCAAAAGCATGAGAATATTGAATTCTCATTTTTTACCTTGGATACATGTAAGCCTACTGTAGAAGACTAAAACTAAATTAGGAAACTTTAAAATAGTATAATAGGGCCACTTTAAATCTGCATATATTTGAAAGGTTCATATGAATATTGTTGTAATTTGTGTGTTTGATATGTGCTGCTTCTTCCCCCAGAGCTCTGGCCAGTATCACTGTGTCTGTGTGGTCAGAGTTGCCCACAGGAGCTGGTTTAGGCTCCAGTGCTGCCTATAATGTTTGCCTGTCTGCTGCTCTGCTGTCTGCCAGAGGGACCATATCATCTCCTCTCACACCACAGCAGGAGTCAGCCAGGTAACACTCCATTACCATGGATTATGGGGCTTTTATGTAGATAATGTAGATAAGGATTGTTTCATTTACTTTTAACTCTTAAAAAAGTGACTTTTCAGTGAGAGTCCCCCTGAAACAACCTGCATCCTTATAGTGATCAACCCAGATTTTTAGTGATGGGGCCACACCACCCTCAATATGGATGCTTATGATCATCTGTATCAGATGATCGATTAAGCAACCAAGGAGCAGAGATATTACCTTACCGGTAGAATCCCAAAGTTATTGTCCTTCCTCTGTCCTCTCAAAATCCACAATCAAAGCTCTTCTGGTCGTCCTCGGCCACATTTAGCTGCAGTGCTTCTGCAGATGATCACCTCCATCGTTTTTCCTGTTCTCTTCCTAATGTTAATATATTTTAAAATGCAATTTATGCTTGTGATGGAAAATCAGAACTTTTCAGCAGTCATTAGTTGTGCTGCTTAATATTTCTATGGAAACCTTTATACCATTTAGATGAAAAATGAAATTTACTGACAATTTGGGTCAATTCAATGCATTCTTGCTGAAAAAAAAGTATTAAATTATTTAAAAGCACATTTTCACAGTAATGTCTATAATGTATAATATAAGTACTGTTCAAAAGGTCTCAAAAATGATTTAATGCCAGTTATTTCTATCTTTTGCTGTAGTGTGTCAGTAGGAAATCTCAGTTTACATTTCCAAACATTCCTTATTCCATTAATTGTAATAATCCAGTGGTTTTTTTTTTAGACTGGCAACAACAGTTATGCTCCGCATCTTTCAGTCAATCTGGAATTACATGAAGAAACTGAGACTAAATCTAGAAGAACTGTAGAAACGTCTCAAAGAATATTTCCTTCAAAGTTACAGTACTGAGAAAGGTTTTAGCCACTTGTGTAAAAATGCTGTCAAGTGAGGATGCTTTCAAAAATAATGTCATAAATGTACAGTGGAATCTGGTTATGTTGACGGCCTCGGGGGTTGCAAAAAAGCGTCGAGATAACCGAGGATCGAAATAACCAACAGCCAATATGGCGATTTATTTGAAGAAGCGATCGGCATGCTATAAAAATATACATGCACTGTATATGTTTGCTAACAACAAAAGCCATATGTGCACCAACTAACAGCAGAGATTTACCAGTATACAATAAAAAACACCTTCCATTCTCTATACAAACCTTTAATTATATTCTCCAACATTGCAAACACAATTTCGCTCACAGTGTAAACAGTCACAACACACATAAACACAATCACTCATAACACAGTCATTTCGCTCTGACACAGTTCTGATAGTATTGAACATGCGGTTACTATGGTTTCTTTACAAACTCTAAAATGCTTTGTTGCTTTTTGTCTTTAACGGTCTGCTTGAAAACAAATGCTTCTATCAGTAACGACGTCTTTGTCGATGTCAATGTAATCTGGGAATTCCTGGACAGTGAAGGTGAACTCCTGCGCCTCTTCCAAGATAGCATCTAGAAGGCTTGATTTTTCCGCGAGTTCTTCTGCGTCTGCACGGCACTGCGCCGCAAGAGTGAGTGAAGCGTCATTGGCGTGAGTGACCATACGGAGTGATGCACGTGCGACGCAAACACAGCACATGCGCAGTGAACTCGGTACTATCATTAGTCACGGGGATCGAGATAACCGATGTGAAGTGGCGACTTTGTCCCTCTTTTGTGCTCGAGATATCAGGGTTCGGCGACATAACTGATAAGAAAATGCTAAGACAATAGGGAGTTTGGCGGTTCTACTTCAAAAACGTCGACATAATAGGATTGGCGAGTTAACCGAGCTCGAGATAAGTGAACCTCAATGTATTTTATTTATCAAATAGCTTTTATTAACTAGATCAAATCAATGTTTGGTGTGACCACCGTTTGAGTTTAAAACCGCTTTTGTCCAGGCACACTTTTGCACATGGTTTTTCAGGGAGCTTTGCTAGTCAAGCATGTTGGAGATGTTGACACAATTCTTCTGGATTTAGTCTGTCTCAGTTTTCTGTTTCTTCATATGATCGCAGACAGACTCGATGATGGTGAGTCTGTTGTCAGACTCCTTGTATACAAAAGTCATAAATAACTGGCTTAAAACCATATTTTGTGTGTGTGAAAATACTGGCGGTCCTAAGAATTTTGCACAGTACTGCATGCATATACAGTGCGACAAAAAAAGCAGGAAGGATTTCTATATACCTGTTAACTACAAACCTTTTGTTTGTGTTGTAGATGGTGTAAAGATGAAATGGAGCTGATTAACAGGTGGGCGTTCATGGGCGAGAAGATCATCCATGGTAACCCTTCAGGGGTGGATAATGCTGTGGGCACATGGGGTATGACTCTCAACCTGTGACTGCCATCTAATGCTTTCATGATGCTGCTTGCTTTTGATGTATCACTTCATGCTTTCTGTAACAGGTGGCTTTTTGAGATACCATGCTGGGAATATAACTCCACTAAGCTGGTAAAATGTTACTCTGCAAAAACTTTTCACAATATATTTTTATGTTACGTTTCCAATTTATTAGCGCATAAAAATTTATTTCAGTGAAGTTACAGAACCAGCATAATTTTCTAAGTGTGTTGTTGGGTTGATTTTATCCCCAGGGTCCCTATTCTGAGAATCCTTCTCACTAACACCAAAGTACCACGTAGCACCAAAGTGCTTGTTTCTGGAGTGAAGGACAAAATTAACAAGGTAGTAAATGCCCCCCCCCCCCTTTCATATTTTTATTCCTGTGCCCTTCAATTAGCATAATGGCCGGTGTTGTGTGAGGGAGGAACACTCCAGGGGCCCAGTGCAGAGTGCCTTTCATAAGAGCTCCAAATGAAACACTCTGCCAGCGCTCCTGTGATCCGTTACCCTGACAACGGCAGCAGGTAGCCTCACTGCTGGCACATCCCGATTGGCAAAGTGGAATTCCGGTATTATTGGGGTGGAAAAGAGTAAAGAGTCAGGACAGACTTAGAAGGGGTCGTGTTCTACACTTTTGTGGCATTAGTCAAAGGAATAAGCCGTGAACAAGCGTTAATTTAGTTTTACTCATCCATTTCCACCGTCTTTCAGAATTATTTTTAAAGGTATGGTCGACCCAAGAATGAATCATCATGACCCACCCGCATGTCATTCCAAACCGCATGACTTACTTTCTTCTGCAGAACACAGGAGGAGATTGTTTATAGAATATCTGGTTGATTGAATTCAACAGTACATCATGCTTCAACTTGACACTTATTAAAGCACCCAAGAGTGGATGCCATTGATTTTGTGTGTGTGTGTGTGTTTGTGTGTGCCAAACAGTACTTCACACTCCAGTCTACTAGGTGGCATAAATTCACTGTTTTTAATCTTCGTTTGCCAATATGATGGCAGCTGGCAAAACTGCATGATATTTTTAACCCCAAACCAGTTAAGCGGAAACCCCACCCCACAACCGATTTCACTCGTCAACTAATCACGCATTCATCAGTTATTAGGGAATGTTGATATATATTTCCAATAAACAAGAGTTTGAGTTGTAGTTGTATGATGATATTCTGATTGACTTAGGACGACAATTCGACAATACAGTAATATCTTGGTTTAATAAATTAGGCGGCTTGAGATGCTCCGAGTGAGCGACTAGCGTCAGCATCTGTAAGCTGCTCGTATCTCAAATATTTACTCGTATCTCAAAACAAAAATTGCTCAGGCTTGCTCGGAATCCCGGAATACTTGTATGTCGGGATGCTCGTATCTCAAGGTATTGCTGTAATTATCTTTTACTATGACAAACTTTTCTTGATGAATAATGTTGTTTCCTCACCTGTGTCTATACAGCACTTATCTGTTATTTTAGTCCTCTGCACTATTTTGTTTTGCAGTTTCCCTCCGTAATGAAGCCAGTTCTGGAGTCCATCAGCGCTGTGTCCTGCACCTGTGAACAGACTCTCACAGCGATGGCCACACACGGACCTTCAGCTGAGCACTACGACATATTAGAGGTACAATCACACTAATTTATGTAATTCATTAATTTATGTATTTTATTATTTGTGCCAGACATTTTTGCCACATTATTTCTGACATATTTGGGGAATCGTTAATATTTCTTTAATGATAAGGGGAAAAAAAGATACGATTTTTGGTTATCTATGGTACGATTATTTTCTTTTTTCTTTTTTGGTGCTCAAAAAATATCTTATATTATTAGTATTGAAAACATTTGTGTCGTGGAAAACTCTATTTTAAAACTAAGTTCTATTTAAGATTCTTTGATGAATAGAAAGGTCAAAAGAACATTTATTTGAAATAGATTTCTTTGCAACAATTTAAATGTATTTTCCATTTTGTTTAATTTAATGCATCCTTGCTAAATAAAAGTACTACTTCATTAAAAAAATATATATTACTGGCCTAAAACATTTGAATGGTACAGTAGTTTAGACTGTAATGTTATTTTCCTGGCAAAACATTACTAACATCACTAAAATAGTTTCTTGGGTTTGTGTGTCTTCATTTAATTTTTGCATGTATATGAGTAGGACTGAATGGAAACTGGTGACTTAAAATGTGACCAAATCTTTGCTGAGACATAATTTGATTTTGGACAAAAAGAAATGTGTGTGGTAAACAACCAGAATAATAATAATAAAATAATTTATTACAGTTTACTGTATTTTTGCAAATTGTGTGACATTACAAGTTTGAATCTTTATCCTGTTCCTCTATTTCTGCCCATAGTTTTCTGTCCTCCCTCAAATGTCCTTTAATAAAAAGTGGCAAAAGACCAAAGAAATGATCAATATTTTTATTCAGAGAAAGCCCTGGTGGAAGGATGGATTTTATTGATCCTTTTTAGACTTTTCTCTATGTACCATTTGTCCTCAGGAGCTGATTGATATAAACCAGCACCATCTGAATGTGATGGGTGTGGGTCACTCGTCTCTGGACACATTGTGTAGGGTCACTTTGGCTAGGGGGTTGCACAGCAAACTGACGGGGGCAGGAGGAGGTGGCTGTGGAATCACTCTCCTGCGACCAGGTACTAATACACATCACAATAACAGAAAATATATTTCAGTGCTTGTCCATGATTTATACTCTACGCCACAGGCTATGCGTTGTTTTTCTTTTATACTTCTTCATCGTTGTCCACATCGAAGTGCAATTACACGTGCAGCAGCAGTGATGGCGGCAAATAGACAGTGACTTCTTTTGTTGCAGGTTGAAGGCTGATTTATACTTGTATCGCAAGCAGGAATGCATATGAGGAAATGTGACACTTGCAGGTTTTTTTGGACCTGAGGGAAGGGTTCTTGCAGACCAATCATAACACTAGCAGAATTGACGCATTGTTACATTTTTGGAGCGGTGCACATTAGGTTACACCAGTGGTTCTCAATTATTTTCTGTCACGCCCCCCCTAGGAAGAGGTAAACATTTCGCGCGCCCCCCTCCCCCCATTTTGGAACGTTCGCCTTATGGTTTCCATGGCAACGCGTCATGCTTGTCACGTGGCATACCGCAGTCACAAAAAGCGCTGTATAATAGATTAATACATTTATTTCGTTTTTCTTTTTTATTCAAAATGGTCACCAACTTGTTGACTCAACTTGTTGAAACCTAAAAGAAATCTTAAGTGATTGAAAACACTGAATTGTTGTGATAAATGACAAGCTCTGAGCGCGTAAGCTCTTTTTTGGATCAGTGCCAGATAACGCGTGAAAACACGTGTGAATTTAGTGGTTGATCATGTGAACACACATATGAACACGTCAAACCCGGTGTGATCGTACACGTCAAAGGATGAGGGGATTGTTATCTGAACTTCATATATGCTGCTCTTGTTCAGTGCAATAAAACCTACTCCCTGGCAAAAAAAGCATGTACTCCAGGGCATCGGTCCGCGCCCCCCCAGGGGGGCGCACCCCACTATTTGAGAACCACTGTGGTAGGTTCAACACAGAAGTATAAATCAGCCCTAATGCTTTAGGGTTAGGGTCTTGGGTTACTCCCTATAAAATAAACTACAGTTATACCTTGAGATTTGAGCATAATCCGTTCCAGGACTGAGCTCGTAACTCAAATTGCTCGTATCTCAAATCATTTTTTACCATAAGAAATAACAGGAAAAGGCCCTCCAAAAAAAACTCCCTTATTAGTGCTAATAACAATAGAAAAAACATGTTTTTAATTGCTATAGAGAGACACACACACACACACACACACACACACAAATTATACCATATAAGGATTCCTGTGATATAAAGTTCTTACCTTGAAGCTTGTGCAGAGGAGGAGGAGGAGGAGGAGGGAGGGATTACGTAGATAACGCAAACTCAATACAGAAGTGTAGTGTTTCTTTCCGTGTTGTGTATTGGATAGACTCAGAACCTCATATTATTATTGAACATGCATAACTCGTGCTGCTCAGAGCATAATACTTGTGAATCACTCGTCGCCCCCGGTAAGCCCCGCTGTAAAACCAAGCTGCCTCTAGTGGAGATCATATGCAATTACCCATAAATGAGGCGGCTTGAGCTGCTCCGAGTGCTTGACTACCTAGCATCTGCGTCTGTAAGCTGCTCATATCTCAAATATTTACTCATATCTCAAAGCAAAAAAATTGCTCAAAAGGCTTGCTCGTATCTCTGAATACTCGTTTACTCATATACTCATTCTGTAATTGCGTTAATCGGTTATTTTTATGGAAAGTAATGCGTTACATTACTTTTGTGTTACTGTTTCTCACCTGAGCTGGGCTTGCCTTTTTTTTTATAACAACAACAAAAAGTTATTGTTAGCAAATGTAAAGGCCCCTTCACGCAAAAACTGAAATAAGATAAGATTAGCCTTGGACAGAAGGAAATGCAAATTCACACCTGTACAGTAGAGGGAGCAGCTCACGCAAATACATTGTTTAATAAAGTGAAATTAAATACATAAAGTATATTTGTGCTATTTAAAATATTTAGTTATTGTAGGTTTGTAATACAGTGTTTGCATTTCACTGTTTATATCCATTTTATCGAATACTGAATCTGTTTTTGTACAAATGAGATGATAAATGCCTGCTCATATTTAGTGTAGAACTACAATAACCATCATGTTCACACAGTGCACACAACAACGCAGCATTTACTTCCACTTTCTCTCAACATGGCGATAGGAGAGCTGTCTGTCAATGAAATGGGAAGGATAAAGTAACTTGCATAACTTATTGGAAAATGTAACGCAAATATTTTGTCGTAAATTTAAAAGTAATGCATTGCTTTACTAGTTACTTGGAAAAAGTAATCTGATTACATATCTCGTGTTAGTTGTAGGATTTTGTGACGCATTTGTGTAGACAACTAGATAACCGTCTGTCAATTCTGACACCTGATCGTAGCAATCGTTGTTGTTTTTGTATAAAATGTCTTCATGGAACACTATGGTGTATCTTTTTTATATGCTACCTGTGGTTAATCAGTCTGATTGCTGCCTATTGTTTGAAAAGTCTCCATGAGGCAGGCACCCTGCAGACGGTTTAAAGTGATTTGTGAGGTAAATCTTGCTTGTCACTCTTGTCTGACAAAGCTAACAACTTGACGCAGCTGTCAGACTGGGCCACACTCTTTGTTTATCCCTGAAGCCACTAACGCATTGAATTTTAATCAGGATCATAGAACCCTCAAAAACAGCCTCCAACAAAGAAGAGACACAATGCAGGAAGAAGCCAGGCAACATTTATGATGTTACGTTAGCCTAGCAGCTTGAGTATGCGACGTTGTCCTTTCTAGGCATGCCTTGTTAAGGCGGAATTGAGATTTCTAAGGTAAAGTCCTTTTCCCTCATTTAATTTGCAGACAGGTTTGGTCTTCTCAGCTGTCGCGTGTCCAGCTTGTTTACCATCTCTGCGTCATTTAAAGTCCCCCTATTATCCTTCTTTTTTTGGCTAGTATCTCTCATGTAGCTGTTCATTGTCTCCCAATAGTAAAAAAATATTCTGAACTGCCTGAAACAAGTTGTCAATAATTCCAGTTTTCCTCTCAGCACAAACCTATGTAGTTTTATAACAAATTTGCATAATTCAAGACTATGGTCATCATTGGCTGCCTGCGAACAACGTCTACTTTGATCCACCCTCACAAACCGTAGTTGAGATCACACTGAGACCACTTTGCATGTATTTCCAAAGGATGAGGACTTGGGTTTGAATTGATGGTATTGTTACTGTTTGTATCACGCTGTGTACGAGGGTTGAGGAAGCAAATATGGTAATGGCCATTTAGTTTATATGGTAATGGAGGTTTCGTTTCTATTAAGTAGACCAATCACAACAGACTAGGCTAACTGACCAATCAGAGCAGAGTAGGCTTATGGAAAGCAGGGGTTTTGTGGCAAAGGATCCTTTATTACTATGTTTTTCAACCTGTTTTGAGCCAAGGTACATATTTTCATTTGAAAAAAAAAATCACAAGGCACACCACCAACCAAAAATGTTAAAAGATGAAACTCTGTAGCCTATATTAACAATATACAGTCATTCTTATCAAAGTGTCTTGAATGGGAATCAAATAAACACAAAGGAAAAAAAGTATTTTATGATTAATTAGTTTTCAAAAAATTGTTTTTAGACCAATTAGGTGAAATTGAATAATTTTCCACGGCACACCTGACGATCTCTCACGGCACACTAGTGTACACAGTGGTTGAAGAACACTGCTTTATTGAACCATTTCAGGCACTGTGAGAAAAAAGGTGATGCTTTAATGGATATTTTGACAAAATGAAAGTGTTTTTCTGACGTTAGATGCATGTAAATCTATTTTTGGAGGAGCCCTAAACAAATTTAGGAAGCTTTAAGATAGCATAATTGAGGCACTTTAAGCACAAATTTGGTTCTTGTCAAAAAAGACATTGAATTCTTTCTCCACTTGACATGGCAAAGTGGTCTGTTTTTGTGTCAAGCACGTAAAATTACACCCAGTTTCATTTTCAAAAACAGTAGTGGGGTATTATCAACCACCTGGTGATGCGCACACACATACACACACTGATTCTTGGGTTTCATGTTTGAGGGTTTGGCAGGTTGTCAGACCACCTGCATATGGTCAGTGCTCCTGACGCTGGGGAAAAAGTTGTATTTCAGCTGAAACAATGTTACCAAGACACGCAGTACAAAAAAAAAAAAAAATTGTTTCTCACTTTTTTTCCACAAGCTCCTTACATCTTAAGGTATAATCTAACAGAATTATATAAATATTACATTATATGTTAAAAAGTTTGGGGTTGGTATTTCTTTTTCTGAACATTATTGTATAGTAATGTTTCTGTTCACCAAGGCTGCATTTATTTAATAAAAATACAGTAAAAACGGTAATATTGTGAAATGTTATTACAATTTAAAATATCTGTTTTAATGTATTTAAATGCAATTCAACCAGTCTTCAGTGTCATGTCATCCTTCAGAATTCATTTAAAAAAATGCTCAAGAAACATTCCTTATTGTTATCAATGTTGAAAACATTTGGACTGCTTAATATTTTAGGGGAATACATTGTGATACATTTGTTTTCAGTATTATTTATAATTAGACATTTCTTTTGTAGCTGTAAAAATGTCTTTACTGTCACTTTTGATCAATTTAATGCACCCGTGCTGAATAATTTTTTTTAAATTTACCAACCTAGACTTTAGGATTTTTAGCAATTTGGTTCTGTCATGCGGGAATTACACATTTACACAATTTAGCTTAAACTTCATGGAGCTTTTGTTTTTGTAGATGTTAATGGGCGTGTTGTTGGCCTTTTGTTTGCAGAGACTGATGCATCAGTGATTCAGAGCACCGTTGAGGAGTTAAAGTCTTGTGGCTTTGACTGCTGGGAAACCAGTATTGGAGCTCCTGGGGTACAGCAGCACTCATCCAATGCACTAAGGCAGGACATACTGAAGATCCTCAACAGCTACTGAGACGAAAAACCAAACATTGTACTTGATGACTCGTTATCATTAGCATGAAAGCTAGTTGCTCCTGTTACTCTGGATTTTGGCTTGACAAATGCAGTTCATTATTAATAATCTAGAAATGTTATGTTAAATGTGGAATATTATATCAAATCTAAGCTTATTGTCTGTTAAATTAAGAAATACATATTTGTATAACGTTCAGAGAGAGCTTATGCATTGTCATCAGTAGGTTTTATCTGCCACTAGGTGGCAGCAGAGTTTAAGACATGGATTTTATACTGTCAATTTTAGACTGTATGGAATGCAAATAATAGATATGAATTAATTTAATTTAAAAGTAATGTTTAATAAATTCCAATCTTATTTTTCATAAAAAGGCTGTGTTGCGCAAGATTATTATTTCCTGGCCCGCCTGTGTATTCCTGTGATCGTCTTATTTGCCAAAATGTTTCTCAACGCGGATCACATTTCCAACCAGAACTAGCACAGCTTGGAGCATTTTGGACCGAGTACAGCTGTTGCATTATTGTCACTAAACCCAAAGTAATTACTTTTCAGTTCTTTGCACTTTGTCACAATATTTTGCACCGGAACAGTTTTGAAGCCAAGTAGTGGATGCAAGGACGCACTTGGCTGTCGACCAGACGCAGACAGCCCAAGTTGATCTGTGAAGCGCAGTGATGAAATAAACGCTATGCACTTTGAGCAGAGCACATTTCCCCACAGTCCCAGGAGAGGGGTGTAATTTTAGTGGTGTTTTGTGAGGAACAGATAAAGAGGGCTATCTTCAGCCCACAAGACCTAGAGCTAGAGAAAAGGAAATGGATTTGCACTGAGATTAATGCGTTCCTGTAAACTGAAGGCCAGCAGAAGGACAGAGCCTCTTATGCTTGAACAAGTCAATTTGAGAAGACCTAGGGAGGTCAGAGACACCTGGAAAATGAGTGCTGCCAGTTTAGTAAATGTGAAACTGTCCGCATGCTTAATCCCGGTGCATTTCAGAAGTGACGGGACTGCATAAAATGCAGCGTAGTACCAGGGCAGCGCTGCACTTTGCATAAACTGCTTAGACCAGTCTTAATCTAATTTAATTTTGACAATTGTTGGTCAGACTAGTTCTTAAGAAAGTTTAACTTTGCAATAGGCCCCAGTTTTCCTGGCAAGTCATATTTTCTTCCTCTTTTGTCTTAATTGTATTTTTAGCACATTTGTTTTGTCTTGAGCTATTAATTTTTTGTACAGAAAATGAAAATCTGTTTTTGTCCACATAATTCAAGTCAGTGGAGTTGAATAACAAAATTGGGCTATACCTTTAAGAGCTTGAACAGTGACTTTTAATGACAACATACATTTGCCTGTTGAAAAAGTGTGAAAGAAGGTATCAGTTTTATTATTTAGCTTTCTTTTGCTTATACTCTACCATTGAAAAGTTGAGTCAGTACGTTTTTTTAAAGAAAGAAAGAAATTTAGTTTGTTCAGATGCTTTACATTGTTCGCAAGACATTTAAAATGTTAAAAAATGTATATTTCCAATAAATGCTGTTCTTTTAAATGTTCTGTTCATCAAAGAACCCTGCACAACTGTTCGACATTGATAACAATTGTTTCTTGAGCTCCAAATCAGCATATTAAACATTTCTGAAAGACCACGAAAAACTGAAGCTGCTGAAAATTCTGTTTGGCATCATAAGCATAAATTACATTGCAAAGGATATGAAAATATAGAACAGTCATTTTAACTTGTATGCAGCCTTGGTGAGTAAATCTTACCGGCCCTGAACTTTTGAGGCTAAATGCATTTGTTTTTTTTTAACTTCTCTAAAACACCTCTGGAGTGCATTGATGTTTCGGAGTCTGGATCAACGGAACGATTGCAGTGCTCCAAGGAAGTGACCTCACACCCCAGAACTAAGCTGCTGTCCTCTTGTCAATCACGGCATGTGGCATTTACCCACCAACTGGCTTCCAACCTATTCATAGACACTATGAATATTGCTTTTCCTGATGCCGTCAGCTTTAAAGGGTAAAAATGAGTTGCATCATCTTCCTTTCCCATTTTCTCCTTGATGCCACGTCCACTTTAGCCCGATCCAATTTGGATCTCATCCTCAGACAGATTGAGGAATCGCTTTTCAATCTTTGATCTGCTGTAATGAAAAGAGAGAGGGTACTGCCTGTGAATGCGGTAACCGGATTAGCGGAGGGAGGAGAAGGCGGCATCGGCCATTCGAGGGGGAACAGATGAATGAGTAAAGCTGGCTTTAACCAGAAGAGGAGGGGGCCCAGGACCGACCCCTGCAGCCAAAATCCCCCTGACCTGCTGCTAGTCATGTGCCTCGTGTTTGTGCTGACAAACTATTTCACAAAATTGGATCCCCCCAAATCGTTATCGACTTTTTCCTCTTTCCTTCCCTCCTGCTCTCGGACACGAGAGCCCTTGATACGGGTGGATACGAGTTAAACACTATTGGCAGTTTTGAAGTCTGTCCAACAAACAACTGGCGGAGAACGCTAGAGAGAAAAGGTCAGTTTGTGGAGGGGGAAAAATCTGGAATAATTGATTTTTTTCTTTCTCCTCTCTCTGTTGTTTTTATTCATTTCTTTAAATGTCAGAAGGCTTTTGTGTGGCATAGGCAGACAGGTTGTATGAATGAATGAATGGGAACTGGCTGGCTGAGGCTGCCTTTCGTGAACCTTGACCCTCTGTGTGGCGTCCTCTCCGCACATTCTCTGTTGTGTCAAATCCATGTCTTCGGCCCCCACCGTAACCACAGCTTGAATTTAATTACCACTGAGCTCTTCATTTTAAATTGCATTGATGAAGAGCAACGAAGAGGAGGAGGAGGGGTGAGCCGTACCTCTCTGTCTCTCCTTCCTGCGAGGCACAGATGGTATTTTTTATCAATGTCAGCGGCAGCTTCTTTCTGCACTGATGAATAGATTGTAAGGATGGCCTGACATTATTTCAGATAACAGAGGCAGCCAAGAAAAGGGGTCAAGGATGGAGAGGAATGGCAGGGCCATTGAAATATAATAAAAACAAGTATTCAGTACTTTTCTGTTTTGTCTCTTGCACGTTGTGTTGCATAATGAAATGTCAGCTGAAATGATGTCCCTTTCATGTGATCGTTTAACCAAAGTTCAAGAGTGACGTGAGTAAACGTGAGGATGCGTTTTTATCCCTCTTTTCTCTGAGCATGTGAGCATTGTTTGCTGCTGTTTGACTCTGTCTCTGCAGGGATGTGACACCGCGCATGATAGATATGAACTCTGAGTTTGTCTGTGTGATGCTCATAGCAGAAGAGCAGGCTGGCAGCATGTCCTTGTTGCCAGAGTCTCATGGATAAAAATCTATTTTTTAATCATATTCACAGGCATTGCCTTTGATATCATTTTTACTGGGAAAGTACCATTCATCACCCCTGTTTCATTACACCCTTCGCACTTCCTTTTCCTGATATTTGTCTTTCCCTTTCCTTTTTATCCTTGTAGCATTTTTCTTAACTTTCCCCTTCCTTTCCTTTTCATGCTTGGCCATTACTTTTTCTTGTCTTATTTTACTCTTTCCTTTTCTTTCCATATTTTATCACTTTATCCTCTCCCATTCTTTCCACTCTGATTCTTTCCTTTTCATTATTCTGTCCTTTTCATCTTTCCCCGTTCCTGTTCTGTACTTTTCCTTTTCTTCTTTTCTCTTTCCTCTCCTACCCTGCTATTTCCACATTTCCCTTGCATATTTTATCACTTGCTTTTTTTCCTTCCCACTCCCCTCCTTTCCTTTCCTTTTCCTTTTTCCTGTTCTGTAATTCCCTTTCTTTCCCATTTCCTCTTGCCTGCCATTTTGTTCCTTTCCTTTTCCTCTCTAGTTTGTTAGATGCTGATTTTTAACCCTAGAAACTTTAGCAAAATGGAGACTGTAGTGATATTTCATAGGTAAAACTTCATGAGAAGGCTTTCGTCTAGTCACCTGTGACCTCCTCACCTTCTTCAAGAGCTTGTGGCTCTGCAGCTGAGCAGGGCTCTTTTCTCTGCTCCTCTTGAGAAGATGCTGCGAGGGTCAGGGTCAAGGTGGTGTAAAATGAGAGTATGTATGGGAGTTTGTGTGTCTTTCAGAGTGGCGAAAGGCATTCCCCTTCTGCCTGGCCCTGGTGAGAAGTGAGAGCAGAGGTCAGCTGACCCCATTAAGGCTGTCGGCTGCAGAAGAATCTGGCACAGACCTGCACATGTCGAGAGGCTGAAGCATTTGTGTGTGTGTGTGTGTGTGTGGGAGAGAGAAAAGAAGACCTTGTGTGAGAGCGCTTGAATAGGTGGGATGAATCCGTGAGAACGGAAGACTGCAACATCTTACAGACACTTCAGGTTGATGAATTCTCTTATGGTTCTGTCTTGATTAATGATCACTTTTGATAAAACATCATTGTTATTCACAGTCTCAGGGAAAGCAAAACAGTTCAGTGATAAATGATTCTGTGTAGTATGTTAAATGCATTTGAAGTTCTTATTTCACAAACAATAATGTACCATGTTAATAAATCAAAATAATAATTTGTAGTACCATGAAAATACTGTATTATATAATACAATATGAAACCAGTTTTATAGGTAGTTAGGAATACCATTTTAAATTGCATTTAGTTATTTTTATTAGGCTTATTTATGCCTTTAATCACATATTTAATTAAGTATATATGCATGATATCATATGAATTTAACACTGGAGAACGTTTTTACAACCCTTCAACAAATTTATAGTATATATCTCTGATACTCCCACCATTACAGTCCTTTTTTTTCTAAGGGTTTATAGCATAGAAATAGCACATTCTTTATTATGCCAGTGTTACTGTATATATACCATATTGATTTTACAATATAAGATATCTGAACTGTACTTAGTGTAATGTTTGGGTGCTCAAGTCTACAGATCTAATTGCAGAGTAATGCTTTTGTTGTACTGTAGGTTTTGAAGAGATTCATTGATTTTTGTAGCTGTGCTCATCTCTGCTTGGCTAACGCTCAGAGCATGAAGCCTGTCAGACTCTCCTCAGAAAATCTCTCAGAACAAATCGAAGCAGTTCAGAGTGGAGGGTGTCGGGGAAGGGCACCTTTACCTGCTCTAAACACACACACACACAGAGAAAGAGAGAGAGAGTAAAGAACGTTTCTCAAAACATGAAGAGATTGTGTTGCTTTCTGAAGCTCTGTTCCAAAAATTAGTGAGCTGTCCTGCACAGGCAGCATACTAAGTGAAATAAACATTTAAATGTGACTGATTTGGAACGCTCTGCAAAGGCACGCTCTACTCGGTTTCTGGAAGTAAATTTCCCATTATTTTCTCCATAGGGGAATTGATTTTTAACAATAGCATAAACCTCAATAGCATAAGCCCAAGATAGGTTGTCGTTGAAAACCATTAGTCCACGTTATTTCAACTCAATTTTGTAATAATCATACTTAAAAGTGAAATGAACATTAGAAGTGTAAAAATATTACTGATAATTCTGCAAAGAAATGTCCAGCAGTCAGACAACCAATACAAACAAATTTAGCTAAAAGATCTCTTTAGCATCTGCCCACTACCTTGAAGCTCTGCAAATTATGTGGTAGAGTCTCTCAAAATACGTATGTGTGTGCGTACACACACACACACACACACACACACACATTCAACATCTTTAAATCAATGGTATTGTATTTTTGTTGTTTTTTATTCTATATCATGTAACTATGTCATTTGCAGTGCTTAATGGGATTGTAAGTCTTTTCCCCATTAATGTTTCAGTAGGTGATTTCTGAGAAACACTGTTATATAGATTTTTTAAATTAACCCAAACAAACACACCCCTCCCTTCATTGCTCGGACACAAAAATGCATGAACATGCAATGCAAGAGTGGATGACTCTTTATCATATAGCTGAAGCAGAGCGAAATAATGCTTTGCAAAAAATAAAGCAAAGGAAGACTAAAAAAATGTCCAGGCCTTCCTGCTAGGGTCTCTCCAGCACTGGAAAGCTTTTCTAATATTAATACATGTTCTAAAGCTCTTGTCTGATCATAACCCTTCTATTTCCAGTGATATTCCTCTGACCTTTTCTTTTTTGTAATGTCTCTCAGGCATCTCTCTTTCTACAGTCTTTCTTCAATTCTCCCTCTTGCTCACTCCCTTGTGCCCCCCCCCCCCCCCCCCCCCCCCATCATGAGTGGATACGCCCCCTGCTGCTGATTGGCTACAAGTGTGGCTATCTGCTGATTGGCTACAAGTGTGGCTATCGATCTGAATAAAAATACATAGCACACTCAAATATTTCATAAAGTGATATATTGTATTTTGAATGACAGCCATTTTATTTTAATAGTTGTATTAAAAAGTATTGAATGAAAGTTTGTTTATAATTAACATCTTGATTGCTTGCTTACATCAACGCATGCATACAACGTATTTCTGGAGGCAGCACAATCACTTTGCCAACCTTTTGAACCTTTTAAAAGGTTGTTAAAAGGTTTTGGAACAAAGTGTCCTGCTTTTCTCCACATTGGCCGAACACACGAAAGAACTCGCACTCATTGCAATGTCAAACTGAATTTCCTGAGCTTTCATAATTTCACTGTGAATGACAGCTGATTGCACGGTGGATTTTCAGGTGTCTAAATGCAGCCTTTGTGGATGAACCGGACATGGCCGCATGTCGGAAATTAATTAGAGTTTAGTTAATTCCGTCATCCGACATTCTGCTCAATTCTCCCTCTCCTTTTAAAATGCAGATGTTCATTTGATAAGACAGCATCCTCTGTCCGCAGAGATAAGCATAATTTAATCCAATGCAAATGCAATTGCTTGGGAGCTTAATGGAGAATATAACATGCCGCTCTGATTTCGGCAGCGCATTTAAATAAAAATTGAAACAAGCAGTCGGCATCCGTGCCAAGTCCAATCCCATCTCATGCAGATCAACCGATTTGATCTGCATTTGAATAAATTAAAATTGAAGATATACCATCGTGATGATGTATGAGAAATCATCCATGATACTTAGTGTGATTGAACCGTTTCATCTCCAGCAATCAGTTTCACCCGTGGAGATATACATGCTAATTCTGGTTCCATTCTCCATCTATTATGACTCGGACCTGGAGCTCGGATTTGTCCTGCGGTCACCTTGGCTTTAAATTATGTGTGCAAATGACCTGCGGTGTGCCCTGACCGTGCCGGTGCTTCGCCTTCCTGTCTGCCCACTCGGCTGCTGTAATTAGAGCTGTGCAGGTAGGAGTGTTCCGATTTCATCTGCTGAATTCCTGATAATATCTAATAATCTGAAAGCATTTTAAAATTGGTCTCTCATGCTCATGCATTATGCATGAGCTGCTGATTGCTTTTTTGCATAGATTAGCAATCATTTTACAGATATATTTTAAGAGGGAGAAACGTTCAGAAGGACGTAGAGACTTTAGGTTTTGCATTGGCTTGCGTTTGAGATGCTAGTTACAGGTAATTTAGGTCCCTCGTTCTCGCCTCCTGATTTCTGCCTCCATGCACATCATCAGCAGAGGAATGCCTCTAATTTCTTGTCCTCTTTTCTCTTGATTACTCACTTGTTGAGCATCCAGGCATCTGCACAGCTCGCCGTGTCCTGCGCTGTTTCCCAGACTTCTAGTGCTGTTGAGCAATCAGCACACATTAGTCATCAGGAGGCACCGTCATCTCCATATACGCGAGGTTCATTTCACCGTCAAATACTTAAGAGGAGTGACCTCTCCCTGTGCCCGTCATGGATCGGCATGAAACAGAAGGTGCGGGAATGGTCTAACGAGTGGGAAAACGAAGCCGTAACCTAGTGCGTCCCAGGTGAGCTGTACTGCCTCCGTCTCCCCAGCAGCCGTTTGACCCGTCCGCCGTTGGGTGCATTCATCTATATTAATGCTTGAGGTGTTAAAGCTCCGAATCACCTTGGACTTCAATTGCTGTCAGGAGGAAAGGTGCTGTGACATGACAGTGATATTTTGTAATGAGAAAAAATGTTCCCACAGAGCTTTCAAGTGGATTTAAGAACGTTTCTTAACGCAATGTGTCACAATATGAGTGACGCACAGTGAGCCCCATAAGAACTGAAACCGAGCACAGCACAATACAGACTTTTAAATGAATGTGCCATCATGAAATCAATAGGATTTTTCACAAATACATTTAAAATGTTGTACAATCACTGATGACCAGCTGACAAATACACACTTACATACTCTCTTCTTGGTAGCCTCCTAATTAATGGACGATTTTGGAATTATTTAATAATAAATTGTTGATAAAACGTTTTGTGTGAGATGTTGCAGTTGAATTGGAGACAGACACATTATAGATAGCATCAGCATACGAAATCAAGCTTGCGTAGCTAGAAGCTTCTGCATATTTTTCAGGTCTGAAGGAACTCAGACTCTGTCCACATAAAGGGGTTTCATACCGGATGAACGTTTTCATAATCCCTATAGCTATTGGTGTATTCGCACCACAGGAAACAGTTTTAGTTATTGAATTTTGCGGGGAGGAGTACATTTGCTCCTATTTCAGAGTAGGGTCTAACCCAGCACAATAAAAGCATAAGGTAAGTGTATGTTGATTGGCCGAACACTATATGAAACATCAGCACCTGCCATTTTTAATAACGGCACGTAAAATCAGTTTACATATACTTACTCCACCAACTAACTTATACAGAAAGCTTGTGTTAATGCCATTTAGCTGAACGTTGTGTTCTTTTCTCAGCCTCTGATTTGTAGCAGTGCAAGTTGTTGCAATAGATTAGCCTCCATTTTTGTTTTTTTAATCGCATAACTTATATATTCCATCTTTGTTATCACAATGCTGCTCTTAAAAGCTCTTGTCGCTGTTGGCCTGCCTATGTCACTTCAGTGATCCTACTGGCAGTGCAAATGCAACCAGGAAAATGGCCCTATGGGGATATTTAGTTCTAAGTGGACTGTCTCGATGACTAGTTCCTATAACTACCCATTGCGAAAGCCCCTATACTTATATTTTGAACTGAAAGTATGCTCTTTGCTAGTGATAAAAGTAAATTACAATGCCATAAAGTCTCAACCCCAGCTTATTGTTAAAACGTGGCATTGGCGACATTTCTGCAAATTTATATTACTTCGCTTCTTGCGTGTTTTACAACACTTTTTAAACGAAATGTCAAGTGAGCAGCGCTAAAACTGTGATTTTAGATGTACAGTGGAATCCGGTTATCTCGACGGCCTCTGGGGTTGCAAAAAAGCGTCGAGATAACAGAGGATTGAGATAACCAACACCCAATATGGCGATTTATTTGGTGAAGCGATCGGCATGCTATAATATGTACATACACTGTATATGTTTGCTAACAACAAAAGGCATATGTGCATCAACTAACAGCAGAGATTTACCAGTATACAATAAAAACACCTTCCATTCTCCATACAAACCTTTAATTATATTCTCCAACAATGCAAAAACAATGATCGCTCACAGCGTAAACACAGTCACAACACACGTGTGAACACATTCGCTCATAACATATTTGTGAGGTCATCACGCTGTACTAGATTACATACTTTCTTGCGTTCTGCCTGCCTAATGTGCTTTCTCAACAAATTCGGCTTTGTCCCGTCTTTTAATAACCGGGTTCTTCAATCCGCAGCGGCGCTGAGCAGAGCGCACATTGGAACAGAAGCAGGTGTGTGTGTGTTTGTTTATCTAAGCCTCATACTCATTGGTCGGTAACCGCTCGTCAATGTCAAAATATTTGAGAAAACCAATCAAATCAGAGAAGGCGGGCTTTATGTGCACATGAGTGCTTTGGGATGTGGGTGGGGCCCATTGCTCGTTGAGAAGCGTAAGAACGATATGTGCTTTCACTTCAGAGTCTCCAATAACTTCAGTTAAAGTCGTTAGATTCGTCACTTTTTTTGAAAATGTGGTCTGAATACTCGCTAAATATAACGACAAAGCCATTAAGTTGGCAACACTGTCCGTGAGTTCTTCTGCGGCTGCGCGGCGCTGTGAATGAATTGTCACTGAAGATTCATGTGCAATCCGCGTGCAACGCGAGCTCAGCGCATGCGCAGTGAACTAAGTACGATCAGTCACGAGATAACCATGTGAAGTAGCGAATTTGTCCCTCTTTTGTGCTCGAGATATTAGGGTTCAGCGACACAAAAGAATCGACGTAACCGATGAGAAAATACTGAGACAAATAGGGAGTTTGGCGGTTCCACTTCAAAAACGTTGACATAATAGGGTTGGCAAGTTAACCGTGAGTCAAGATAAGTGAACTCCACTGTACATAAATCTGGCAACATTTTATTATGTTGGTTATTGTTTGTAACGTAGTAGAAATGAAATGTGCGATGAGTGTCGCTAAAAGGTTAATGACGTCACGTTTGAAATAACTTACTACCTACACATAAAGGTTAGTTCACCCAAAATTTTTAATTAACCCACAATTTTCTCACCCTATGCGTCAGGTCAGAGGTTACTCTTCCACCGGAACTAGATGCATGGCCGTTACCTAAAGCCAGTGTTTATAGTTTAGAAAGTTGAAAAATATGGGTTATTTTTCGTCTAAAAACACATGGACTAAAGGGATAGTTCACCCTAAAATGAAAAAAAGTATGCTTTTCCAAACCCCATAAAGACTTCATTCATCTTCCGAACACAAAGGAAGAACTTTTCGATGAAATCTTCACAGACAGCTACGCAACTGATACTTTGACGCTTCAAAAAGTTCATAGAGATCATAAAACTATTCCATATGAATTGAGCAGTTTAATCCAAATTTTCTGAAGAGACTTGATCACTTAATTGTCACAGTCCTGTCATGTCTCCACCCCCTTCCTGATTCCTTCCATGTGCTTCCTTTGTCATCCCTTTCACCTGTCGTCTCAATCACTCTTCTCGTTAGTCTTGTTACCTGTTCCACATTATACTGTGTATAAAAACCTTCATGTGTTCAGTTGTTGTAAATGTTTACGCCTGTTTGGATGTTCTCCGGGTTTATCTCCTGTTTTTGCACCAGTGTGCCCTTTTGGTTATATTTAAAGTTCTTTGATTTGAGTTTGTAAATAAAGTGAAGATTTATTTTCCTCATCGTCTCTTCGCCTTCATCATCCCGCACCAAACACGTAACATTCATATGATGAGCAGATTAAATTTAAGACTTTATTAACATATAAACTGAACCTGCTTGGTGCATGAAAACAAACCTCTTGCATAGCTGTTGATGAAGGTATTGAAAGCTCTCAGATTTCATCAAAAAGATCAAGATGTATCTGGAAGATGAACAAAAGTCTTACGGGTTTGGAAAGACATGAAGGTGAGTAATTGGTAATTTTATTTTTTGGATAACCGTCCCTTCAAATTAGTCTGCCCTCATAATCATAATTTGTGTGAAAAACAATAAACATTGATGCCATTGTATTGACACTATAGTGTTTGTTTCCGTTGAAAATGCAGTTAATTTGTACATAGGCCAATAAGGTACAAATTAAGCAAACATTTTGGTACATAAATGTTTTTTCTATTGAGCCCATGTTGTGTTATATTGAGCCTAAAGTTGTCATACTACAGATCCTCTTAACTTAATGTTTACATTTGTTAGATGTTTAGATGAGTATAGAGTTCAGAGAAGGAGGCGGGAACCGGCAAACATTTAACAACTTTAATTATAAAATAAAATGGCATTCTTTGCTCCTTCGAAAGCCTGGTGGACAGCAGCATACTCCGGCCCTCAGGCGAATCCCTCCCAGATGACAACCACCCCACCTCATCTCAGGTTGTAGGGCAGTGAGCTCTCCATCCCAACCGGTCTTCCATCACATCAGCATCCCAGCCTCAGGCAGCCGCTTTCTCTGCTGCCCGACCTCCTCAGCACCGTGATTCCTCCCAGCAGCGAGAGCTCTTCAACAGCGTGTCTCTCCTTCCTGGATTTCGACACCAATGGAGCAAGGTATGATGTTATGGGAAGATGCAGGAGGTAAACATTCAACACTTCAATTGTATAAAAATAAATAAAAGTAATGGCAGCAGTCCCTCAACGATGACTGCCACATGCATGAACACAACACGACAAAAATCCAGGCCTGGTTCTCTCTCGTCCGTCACTGTTGTCGCTCCTCCTTTTATGTTTCTGCTACTCTGTGAGATACAAGGCCGGTGCGGCCTGCGAGGTGATGGTCGTCATCATCAATCTCCACTGTTCTCATGGCCCTCGGCCTCACCCTGTTTGCCACACGTGTGTTTGCATCTAGCTAAAGGCATTGCCTGCAAATTCATTACTACTTACAGCAATAAAAATGTATCTGATCAAAGCATGTCAGCGGTTGTGAGTCAAATTGGCTGGAAAACCATGATCAGATGCATGGGGAAAGAAGTACAGTGGTACCTCGAGATACAAAATTAATCCGTTCCGAGGCGGCCTTCATATAATGAGTTTTTCATATCTTGGAACACATTTTACATGTAAAATGGCTAATCCGTTCCAAGCCCTCCAAAAACACCCCATTAAATTTCATAATAAAGCTAAATTGACCTATAAACAATGAAATAACGTAAAATTTTGAAGCTTACCTTTTGAGTGAGGCTATCTCCGAAAGTGGCGGCAGAAGAGGAGGAGGACAAACGGCAGATAACGTACGTACGTACGTACACTAAACTTTACGAAAACACATAAAAAAAGGAAAGTTTCGGGTGCGGTGGCTGAGCTAAAGCACACCAGCATGTACGTATAGAAGATGCATGATGGGGGGCATGCTGTCCAATTAGAGAGAAGGATCTCATGGCTTGACTGGCATCAGGAACCAATGGGAGAGCAGGAGGATGGTGGCGAGTCAACTATAACTAAGATGGCGGCGTGCGCGCGAGTTTCAAAATTGTTATGGGGCGAATCTCGGACTTTCAGAAACCTTTCATATCTTGAAAACTTTTCGTATGTAGAGCAGTAAAATATTTCGTCTTTGCTTTCGTAACTTGGATTTTTCGTAAGTTGAGCCTTTCGTATCTTGAGGTACTACTGTATTCTTGGCACCTTTGGAGTACAATTTTAATGCACAGTGATCCCTTGTTTATCGCGGTTAATGTGGACCGGAACCCTTCGCGACAGGTGAAAATCTGCGAAGTAGGATCAGCCAATCAGCTCACGGGATGCATCCACTTGTGCTCTCATTCGTCGATCTCGCGTCGGGAACCAATCACGTGGCTTGTCTGAGTGTCCGTGGGTGTGTTCAAAGCCTCTGAGAGAGTTTCTCTCTTTGTCTGGCATCCGGGAAAACGTTTCTCTGGCGCATCACGAAAAAACAACGCTCCTTTCCACAATATGGCTGCCGATATGGAGGTATTTTACCCAAAAGATTTTTTTGATAAATATTTTTGAAAAATCTGCAGTGCACTGAGGCCACGAAACTTGATCCGCGAAGTAGCGAGGGATTACTGTATTGCGATTTGGTACAAACAAATTTTAGTGATGGAGTTAATGTCACATGCTGTTTAATATGTGAATTGGAAAGAAGGGTCTGTCTCATTGAAACCGTTTGGTGTAATTCAACTCCAATAACGAGTCTGCTCTTTGGGCCGCTCAGTCATCACAGCCTCACCTTTACTCTCAGACACAACTCCCTCTCATTTATTGCTTCCTCTGTCTTCTTTGGACTCTCTGGCTATCTGGGGTGCGACCCTGTGGAAGTCACTGCCCTCTCCCTGACAGTCCATCACTGCACGGTACCGCCAGAGCAGGATTCTACCCGCCGGAGACAGAGTGTGATTGGGAGCAGTGTGAGAATGGCCCTGTCACACTCGATAAGCCGGCAGGACACCCTGAGATGGGGACATATGGCATGTTTGACAGGGAAAGAGAGGGTGTGAATGGCACAGAATGATAAAATGGTGTTTTTTTCCCCCTTTGGCAATGTCATGCTTTCAGGGAAGAGAAGCGTGCAGAGGGGCTGACCGCTATTCAGCCAGGCGCAAGACCGACTCAAGCCCTGAACTGACATCTCCTTCAAGGTCCTGAGGTTCTCTCTCTCTCTCTCTCGCTCTCGCTCTTTCTGTCTTTCTTCTTCTTTCTCTCTGTCTCCCCCACTGACTGGTGGATTTGAATGGCACACATCACTCAAGATCCCATCAAACCCTGAACTCTCCTCATTGTCACTAGCTGTCAGGTTCAATTATTTCATATCAGGTTAGTGTTAGAATAAAAAAAAAGAGATAAATGAATAAGATCATTGTGATTTTTCTCCTGGTTTAACCTGCATGTTCTGTTGATATTGACTTTATCTCTGTGTCTTTATTTGAGTCAGTAAAAACTAAGCAAAAAAAACCTTATTGCAAAAAATGCTACAACAAATCCAAAGAGTGAACTGTTAAGTACAATCTTAACGTGTGAAAATTGACTGCATATAGTCAGGTTTTAAATATGTGGTCCCTGAAAGTGTTCATATTATTATTTATGTACTATCATTATTTATGTGCTCATAATGTATTAATATTATGAGTTAACTTTTCTTATTAATTTATTAGCATGTTTGTTGTGCTTCTGCCACTTCACACATTTTTTTTTTACATTTCTGAATAGTGAAATACTATTAATAATATTTTATAGTATTTTAGTATAAAATACTAAAATAATATTTTATTTCAGTTAGTAAGTTTAATTCAGCTTAAAATGAGAAGTTAGTTGCTAAGGAAACATTTTCTATTATTTTTGTAGAGTTTTTTTTTTTTAAATGTCTAATATTTGCATTTTATTTTGTTTCAGGTTTATTTCAATAATAACAAAAATGTCTTGGATAGTTTTAGTTTTACTATTAGTTTTTAGTTGAAAATACCGAAGACCCTCGGAATTTAAAGTAGTCATCCTAACTCACTCCAATGTTTTTTCAAACCTGTACGAATTAAAGTCAAAGTTTAATTTTTGGACAAAACAACCAAACAATTAATTTTGTGTTCTACTGAAGGAAGAAAAAAACATAAGCATGAGTAAATGATGATAGCATTTTAATTTAAAAAAGGTATCCAGAAATGTAAACTTTTTTTTTTTCATTGATTCAAGTTTTTATAAGATTAGAAGTAACCTTCAGTGGCAATAATGTCTTATGAACATGTTAAAAGACTTAATATGAGCATGAGGTTTAAGCATCATTGACCAATCCGTTGACCTCAGTTTGTTCCAAAGACATATAAATAAAATAACATTATTCTGGACTGCATATGTTTAATCGGTCTGCCACAGTTCCTGCTGTCAGTGTCAGTGAGCTCTTGATTTTCACTCAGGCACTGGCTTAGACCACTATCCTTGTAAGATGTCACAGAGTATATGTGTCAAACCCGAGCGCCACTGCTCCTTTAGCTTTCACTCAGCATTATTCCCAAGAGGCCTTCAGTCACAGTAATCTCACACACACGCACACACACACAACCTGGTTCCCATGTTTTATGGGGACTTTCCATATAGACATGATGATTTTTATACTGCATAAACTGTATATGCTATCTCCCGACACCAACCCAACCCATAACAGAAAACTTTCTGCATTTTTACATTTTCAAAAAACAATTTAGTATGATTTTCAAGCTGTTTTCCTCATGGGGACCAAATAATATCCCTGCAAGGACCAGCAATTTGCCATCTTTGTGGAGACATTTTGTTGTCTTTTGTGCTTCATGGAAGAAATAAAGTAAAATGGGTTTGGCATGACATGAGTGTGAGTAAAAGATGACAGAATAAAGATTTTGTGGGTGAACTTTAATGTATCAGACCTCAGGTTCAGAATGCTATAATTGTTCATTTATGTAGAAGAATTTGCATCAGGTCTCTGTAAAGTTGAAGGTAAGGTAACAATATTCGTTTCTTTCCTACTCTTTGGTACCCTGATTCTCTTTGCTGTTTGAATAAGGCACTTTTAAACAAAGCAAAAAGTTACTCCAGGGATATTTCCAGCATGGTGTCTTTGCTCCCAGCAGGACAGCTGCTTCCGTTTAGTGTTTTGATGAAAGCGATGCTGTAAAACAGACTAATATCAGAATGTTAAGACGGCTAAACCTAAATAGAAATTGTATGGGATTTTGTGACGTCAAATCTACAGTATGGAAATTTTTACCAGCATGTACCTTTATACAGTATGCGACTTTCCTTTTTACCAGCTGTCTGCATGAGTTTTTGCATTACTGTCCGATTGTTTTCAGAGCTCAATAATAGATATTTAATTTATAATGCCTGGCATAGCCTGTTAGTTCAGAGTTTAGTTTTGGTTCTAATATTACTAGTTTTATTAGTTCCACTTTTTATACCAATTTTACTTGGTTCTATACTCTCAAATCTGTTCTTTTTGTTTTCGTGCAGCAACATGGCAACATTTCAGCTAAATTATATTGTTGCTTCTTGCATGTTTCACAACCGTTTCAAAGGGAAATGTCCATTTTTATCCGAAACAGATGAACGTGAATCTGTGGTACTGACGAAACATGCTACCTGATTGTGCTACCGTACCAACAATAACACGTAAATCACACACTGGATCTCAATGAATGAAATATTCAATTTGAAAATCTTCATTTTTATACATTCTATTATTTTTTTAAGAACAAAATTTACAACAGTAAATGGAAATCAAAATCATCAACTCACTGAGGGTTGGATTCAACATTATGCTAGAAATAGTGAAGTTACAGACTGATCCAACTTGCAAGAAGTTCTTCTCAGCATCTCATAATGTAAGTCATTAGGTGTGTAAGGCCCCCACATTCCTCTATGCACGACAATGTCTGGGCATGCTCCTGACGAGATGGCAGATGGTGTCCTGGGGGATCTCCTCCCAGGCCTGAATAAGGCCATCAGGGAGCTCCTGGACAGTCTGTGGTGCAACTTGGAGGCATCGGATGCTCCGATACATAATGTCTCAGTGGTTCTCAATTGGATTCAGGTCTGGGGAACGTGAGGGCCAGCCAATGCCTTCGTCATCTAAACACTGCCTACACACTCTAGCCACATGAGACCGGGCATTATCAAGCACCAGGAGAAAACCAGTGCTCATCGCACCAGCATAAGGTCAGACAATGGCTCTGAGGATATCATCTCGGTACCAAACAGCAGGAAGTAAACCATTGGCTAGCATGTAGAGGTCTGTGCGAACCTCCAGGGATATTACTCCCCAGACCATTACTGACTCGACACCAAACCTGGCCATGCACCGGTCATGTTGGGTGATGTTGCAGGCAGCATAACGTTCCCCAAAACATGTCTGTCAAATGTGCACTGTGTGAACCTGCTGTCATCCGTGAAGAGAACAGCGAGCAAATGCTAATGTGAGCTGTGAGCACAGGTCTCATTACAGGACTTTGGGCCTTCCTGCCACTATAATGAAGTCTGTTTCTGACAGTTTGGTCAGAAACATGCACACCAGTATAGCCTGCTGGGGGTCATTTTGTAGGGTATGTCAGGCTCCTCCTGTTCCTCTTACAAAGGAGCAGATACTGGTCCTGCTGCTGGGTTGTTGCCCTTCAATGCCCCTGTCCAGCTCACCTTGTGCGATAGCCTGTCTCCTGGTATCTCCTCCATGCCCTTGAAACAGTGCTGGGAGACACACCAAACGTCCTTGTTACCGCACATATGCTTGTGCCATCCTGGAGGAGCAAGACGCCATGAGCAACCTGATTGGGTTGCAGGTACTGCTTCATTCAACAGTGACAAGGGCCCTAACGAAACACAAAACTAAAGACAAATC
Source organism: Rhodeus uyekii (assembly GCA_037043235.1). Taxonomy (NCBI): domain Eukaryota; kingdom Metazoa; phylum Chordata; class Actinopteri; order Cypriniformes; family Acheilognathidae; genus Rhodeus; species Rhodeus uyekii. The sequence continues at coordinate 729,438 of JAWRVZ010000113.1, forward strand.
AGTCAGGAAGAATAAGGAGAGAACAGTTGTCTATGGCAACTGGATCACAATTTGGTCAGGTAGCACACATTTTCAGTGACTAACAACCTGCTGACTAAAAGACAACCCTTGGCAACACAGAAATCGGCAAATTTGGTTGTTGTGCTTATCATGGCAGTTCAGAAATGAAATATCCGGTGAGTGGTGTTAAACGTTTGAGGCTCTAATCACATTGAAAATAGCGTGCAACTAGCACTAAATCCTACCCTAAACCTAACCGATGGTGTTAACATAAGCTAAATCGCATTTCCAGAAGCAAACTACATTTTATCGTAACTACTGTTTCGCAAGACTTGCACCCAAGCACTACCAGGTGAACTAATGAACAAGTGTACTAAGTCAGACAAGCCAACCAAATGGAGCTCGTTGTGTGATGCAAACGTCAAAATGTATTACTTTACGAATCATCACTATGGTAAAGTGTTTTGAAGTCATATCATTGTGTTGTGCAAGTAACGCATAGAAATAAGTCTTTAGTAATTAATTTTTTTGCTGCAGTGAGATGTATAAAATGTGTTTTTGTGACCGTGAGACTTGTAAAAAGCACTGCTATAGAAACTGCATGATTTTTTTTATGTTAATAATTTGTTCCACTGAGTGTCATCACGTTTTCAGAACCCAGAAAATTACATTCATTTAGTTTTCTTAGCTTAAAAAGGAATTCAATAAGCATTCAATTTGACTGAAATTTTGCACACCATTTAAAACATTTATGGCATTCTTCATACTGTATGCTGTATAGTATTTGTCACATACTGTTTTTTGCCTACTACATAGTAGGGAAGTATGCGATTTCAGACGCAGGCAATGTCTTTTTTTCTCTGCTTTGAAAACTGAAAATGTTATTCCTTTGATGTAGAGGGGAACATCTCACGGGTCAACTGGGGTCCCCGAATGACAGAGTGCTCACCAAATATAACTCTCCTTCACCAAACACATTGCAATTTACCTGACAACAATGACTTTGCAAAAGAGCATCGGCTGCTCGGGTCCGTGTCAGATGTAAATGAAGGTTAGGAAAAAACCCAAAGTCGAGGTTGTGATTGACAGTCCTACTGTTCCTTAGAACCAGGGCTCAGATTCTTGAAAACACAGTCAAAAGCATTTTATGACAGTACTGCCTCACGGATAAGACGCTCCTGTGCACCGCTGTTCTGAGATGTACTCACAAAGTCTGTCCTTCACCAAGCACTAAACATGAAAGAGTCTGCCTGATATTCCTCTCACTAAGAAAAACATCCTCTTAACCGCAAGTGGCAGTCAGAGACCTGGGAACTGAAAGAAGCCTCTTTTATCTGTATTCATCTGAACAGTCTAAAGCCACTAAGACACATTACCGTGCTCAGTCATAATGCTTATATTTCCTCATGCTGTTCGACATGATATAGAGATGGATTATGTGTGATGGAAATAAACATCTGAGTGAGAGATTATAAATGGAAAGCAGCAGAGAGTGTGCTGAGCAGCACCATGCGTGTTATTATGCCTCCTGTCCCTAATTGCCAGGCCCTCTGGGTGCTGTTCCCTCTGCTTGCCTTGAGCAATTACAGGAAGTTGTTTTGCATCCAAATTCTCATACATGATTTCTTGCATGGCATTAGCTGTCTGAATAGTCATCATTAGGTGCACATGAGGCATTTGATCACATTGATGGCTGCTGGACTCCTCATGTAAAGTGTAGGTTTTCCATAATGTAGTTCTGGAAGACTTGATTCTATTTGGTCAATGGCAGCATTCAGCTGACAGATATTTCCTATTGTTCACCGTCGGCCATGGCAATGTGGTATATCTCACCTGGCTTCTAAAATGTATCTCGTATCACAGCGTGGACTAGCTGTCTTTTGTTTGATATGTAAATGCAATTTGAGTGAGAGAAATACATTTTTCTCAAGGATTACATCCAGATCAGATTCACAACGGTGATCAAAACATAGATGGTGTTGATCGCGTCCATCAACATCCCCAAATCTGGCGCAGTTCTCTACTATTTCCTGGGTTTGACATTTCATTCAGTGACATTATAGGCAGTCTTGATTTATATGGTGTTTAATATTAGATGATAGTATTAGTTTGCATGAACATAGGGAATGTTTATATCGCTTGTTTCTGCTGCTTCTTTACCTGTGTTTTGGTCTGGAGGTTCTGTTCTATTTCATAAAATTACATCAGAGGTGTGGAAGTATTGTGTTAAAAATTATGGAAAATTCCTTCAGTGTCCAGACATCATACTAAAAAAGTTAAAATGTTTGGTTGTTCTAGTATAGGCCAATAGATTTTTCCCTCAGCAGAAGCTTTAAGATTATATACATGTTACATTTATGCATTTGGTAGAAGCTTTTATCCAATTGCATTCAAGGAATACATTGATTTTCTAATCAGTTCTTGCTTTCCCTGGGAATCGAACCCATGACCTTGGCATTGTAAGCCAAGTATGTTAAATTATATAAACTATATATATTATTTTATTTTAAAAATTCAGTATAATGAAATATTTAGTAGTAAAATTAATTATTTTTGCTATTTAAAATGACTTTTTTCTATTTTAGTGTTTTTAAAACATAATTTATTCCTGTGATGGAAAAGCTGAATTTCCTGCATTATCACACCACTCTTTAGTGATTCTTCAGAAGTCATAATGTGCTGACTTGGTGCTCAAGAAACATTTATATGATTTTATGCAACCTTGCTGAATGAAACAATTAGTCTCTCTTTTTTTTTATCAGAGACCCCACACTTTTGAACGGTCGTGTGATAATTTCTACTCGAATCAATTATTCATGTCCATGTATACAAATTATTATTGTTTTTTGGATGAGTACTACATGTACTATAACGGTCTATTTCATGTTTTGCCTCGTGTGTCTCCCACAGATTTTGCCTGTAGGTGGAATTTGTATGGTGTGTGTAGGTGTGTGTTTATGTGCACAAGAACAGTTTAGATTATTTGTTATCAATGTGGCAGCTGTACAGTCTGCGCCACAAATTTTATGCAGATATCGGCACACAAATTGACACATTGTGCAGAGCACCTCCATAAACCGCTCCTGCTGAGCCCCTCCCGCTTCCCACCTCTGTAATTAAGAGAAACATTTTGTAGTAGATTACAGAGGGGCTCAGAATGCCTTTGTGCCGGTCTGTCTGATTAATAAAAGGCCACTAATTTCAGTAGAGGAAGGCTGTGTGCTCCAAAACAGCACCTAATTACACATTAGGGGTGTGAAAGGCCTTAGCACTTGTGAATAGTGGTGTGCCCACGCCCACAATAATTCCTGATCGACCACCTCTAACAAATGATGTAGAAGGATGAGAGATGGAATCAATGAACCAATGGAGCAAATTAGGCATAAACATACAAATGAATCACCATTTGAGGTTTTTTTTTAGAGTGCATGCTAATGTACAAGGCTTTCTCTGTCCAATTGCATCCTCTTTTTATACGTGCATATGACCTATTTTTTTAATATGTATATTATTCTAATATAGTATGATTTTTTTTATTTGGCTTTTTTTCAATTTTCATTTGTTTCTCATTTTGTTGTGTACTTTTTTTTGGTCATTTTTATTAGTTTTTATCGTTATTTTTATATAGCATTAATTAATTTTTCTTACGGTTTTACTTCAACTACTCATTTCAGTTAGTTGCCAGTGCAACATTTCTAATTTTCTTTTTAGGATTGTTTTAATTGGATTGTTTAATAAAGTATTATTTTAATTTAGCTTTACCAAAAATGATTTTAACAAAATTGGATGTAGTTATCAGCAACTAAACTGTAAACTCCAGTTTACAGTAACTGGACGCTGCTCACTTGCACAAAATCAAACTTGACTTCAAATGTCTTTCTCTCATTCCACCTCAAATCTCCATCTCATAAAAATCTTAAATGGAAATTAGAAATGTTGCCTTGGCAACTAACTGAAAGAAGTTTAAGTAAATGATTAAGTCTGTAATATAAATAATTAGTGATGCCTGTGATGTCATCTGGTCCACTTTTCAGATATTTTTCTTTTTTGTTGGAGCAGTTAACACTTTCCACACACAGTAGACTAAACACTGTAGGTGATGTCTAGGAATTTGCATGAAGGCATTATTGCATTTGGAAGGCGGGGGCGATAGCAACAGCTGCAGAGGAGAGCCGAGTCCACTATATTACTATTGAAAGCTGCTGGCTAACAGACTGCAGAGGTGATGGGGAAAAAGCAGAGGGTTTTATGGAAAGCTGCCATCATTAACTGAATCAAGCCGCCTCTTTTTAGATCTGCAGTCCTTCAGGATTGCTTTCTACCTGTGTATGCTGTATGTGTCTTGCGTCCTGTTGAAAGCTGCGGCTACAGAGCTTTAACGCATCTTTCTCTATACAGTAGTGGGGTGTGTATGTACCGTGTCGAATCTGGCAGCGTGCTCCGCTCTGGGTGGAGGGGCAAGATTAAGGAGGGTTGAGCGGCTCTCTCAGTGCTCGGACTCTGCCAGATGTGATGATTGAATCAGACACCCTGTCAAAGCTGATGCCAAGCTTGTGATGTCGTCTGGTCCTCGGGCAGCAGCCGGCTGCAGGTGTATCTCTGCGCACCTGGATACCTCCGGGGTCACATGAAGTGTAGAGCAGGATAGACAAGTGCAGAAAGAGGGATGAATTGGGAAGTGCGAAAGAAAAATGAGAAGCCGAGGAGGTTAGAGGTGTTGTAACCATGCTGGATCTGCCTTTTCTCTCTCTTACTTTCCCTCTCTCTGCCTTTCATCCATCACAAAGACATGACAGCAGAAAAGTCATACTCCAAAGAGAGAACAGAAAGCGGAAGATAATCCCTTTTTCCAGGCACTGATAGACTGTGTTCAGGGTCTCTGGTCGCTCAGAAATTAGGTTAAAACTGTTGGGGGGAGAGCAGATAATTGTCCCTGTCTGTCAGTGGTACCAGCCTCTCTACAGTCGCTCACAAAGCCACTGACATTTGGCTCCCCTTTTCTCCACCACAGTTTTGTTGGGGGGGTTTTCAACTGAAGCCTCAGTCTTCACCAGGCAATGTTAAACCCCACTGACTGACTAAAACACAACAGTACTGGGAAGTATTCTAGCTAATCCCATAGTCAAAGTGTTTAGTACAATATACTTGCCTTGGTTACACGTATCATTTAATTCTGTGGTTCTCAACTGATTTGACCATGGAACCCATATTTTCCCATGTTCATCAAGTCACAACCCGTTTTTTAGAGAATTTGACCTAAATCCTAAAAAGAAAAAGGTGTGTGTGTGTGTGTTGAACGTGATTTTATCAAGTACAACATGTTCCTGGATTACAGTTGTCAAGTTTGTCTTACAACCAGGGTCAGTGTTATTCACCATAATTTCCCTATGATTTTAGCGCTAAATTATGGTTAGCCTTATGTTGATCTGCTGAACCAGGAACATGTCTTACTTGGCAAAATCACGGTGACCTTGTGTGCGCATGTATGGAGTCCTGCTCCTTCAGGGTGGCAGCATTATTCAATGTGTTGACTTAAAATCCCACTGAAACAAGACAGAGTGGGACATAGAGCAGCGCTTACCTTTAAAAAAATAGCTAATAGCTTTCAGCTTATATCACAGCTCTGTCAGCCGTTGAGCTCGTTAAATCCACAGTTTCCTTTCTCCTAATCATCTCAATATCTAGTTTAAAATATAGCATTCTGAGCAGAATTCAAATGATTCCGATACGTTTTCTGGTCTGCGCCGACTCTCTCCGAACACAAAACCAGACTTCATTCACCCCAATGAAGGCACAATTACACTGTCTGTATCCCTATCCTCTATATAGAGCACTATATGCCTTTCACCATGTTGAAAATGGCGAATGTGTGGTTGCGAACAAGTGACCGATCTTAGCCGTAGATGTACAGTAACGTCTTCAGCTAGTCAGTTTGAGATCTTTTCCATCTAAACTGGTTATATCTTTAGCCTAGAAGTGAATGTTTTATGAGCAGTAGGAGAACAATATATTCATCCGCGCTCTCATGTGGAGCCAAAGCACATCCAAAACAATGTTTTTCTGCAAAACACGTGCAGTTTTGTTTTTCAAACACTAGATCGGCAAAGTTACATAGTGTACCTTTAACGTTAGTTAATACAAAAAAAAAATTCATTCTTGGTTTGTTACCTCAGATCCATTATGTAATAGATTTTAAAAATAAATAGTTGAAGTTTATCGAAGAATGTTTTACATTTCACATTTAATGTCATGTATGAGTGTTAACAAATTTAGTGTTAACAATTGGAACCTTTCTATAAAGTGTTACTATTTAATAAATCTACTTGATACCATTGTGAAAATGTAAAAAAAAACAAAAAAAAAACGCAGCCTTGTGAAGTTTGCCAAAAGCTTTTTTTATTTCTTTATATATTTTTTTTTCTGCATTTGTCTAACTTTTTCAATGACTTTTGCTCTATTCCTTTTTCAGGATCTATCTAGCAAGCAATGCATATTTTTATAGCAGATTTCAGTCTCAGTCTTCAAATTTTTATAGCAGATTTCAAAGTCTGCTATATCTGCTTCAGTCTGCTATTTTTATAGCAGATTTCAAAGTGCATAAATCCACTTATCCAATTACTTATTGTAGGTTTACTGTTTTTACTATTATTATATATATTTTTTGTTAAATTTGCCATTTATCTGTTATCATCCACAATGTGAATATATTTTCTTACCAGTACTGGCTAGAATTTCAATATTGATGCATCTATTAATGCATAAAACCCTAATAAATCCCTAGCGTGAATCAACCACAGAGATTCACGCTAAATACACCCTACCAGACCTTATATGTTTAACATAGTGCCACCGTTGCGTTGTGGTGGAGTTTTGTGTAGTTAAGCATCAGTCAAGTTTTATTTTTAAAAGTATATAAAATGTATAAATCCTAAATAGTTCTATAACAATGCTTGTGAAATGTATTTACAAGCTGTTCTACAAAACAGTCACACTTGAATGTTGTTGACCACTTATATTACTCAGTACTTGATGAGCCTCTGTCTCACAGTCATTATTTCCTTGCTCTCAGGGGTTGATAGTCTAGCATCATTTGGTGCTTTTTACACTTTTCTTCTGTTTTAGTTCAGTACGCTTTTGTTCTGAGAGGTATGTTAGTCCAGACGCCCACCTGTGTTTGGATAGAGCTTGGTCAGCAGGAAAGTGCAGCTCAACACACAATATGTTGATGAAAGCTCTTTTTGATGAGGATTCTGCTGAATTGTCTTTTAATTACATCTGATTGTGAGATTGAATCTCATGGCAGTTCAAAGTGAGTCATTACGCTGATGAATCCATTAGAGCAGAGCCTCTCAAACTTCATCAAATGCAACTTTTCTTTTTGACTCCGGACACAAGCTCCTTTCCAAACTTGTCAAAATAGTCCAAAAATGAAAATTCTTGCCCTTGTGTCATTCCAAACTTGTTTGGCTGAACGGACACAGACTTGTATAAAAAAAAAACGGCCTCGGAATATGGTACGGAAGCTTATTACAAATAATTAAAAAGATAATAGCGACTTATCTAACAATTGCGAGTTTTCATCTGGCAATTCTGACTTTTTCTGTCAGAATTGAAAAAAAAAGTCAGAATTGCATGATAACTTTATCCCTCAGTTTCACAGATAAAGTTTGTCTAGTCCCTGACTAAAATGCTTGTTTGAGCTGTTTTAACTGAAAGCAACTTGAACTGACAAATGTTAAAATACAGCTATTAGCTAATAATAGGTAATAGCTATTGTTTTGTCTTAAGATGCACTCAAGTAATGTTATTTTCTAAGGCACTTTTTATGTTTTAAATGCTACTTAAATTTCCTAATTAGACTAAAGCCTAATCCTGGCTTAAACTAAACCCTGTCTGTGAAACCCAGCCTTTATCTCACACCTTTATAAGATATAAGCTCGTAATTGCGAGTTCTTTATTCCAATTCTGAGGGGGAAAAAAAGGGACTTGTCTCAGAAAAGCCCAAAGCATACTTCTACCATCCATGTTCCGCGAAGATCCGGGCATGGTCCACATTTATCTTCGTAAAAAGCTGGTGAAGGAGTGCTTCCAGGAAAAATGAAGTGACTAAGGCCACGTCCACACGGAGACGCGGATCACTGCATCCGCATACATTTCTTATCGGATTGGCGTTCCGTCCACACGCATCCGGCGATTTGGGAGACTGAATCCGCTCACTTTTTATACCGGGTCCTAAAGTGGATAGATCTGAATCCGACACCCTTACGGCCAATCCGTATATTTTTTGTTTACCGATGATGTCATCACATCACATGTCGGCTGTGTCACAGTAACAGCAACAGTGTTGCCAGATTGGACTGAAGATTCCAGCGCAGCTACAGCTTAAAACCCTCCCATTTAAAAAAAAATACCACCCCAAAGTGCATACTATTATAAATAATGAAAAATGTTGAGCGATTTTATGCATCAAAAACCGTCCCAAATTTTATCAACCAGCCCAATGCATTTTTTCCCGGTCGGACGTGACAAAAAGGTAACTAGCAATCTGGCAACACTGAACAGCAACAACAATGCGCATGCTCAAAGTCTTCTTCTCTGTGTATAGTGTATTATCTGTGGCAGAATTACAGCGCCCCATACTGGTCTGGCATATAAAGTACACCGGATTCAGTTGGTTTCAGTGGTATCGTGTGGACGCTGATTTGGTTTTTTTGAACGAGGAAAAAAAAGATCGGATAAGGAACGCGCCGGCATCGTGTGGACGTGGCCTAAGAGGACCGTGACACACTCTAAAGGTGCAGCATAGAAACAAAGTAAAATTTCCAAATATGTAGAGCAGGGATGGGCAACTTAAGTCCAGGAGGGCCACTATCCCACTGAGCTTAGCTCCAACCCTGTTAAAAACTCACCTGCCTGCATCTTTCTAGTAATCCCGAAGACACTGATTAGCTTGTCCAAGTGTATTTGATTAGGGATGATGCTAAGGCCCTTAAGAACCAAAGTTTCCAAACCCTCATTTAGCGTATAGAAAAGCAATCTTACTGCATATGTCGAACACGTCCATCTGTTATCATCTGCAGTAGACTATGCTTTGAGGGCAGTGCACAAAATGGGAGTGGAATGCGGAAAATGAAGTATACCCAATGATAATTTTTGGGTGAACTATCCCTTTAAGGCAGAATCCTAACCATAATGCAATCTCATAACAGACCATTTGACATGAGCAGCAATTTTCTTATAGTCCCATGACTAGAGGCACTAACATTATTGGCAGGCTGCGTAATTGGCCATAGTTTTTGAAAATCTGGTCATAAATATGCTGGTACAATATTCTATTTTGACGTATAATCTGTTTTCCTGCTGCCAAAAATGAGCATTCTGGAGGGGAAAATGTATATTGCAGCTGTTCATAATATATCATATCAAGAACATGATGAATGTTTATGCATCATTTGTGTTATATCTCCATATGTGTGCAGAAATAATTATATAAAACAGTGAATTTGAACAAACGATATCTCCTCCACATTCGCATTTAAGGTAAATGTTGCTCTACTTGATGCGGCCTAACTGCACATTTGCGGTCTTATGGAAAGTCGATTTTTAGTCATTCACGTATCGCACAAATATTGTTTTACGCAACTCACATGGGAGACTCAACACTAAGTCAATTTCAACTGAATATGGTATAGCATGCTGTTAAACTAAGCAAATGATGCTTTAAATAGCTGAATAAATAGCTCACAAAAATATTGGTTGAAATGGTCCATTTTAATTAGAGCTTTATCAGTAATTTTCAACACTTTGGAAATGCTTTAGAACAAGGTTCAGTTGGTTAACATTAATTAATGCATTAGGTATCAAACTATCAATAACATCAATTTATACAATGCTTTAACATTAATTAATTCAGGGTTGTGTATATTAATAACCTTTATGTAAATTTAACCTGTTAAAATGGATTACACTTGAATTTAATGTTCATTTTTACATCAAGATTAATAAATGCTGCAAAAGTGTTGTTCATTTTACATTGCAAAGTGTTTCCGGATATCGGTAATCATTTCTCTTGATAGATGTCTCTACGGTTTAGAAACTGTTTCTAACTGTGTATGGCAGTGCAATACAACCACCAGCTGAGTTGAGCTGTTTGTGTACAGAATCTCCATTCACGTGTGCCTCGTTTTCATTTGCAACATGGCAGAATTTTCACGTACCTGCAAGGCAGTTAATTCTTCACGATATGTCTTGTTGTGTGCGAACGGGCGGCCCGGGAGAGAAAGGCAGTGGAAGAAAAGAGGAGAAAGAGCTCGTTTTTCTTCATCCCTACCTCCGCAGAATGCCGCTCGGCCGCCCTGCTCGCCGTGATCCCCCCGCCGGTACCCCAGCCAGCTGGTGTGTCCTGCACCAACGACCAGCCATTCATTTCCCCTGCCTGTGATTTATGGATTGCAGTGTTGGTGTAGCCGCACGCGTGTACGTGTATGTGTGTGTTTGGCGGCACCGAGCTCTTCTCCCGCTTGAGTTAGTGCACTGTCCGGCCTCGTCATGCTTTGCCACACAATGGGCTGGAGCAGCTAATTTACACGGGCAGACAGTCACATATTTCAGCCTCTCGGCCGCTGGATGAAGATGGGTGGCTTTCATGAGGGATTGTGTATACAAATTGATTTTCACTGGAGCCTTCAGCCCTGGACTAAGGCGTATTTTGTCTTTCTTTCTATTTTTCCCTTAATCCCCGTCCTCCCCCCCTTTGCTTTCCATTTCTCATTCTCTATTTCCCTTATCTCAGTGGGTTTCTGTGCCTCCCTCTCAGTCTCTCTCTCTTGCTCGCTCTCTTGATCCATCTCTCTTGTTATGTGAGTGTATATGTGAATGTAATGTGATGTGACTGGGGTGAAGGTGCGCCGCTCTAGTGTTTCCTGGATGTGCGCTAGACTCTGGCCTCTTGCTGGGGGCAGTAGAGAGGGAGGTCAGGTCAGGGCAGGGTAGGACTGGCAGCCTGCAGTCTGGGAGTATTAATGCTTCTCGCTGACCCCTGTGCTCAGAGAGAAGCGGACAGAAGAGCATGTTTGATTCATGAGAGCCCTGCAGATGCGCTTTGGGGCTTTTGGCTGCACTGTCCTTTTAGCACCAAGTGAAGAGGACCACCCCTGAGCTCTGTGGAGGATCCGTCAGTTGTGGGGAGGTGGGCGAGTGTGTCTCTGCCCTGGGGTAAGAGAAGTTCGCACTTTACAGTAGCGAGTAAAGACAGGAAGTTTAACCCGGCGTAATGTTTCCCTACAGAAATCGTACAGCTGCATTGTAATGTTTGTAGATGGGTGTCGCACCAGTTTTGTGTTTTTAAAGAGTGGGAGGCCCAGCAGGGAAGGTCATGAAGAAGACTGGAACCAATCTGCTTTCTCTGCTTTTTGCTTTCCGATCTGCTTGTATTGCAGTTAGGGCCGAGTGTTACACGACCGTTCAAAAGTTTGGGGCCAGTAAGATGTTAGTTTTTTTAAAGTCTTTTATGTCTCTTACGTTCACCAAAAATACAGTAAAATTGTGAAATGTTATTGCAATTCAAAACAACTGTTTTCTTTTTTAATATACAGTAATACCTCGGTTTGCGAGTGACTTTGTATTCGAGCAAATGGTGTACGAGCATGAAAAGTCAAATTGGTGTGCGAGCATTGTATCAGAGAGCGAGAATTTTTCCGTCGCCCACGCGCATTTTTTTTGTCCTAAAGTCCTAACGCTTAGCATCTTCGCGTGCATTTTTACTGGAAATGTCCTAACGACAGCCTCTCACAAAGCCTATCACCCCTTAACTCGTTCTTTCTCTCAGCGTCGCTCGGTTTGGTTGCATCATTCACCACAGTGATACTTTTATAAGTGATTTACAGCGGTTTTACCTCGTGTTGTTAACATTAATTGTGATCGTTCACGTAATTGTTCACGTAGTGAAATATATACGTACAGTACAGCATATAGACAATGGCCCTCAAGATGAGTAAGAAAGAAGGGAGGAAATTCTCCCTGTAAGCAGTAAAACCCTCCTCTCGTCTCCTTCACGCCAGCAGTGACGCTACTCAAAGATAAAGTGTATTACAGTAAATTGTCAAGTATTTTTATAGTTTAATTGTCAATTATTAATTGGTATTTATATGAGATCTTAATGGTTATAATTTTAACTATAATTAATAGGGTAAAAGCAAAAAAATATTTAAAATGGGCATTTATGGTCATGTGGAACGAATCGAGTGATTTTTAGTGCATTCTTATGGGGAAAATTTTTTTGGTGTACGAGAATTTTGAGTTATGAGCTCTTGGAACGAATTAAACTCGTATATCGAGGTATTACTATATATATTTTAATTGTAATTCATTCCTTTGATGGTAGCTACATGTAGCTACATTTTCAGCACTATTCAATGCCACATGATTATCAAGAAACATTTCTTATTATTAATGTTGATGCAGTTGTGCTGCTTAATATTATTGTATAAACTATGCATTTATTTCAGGATTCTTTGCTAAATAGAAAGTTCAAAAGAACTTGATTATTGTTTTGTGTTTACTGTCACTGTTTTGAAATGGACAGGTTAATACTGTATAAATAACTGATTAAAATAAATCAAGGAAATCTCTTTCTAAAACAGAGACACTAGAAAAAGAAATCTTGTATGCTCTCATATTTGCAAGATGTGAGATGGAGAGATAAATGGCTGTGTAAAAAGCATATTACATTGATTGTGGCTTTCAGATTAATTCTTAATATTGCTTAATGTTTATGTAGTTCCTAGGATAAATGTTTTTCAAGCACGATTAACATGCATGCTCAGAAGGGTCACCCAAAGTTTTGTTCAGGGCTGAATCGCTCTGATTCTTTCTCTCCGGCACCCAGAGAGGGATTAGAGACTTAATCCTGACAAATAAATTCAACCTCCGCTAACACAGGGACTTCAACAACCCAGCTGCTCTTGGAAAGATGCGTTTGCATATGCACATATGTAATTTATTTGGAATATATGTCTGCAATACTTCTTCTTTGTCTAAAACAGGCTTAGACTTTCCATGAGAGGTGGAGGACTTTTGCATTTTTAAAAGGTGCTGTAATGAGCAATAAATATGAGTAGAAATACTGTCTTGAGGAGGAAAGAGTAACAATACTCAATGTTTATATAAAGTAATTGTCAAAGTCATGTTGTGTCTCGTCACTTTCCTCCTTTTGTGTTTCCGTCACTGTCACGTCAGACACTCCCCCTTGTTAGTCATGTCAGGTGTTCCCCGTTATCCTGCCTATTTAAACCCTCTTGTTTTCCCTTGTCTTTGTCGATTGTTAAACTGTTTTCATGGTGGTTCCCCGTGTGTGGATGTTTCCTTCCGTGTCTCTAGGTTCTCTTGAGTTTTGCACTGTTTAGTGCTGTTTTGGAATAAAGTTTTTTCTGTTGAACTTCCGCGTGCATGGTTTCTCCGCATCGCACACGCTTCTCCCTCCTCTGACCGTAATAGTCCTCCCAAAAATAAGATTATGTCATTTACTCCTCCTCTTGTCTTTCTAAAGCGATGTAGGGTTGCAACTAACAATTGTTTTGACTAATCGATTAATCGGTTGATTATTTTTCCCTGATTCATCAAGTCAAATTTAAAAATTAAAAATAAGTATTTAAATTATAATTTTTAAAATTTAAAATCCAAAGTCATACTCTGAGGAAAAAGCGTGTCAAAGGCATTAAACGGCAGACACATCTGTCGAAGCAAAATGGCAAGATTCAAAGACGAAGTTAACACTTATGCATTTGTTTGAACCAGCATTCTCATGTTTCGGACGGCTTGGATCATGTACCTTTCCCGGGAGCCGATCACTCTGTGTCATCCACTATTTCCATATGCGGTTTGTGCTTAGAAATGGGTTATTCACTACTGTAAAGCTACATGACTGGCTGATGGTTGCCCGGGCACAGCTAGCATTTTAATTCAATTCTCAAATTCCTTTTAACCTTCATTTTCTTTGTCTCCAACGCTTCTGGTCAGAGAGTGCCTTTAGTTTGTTTTTGTCAGTGTATATTCTTGTTGAGTTTTGGCTGAGATAAAAATGAAAGTGAAAAATCTTTTGGTTTTGACATCAATGATAAGTGATATGGTGACACAGACTCAGTTAAAATCAAGCCCCAAAAAATGTCTGTAACTGATAAGTATGTAACTGAATTGAAGTTCGGCTTGGCCTTGCTCTTGAGGAACGCTTTGAATACCAGTGCGTTTGATTTATTAAGTTCTTCAGCGGATCTGTCTGCGGGTACGTTATCAACTAATAGGATCTCCCCCCCCCCCCCCCCACACTTTCCCTCTCGCTTGCTCTGTCAGATGGTCGACTAATACTGATATTAATGAATTCATTGCTTTAGTCAGAAAATCAATACGCACTTCTAAAGCGTCTGTGGATCTGAGCGTGCCCAGATACTGACCCAGTTCCCATGTAAAGCAATAGTCATAATACATTCTGTGGTTTGTTTACTCATGCAGAGGATGTGTCTCAACATAGCCCATAAATACACGTTATGCTAGTGGTGTGCACACGCGGTATGACCAAAAATCATACGTTTGTGATGATAAAATGTATTTTATTAATCACGTTGCTTTGCTTATTGTAACAATCCAGTCAATTAAATACTTTAATGCCGTTTGATTTAATTTTGTATTTGAAGCCTGACACGTTCGGGATCCGTATTTATCCCATCCGTATTTTTGCAGTAGCCTACTTTGTTTTAATGTGTAAATAACGCAAAATATACCATTTATTTAACTGATGCGGCCATATCAGTTATCTGCTGGTACTAGAGAATTTCAAAAGGATTTTTAATCGCGTGTGCTAATTTATGATGTTTTGAAGTTTAATTTGCCTTTGCTTTTATCTAACACTCACTTAAAGTTAATATTTAAAAGCATTAATAATTTAATAACACTGCTGAGTGTAATCTTTAGCAAATCTCAAAATCAATATCCATTTTTTCATACTGTGAATTCTAATGCTGTGATGCCTAAATTCACTAGTAGCATATCAATAATTTAGAGAATTATTTTTATATATTTAAAATAGTATAGAATTGTATTATTGGCCATAACATGATGCTTATTAGTATTACCCACAATTTGAATATGCATCCTGAACAAATATCTCTGCTGTATTGCAAAACCTGCGGCTGACACATTTCTGCCTTTTCACGTTGCCTATCTTCAGCTCTTTTAAACACTCATGACAATAACAACATCTGCTGCTAATATCAAACTCATAGAAATGAAATGGTGAGGAAAATCTGGGACATTCATAATGTTTTTGCTGTGTGGAAGACACTCTGCTTGGGAATGTCCCCAAACAGCATGAATCTGACTGAAGAGAAAGAATGAGAGTGTGTGAGAGAGAGAGAAATATTTTCTAGTTAACTGGCTGTAAGATGTCAGATAAGACAGATCGCCCGGTGATGTTGGTTTGGTAAGGGAAGCAGACCTTTGTGCATGACTGCTGTGTGAGTGTGTTAAAGGTCAAGCAGCAGGGACGGACGAAGGCTGGCCAGAGGTCAAACTCTCTGAGTCATTTACATACGTATCAAAGAGATGAGAAGAAAACAGTGAAGAAAGAGCAAAGGAGCACACAAAGACTTGGAAGTACATATAGAGCAGTGGTTAGCATACATTCTCCTGACTTGTTGAGCTGTGGTGCTTTAAGTAATGCAGGTTCGAGTTCGTCTTAAATTGAGGCTGAAATGTAGATTTAATCCAAACTATAAAATCACAGCATACTGTATTTAAAGTCTTCAGATCGGGCATCCCCACTCAGGACAGCAGAACAGATGTGTGCGCTCAGAATTTGTGCCAAATCATCTTCCTCGAGAGGGATACTAATTTGTTTCTCTACCCCCTCTATCCCGAACAAACACTCTCTAATTCTGTATTGTCTCTCTGTGAGATTGGAGAGCCCCAGAAATCATAAGTGATGATAGTATCAGAGTGTGATTAAAGAGTAGTATAGCCGGATTATAGCTGTGTTCTCTCAATCTCAGCAGTATTTGTGGGATTATAGTCCTTAAACTGATGGGCTGCTGTGAGGAAACACTGGATTATGAAAGAACAGAGCCATTTAGCCGCCCTGGATGGGTATTTTTAGGGCCTTATTTGAGGATGTCATTAAATTATTCTTTAATTTAATGCATGTCATTAATAAAGTGGTTCAGGCGGATAATTAAAGTGCCTTGTGTGAGGTTATTTTGTTGAATTTCAATGTAAATTAATTAATTATTTAATAAAATATTTGCTATATATTTTTTATTTATTTCATATTTTTGTAAATGTATTTGGAGGAAAATATTTTTAATAAACAATTTGCATACAGTTCGTTTTCATACATTAAGCAAAAATGAATTTCAAAACACAGATGATATGAGTATATTTTACACTTTGTTTCAAGTCTTCTGAAGCCGTACAATAGAGAAACAGAAATATTTGTCACTTTATTGTGTGTGTGTGTGTAAAAAAATGACCTCATATTAGTTGGGAACAACACACGGGTGAGTAAATAATAACATAATTTAATTTTGGGCTTTGCTATCATTTTAATAACATTTCATTTCTGCTCTGTTGTAAATGTAAACAGTATTGAATACATAGCTTTCACTAGATCAAGTTTAATTGTGCAATCTTTAACAACATTGTAAAGTAGATCAAATACATTGTTTTCCCTGCCTCCTCTTTGTCTCTGTTTGAGCATTCATCTCTTCTTTTATTTTCTTGAATTGACTTTCTTTTTTTGGTTCTGTTGTAAATGCTCTTGCATGCCTTCTTAGCATTCAGCTGTGTGGCCATGTGTATCCTGGTATGTCTTTCACACCAGTGGAGGGCGTTCCACAGCACTAGAGCCTTTTCACAGGCTAGTGTGACCTCCTGACCCCTGCTGAGAGGCATCTCTTCAGTGTCTGCCATAGCCCTGTCCTCTCCACCCTCAGACTGAGGGTCAGTGTCCTACTCTCAATCCAAAGGAAATAATGGAGATGGAGATCATCCAGATGTTTCTCTAATGTTTCAGACATTTCTTTCAAATAACCATCAAGAAATGTAATACTGTTTTGATATGAAAATCAATATAATTTTTGTATTTTGTATGATTTGTATTTCTTTAGTAAGATTCAAAACATGTTTTGCTGTCACTACACTTGTTCATGGTGCCTAAGAACATCCCTTAATTGATCTAAAATTATTATAAAAGCTTGGTTTTTCTGTATTAAAAGCTTGGTTTTTCTGTATCTGTATCAGTATTAATGTGTCAGATTTTCACAAAGGTGGCTTTTATTGGATGAAATGTATGGTAAAAACAATAATATTATTTAATATTATTAAAATTCAAATTCATTATTAAAATTAATTTTTTAATTTTTTGATTATTCCTGTGATGGCAAAGTTGACTTTTTTTATTACTCTAGTCTTAAGTGTCACATGCTGATTTGGATCTCAAGAAACATTTCTTATTATTATGTTTTCATCCAAAGTTGCAAATTTAACTCATGCACAAAATGGGAATATTTCATAAAGTTGTGAACAAAGCATTGTTTTCATCCAGTGAGGCAGAGAGAACTGGATGGTAGCTAGATAGTCTGTCGTCAAAGAGGGTCAGTACATTGTTCATGTTTTTCGGAATGACTAAAACAATGTCCCATCCCTCAAATTCATGTGACTTTTTTTGATGCGTATCGAGGAATTTATTCCAAAAATGTGTTTCCAACATAGTTTACACATATGTTTTCTTATTGGATAAAAAAATGTATCTGACTCAATTGAGCGCAGATGTTTTTATGCATATTTTTAGAATCCAGCATTTTTGTGATATGCGCATAAAAATCGGTGGGTGGAAACGTTGAAAGCAGTTGTTCTCCTTAATAACAACAACCAAAAAAGTTGCTTAACTTAATTTTCATGGAAACAAGATCCTTTTACTTAAATTCTTTGATGCATAGAAAGTTAAAAGAAATGTTTCTTTGATACTAGATATCTTTTGTACAGTCATTTTTTATCAGTTTTATGCATATTAATTTCAAAGTTAAAGTAGATGTTCATTTATTCTTCAATATCAGTATTTTTTTTTGTTTTTAAAGAAAATGTCAGTTGTGTTACTGCATTATGAGAGGTTGTCAGGGTGTTGCTATGCAGGTGTTCTGAGTGTTTGGTTTGGCGTTTTAGTCCCTCTGGTTGGTATTTTTGATTAGATCCTAAGTGATTGCTTACTGGCCCTATAAAAAAGTTCACTGTTTTCCAAGTTCCTGTTTTCTTCAGGCTAATTTTATGGTAGACTATTTTCTCATTAGTGGGTAAAAATAGTATGTTTGATTGCTTCAAAAGGTACCTCAGCAAACCACACGATCTAAAAAATGATTCCTAATCATTGCGCAAACAATGTGGGATGTTTATGCACTGACATTTAATGTTTATGATCAAGTGTTATTTTAGTGTAAGCAATAATGATTGAGTTGATTGCATTAGCAAGCATTTTTCAAGTGAATTGTGGGATGTGTGGTTTCAGACAGTGATGAAATGTGTTGTCAGTGACTGGACGGTGCGGCTGAGGTCAGGACACAGAACATTTGCTGTGTAAATGACTGAGCTCCATTTCCCAAATGTGCGGCGAAGCGCAGTTCAAGCAGATGCAGCTGATGGAACGAAGTGTGTGGCTGAATCAGGTCTTACAAGAAAGGGCCCGCAATCCATTTACTGCATTGCAGGACTGTGTCCCCTGGGAGCCAATAGAAATTTATGAGCAGCGACTATATAATTCATACAGAATGGGAAAATATATAAATGTGTTGACATTCAGGCGGTTTCCAAATTGTGCCACTCTAATTTGGGGGTGGGGGGAGTCCTTTTCCTCTGTCAATCCCCATCGTGCCTGCCAGGCTTAATTTAAATCCATCAGTTCTGTTGCTTCATTCATCCTGTCATAGTGTTATCGTTCACTCATTCATCCTGTCATCTCAGACAGTATGTATCGCAATCATTGTCACTTATCAAGGGCCCTTTCAGCCTCTGTTTTTCACTCTTTGGACGACTGCAATATATTAGAGTACATTACTTTTTAATTTACCGTAGTTATCTTACAATGTACACCTTCATCTTCTGTCTAATCATCTGTCCTTCAAAGTGATGGTTCACCCAAAAACTACATTGTCATAATTTACCCAAGTGTTGTTATTAACAGACTTTTAAAAATATTTTTTGTTGCTTAAAAATAAGCTGAAATAAAATAAATCTAAATATTAAATGAAATTAACATTGAGAATTTTGCCTTGCAAATGAACTGAAATAAAATTTTAAGTGGAAGTACTACAATGAAACTGAAATAATAATTTATATGCAAGTATGCATGTATGTGTAAAAGCACGAACACACACATATACAGTGGTACCTCGAGATACGAAATTAATCCGGCGGCCTTCGTATAATGAGTTTTTCATATCTTGGAACACATTTTACATGTAAAATGGCTAATCCGTTCCAAGCCCTCCAAAAACACCCCATTAAATTTCATAATAAAGCTAAATTGACCTATAAACAATGAAATAACGTAAAATGTTGAAGCTTACCTTTCGAGTGAGGCCATCTCCGAAAGTGGCGGCAGAGGAGAAGGACAAACGGCAGATTCTTAACTGTACGAAAACACATAAAAAATGTAAAGTTTCGGGTGCGGAGTGGCTGAGCTAAAGCACGCCAGCACGTATGTATAGAAGATGCATGATGGGAGGGATGCTGTCCAATTAGAGTGAAGGATCTCATGGTTTGGCTAGCATCAGGAACCAATGGGAGAGCAGGAGGATGGTGGCGAGTCTACTATAACTAAGATGGCGGCGTGCGGCGCGAGTTTCAAAATTGTTATGGGGCGAATCTCGGACTTTCAGAAACCTTTCGTATCTTGAAAACTTTTCGTATGTAGAGCAGTAAAAATTTTCGTCTTTGATTTCGTAACTTGGATTTTTCGTAAGTTGAGCCTTTTGTATCTTGAGGTACATATATACTGTATATTGAGGTATATATATACTGTATATTTGTCCTAAACTTTTATCCTTTGGATGTACTATCCCTTTAATATGACAATTGTTTATTTATTTCAGCTTTTTTTATTTACAGTCTTTGTCGTAACGATTCTAGCTCCTCTTGGTGAAAGAAAAAAAAAACTCAGCTCTAATTCAGCCTCACAATGTAAGAGTAATTGCAGCGCAATTTCTTATTCATCATTTCTGCCAAATTCTGCCAATAGTCATGTGGTAGCGGCCCTCGCAGATGAGACCGAGCTCGGGTGCAGCGAACGCTCCGTTCCAAATTGGAGCCGGCCTGGCCCCGAGGGCTCGGAAACATAGGAAGAAAAAGTCAGAGTACGCTTTATGACGGACTCCAGAGCCGCTCCTTCACTAAAGTAATTAGGTCTTATTCTCTGGCACACAATGGAGGCTTTTTTATACAGCGGGAGGTGGGTAACAATTGCAGGTTGGATCCGGCCTCTTTTTTTTCCAGAGATCTACGGTTTCTCTCCATAGATGCATCAGTCCAGGAAGTGTGTATTTAGTGTGTATTCAGGGGTCGATCCGGTGCACAATAAAACTGAAATTAGAGAGGCAGAGAGAGAGCCAGCTGTGACACAGGTCGCCTTGTTCAGACACATGTGCATAATGGATCGCTTTCATTCCACGGCCATCGCATTTGCACATACGGAAAAGGGGGGGGGGGAGTGTGTGAGCGAGGGGAGAACAAATGGGCATGGCTGTTAAATTAAGTGTGGAATGAATGCATTATGAGCTATTAGGGCAAAGAAAAGGAGTGTCCTCAAAAACATAGGGCATAATTTTAAATTCTGATGCTGGAGCGCGTTCAGATCCCCCGCGGGCTGCCTTACGGACATGAAATCCCCCCGAGTGTTCCAGGCCTGGATTTGGAGCGGAATAGGGGTTGTTGGGGTGATGGCTTTGTACAGTAAGGGTGGAGGGGTGACATAAGCTATCTTTTTTCTTTTTTATACCCGTTTCCAGCATTTAGGTCAAACTTTACCTCTGGTCTTCACTCCATCTGGCCCTGCTGCTCAAGCGAAGGTGCCCAAAGCCACAGGGCGGCATTCTGGCATTTTCTAGAATCACATACCCCGTCGAGCAGAGATCAGCCCAGCGTGAGATTTCCTTAGCGTGGGTTTCTTTAATGCAGTGTTGCCTCTCAGCATGCCTGTTTCCCGCCTTAATAGGTAAGCAACCCACTCTCGCATCTGAGTTTCAGGTGTTTTCTCTGTTTAGCAGTGTTCTCTGGGGAGCCGCAGCCTGAATGGATTAGGCCACGTTTAGACGGATGACTGCTGGCGACCAAAGCTTTAAATGTATTAATCCCTCTCTTATCAAGCAGGAAATGATGAATCGCCTGAGCCTGCTCCAGGCTAACCTCTGCTGTCGTTTGAACAGAATCAAAGCTTTAAATCACACACTGCAGCACCTGGCGATGTGTATACGTGTGTGTGTATGTACTGTGCCCTGTTTTAAAGTGATTTAGTAACGCTTTGATGGGGTGAGGGAGGTTAGGAAAAGAGTATGAAAAGTAAATTAAGAATTCTACATGGGCTTTGATAAATAGAATTGCTGACTAGGGAAACTCGAGCGGCTGTTGTCATGTTCCATCCAATCTGATGAATTCCACCCATGGCTGCAAACCAGGAGCAGCAGTCAATCAATGCTTTTACAGCCTCTTTTTAATGTGAATTATGTGCTTTATGGCCCTATCTGGCACCTGTGCTCTATTTCTCAATGCCCTTGCCCTGTAACTCGGTGTGTACTTCCAAAAAAAGAGGAACATCAGCACTCTGATTCCTCCCTGAGACATTTGAAAATCTGCTGTTCCTCTTGTTTGATCATTTATTGCTTCGGGTCAGTTGCACCAAAAACCATTTCCACGTGGTATTGCAAGTGAATGTTAGGCTTTGATAAACTATATGAAAGGTTTATAATTATCAAAACAAAAGTTTGTTGTTTGTAATGTGATAGCTGCTTCATTATTTGTTATTTTCTCCCTGAAAAATTATGTCCATTTAGGGTGTTTGATCTTGATTTCATCCCCATGTTATTTTCCAATCCAGTCAATGCAATATGCACAGATGAGCCAAAACATTAAGATTATACCTGCCTAATATACTGTTGTCCTCAGCGGGCTTCCAAAACCGTACTGACCTGCTGAAGCATGGACTCTACAAGAATCCTGAAGTCGTCCCGTGGTATCTGGCACCAAGATGTTTGCAGAAGATCCTTCAAATCTGTAGGTTGTAAGGTGGAGCCGCCGTGGATCAAAGTTGTTGGTCAAGCACATCCCACAGATTCTCAATTGAATTAAGATCTGGGGTAATTTGGAGGCCAGGGACACATTCAGTTTCATAAACAGTTTCTGAACAATGTGTGCACTTTTACCAGGGAACACCATTGTCATGAAGGGGTGTACCTGGTCTACAACAATATTTAAGTTGGTGGCATTTGTCAAATTGACATCCACGTGGCTGGCCAGATCCAGGGTTTCCCAACAGAACATTGCCCAGAGCAAGTAGGCAATTTTTTTTTTCCACTCCTCCAAGGTCCGGTTCTGACGCATTGTAGGCGGTGGACAGGGATCATTATAGGCACTCTGATTGGTCTGTGGCTACACAGCCCTAAGCATAGCAGTGTGCGATTAAACCGTGTTCTGACACACATCTCCCATAACAGTCATTCCTTGCTCTCGTGCATTGATGAGCCTTGGACTCCCAACACCCTGTCACTGGTTTGTCTCCTCCCACCACTGTTCTCGCCACTGATGACCAGGTGCAACCCACAAATCTTGCTGTTTCAGAGATACTCTGACCCTGTCATCTTGCCATATAATAAGTAGCTTGACCCATTTCAGCTGCATCCAACATGATTACAAGAAATGATCGCTTACCAACTTTTTGCTTGCCATCTTATCTACCCAGACCTAATATGTGGCCTTGTTTGGAGATATTATATATTCTCCGAAAAAAATAGAAATGCCTGCTTCACAGAATTGATCGCAAAAAAGGGGGGAAATTTAATCAAAGTATGTCCTAGATTTTTTAAAATTTAGAGTGTAAAAGCCACATATGGGGATACATTGGACATTATTAAACATACCAGATCCCGTTTTTATTGTAAAGATTACCATTGTATTTCACAGTGCCTGTCGGATTAGCAATATGTAATTTAAACCTTTCAAAATACACCAAGGCTCATCTGTTAAACTGTCTGTTGTGGCATTTAGAAGTGATGGTTTGATGATTTTCTTCACAAAGCATCAATCAAATTTAAATGTCAAGTTTTCATGGTGAAATTCAATGTCCCTTTATTTCATTTCATAAAGTTAGCGGTCCCTCTGTAATTTGTGAGGGCCAGAACTTTCCTCTTGATGGCTTAATGGTGCCTGTGGAAGCATTATTGAATTCTCACATTTAATCATATTTACATATGATTAATCAAATACTATTTCGATTCTTTTTCATACCCCCATGAAAGAAGCATACACGAATGCATTTAGGACAATCAATATGTTTGAATCCCAGATGCTGCTTTAGCTGCAAACAAAAACATTTGTGTTAAATTAAAAGGGCTCTAATATTAATTTTGTATCTTTTATATTTGTTTTATTCAACAGTTCCAAGAACCGATACAAAGTAATAGTACGTTTCACTGTTTGTTGTTGGTCTGTTCCTCACATACGTTGTACCGGACCAAGGTTTTATCTTTTGAGTGTGTCTAAGTGTGTGTGTTTACTATTTTTAAGGTATGAAAATAACGTGATATTAACCTTCTTCATTGGACCGTTGTATTGAAGCAACATCACGCTCACAATCTTGATTTTCAGTCTAGTAGCATTCTTGCTTTTGTGACATTGCTCCATTAATTTTATGTAGTCTTTCATTAATAGTGTTTAAAATGTATGATTTTAAGATCAAAAGAGCCTTTTGAGCTCAGTACTTTTTTAATTTGAAAAAGATTAGAAGGAAAAACAACAAAAAAAGAGGAAAACCAGTCCAAAAGAGCCTTTTTAGCTTCTCTTATAACTGCAAAGAAGTAGGACAGAAATTTCTTTTATTCAACATTAAAGGATTAATCATTTCTCCGTGGCATTTTCTCTCAGCTGAAGGTGAATGTGTGTCTGTGTGATGTCTGTGTGTTTTTAATATAATCGTTTTATCTGTCTTGTTGTTTTTATTCGTCACAGTTCTGCTTTGTTTCTTAGATTTGAATGATTCTAGGTGGGATTTGTGAAACATTAACTACATCATTGCTTGTTTACCCCCCTCTCAGATCAATAAATCACCTGTCAATCTATATCAATCTATAAACTAGATTGTCTCCGATTTTCGCTCAAGTCCTAAAAGAACGATTTTCATTGATGGCGAGACGGCATAAAATATGGAGTGGTATTGACTGCTGGGCTGCAGTGAATTTTAATATGTCCCTGTCTGCATGAAGCTTGGGGGTTTGTGGGTAAACTTGCGGACATCCGAGACAGCACCGAAACAAGAACTCCATTTGAATGTGTGGAGGTCACAGGAAACATTTGCAAATTATCTCACTGATGCGTCTTCTGATCTCCACACAGATACTGGAAAACCAATCTGGCCTACTGATTGGTATCTTATCTGACTGCGCTTGGAAAAACATTCACAGTTTGGTGCAGGGATAAAAAAAAAATCTCTCTCTCTTCTCTAAATAACATTGAGAATGGCAAACCAATTAGATTTTGATTAATTTTTAGCCATAGAATAACATTTGCAAGATATGAAACCATTTCAAGAAGTGGAAAAAATTAGAAATATGCTGTGTTTTGACAACTCTGTATTGTATAAAGCATATGTGAGATATAAGACACTATATAGTGAGTGCCTGTATACGTCAAGTAAATGTGATCCGATAGACGTTCGTCCAATTCAGCTCTTTTGACTCCACTTGCAGTTCTTTCCTAACCCTGAACAAACTTGACTTAAATTTCAGCTTGGAGATGAAGTATTTACATGCTTTGTTCTTCCAAGTGGGTTGCTGTGCAGACAGACTGTGGGCAGTGTTGACTTTGTTCCTGTTATCCTTTTGATGAATGCTGCTGCCGCTGTGGGCATTACCTCCCTTCGTGCGGGGCCTATTGATCAGGGCCATTGCAATCTAGTACCTGCACAGGATTACTGTCTCCACCGTTAGTCACAATCAATGATTCTGAGACAGCCGTGGCTAAAATGTCCTCACAGGAGACAGACTAGCTCCACTTTTTGTTTATTGAAGATGACGCACATGTGGAGAACAATAGGGGAAGTCTGATATTTGGCAGACTTTACTCTGATAAACTGCCTGTGTGAGTTCTTGTCAAAGTTGATATAAATTTTGAAAAGCTCTGCTTTGGAAAATCCTCTGCACTGATTCGTTCAGCCTTCTGGCTTGGGATAGACATAGCTTTGGGGTTGATCCAATATTATTTCAGAAAACACAGCCTTACATATAGTTTAAAAGAAAAACTTTGTGAATGCTTTCTGATTGACAACTCTGATTTACAAAGCTTGTGGACTTAAAAGTTGTCTTTAGAACAGATAAATGCAATTATTTTATACATCAAGGACACATTATATTGATCAAAAGTGACGGTAAAGACATTTATAATGTTACAAAAGTTTTATGTTGTTCTATTCAACAAATAATCCTGAAGTCTTTTTCAGTTTCGACAAAACCGGTAAGCAGCAAAAAACGTTTTTAACATTAATTATAAGAACCACTATAGTAATTGAGCACCAAACCAGCATATTAGAATGATTTCTGAGGAGCATCTTTAAATTGATAAGTTAAATTGTAATATTTTACAGTATTTTGATCAATGCTTTGACGCTTTGGTGAGCATTGGATACTTACACATACTGTGTGTGTGTGAGAGAGAGAGAGAGTGCGCGTGTGTTGTGTACACATTTAACATATAACTGTCAAACTATTGTGAGAAAATAGGAATTATAGATGAGTTTGATACTTAATATTTTTAATACGTGCACAATATTTCCCTGTTGCATTTCCCAGGCAGGAGAATTAAGAGACGTGGTTGACCTCTCTTCTTTACAATTCAAATGATCACTGCTTGACGTCAGAAAAAGCTGATGTACTGAAAAACTGTAACATGGAGACGGTAGCAAAACTGAACCCTGATCTGGGGATAGGCAGAGAACAATTGGCGACTGCTCAGAAAACTGATCCCTCGTTAGCCAGTTGTATTGAGACTACTGTAATGATAAGGTAGTGTATCTCTGGGACAATCAAGTTTTAATGCGGAGGTGGAGGCCAAAACCCGTACTTTCCTTAAGTTTTTCTGGATGGTTTTGCCTCCATCGTATAGGGAGCATGTATTGAACGTGCTCTCCGGCCATTTAGGTGTGACAACGACCTTCCAATGTGTATCTCGCTACTTTTTATCCCCACTTTATTAGCATTAGCACTTTATTCTTCTTTTCTCACACAAAAATGACATATGCAACCTCCTCTTGTTGTTGAAGATGAGACATCCAAGTAGATTAAACACTTTTGAACATTACCTAGATACTTTTTCTCCTCACGGATTTCCAAATTCCAGTCTGATTGATTGTCAGTTTTGAAATATAGCCAACATAAAGTCTACAATACAGGCCAGCACACAGTGCCATCTATTCTTCAAATCTTATGTCCACACCCCACAATAATCACTCCTGACAAGTCAGAAAGCACACATTTGGATGAATGCATAATGAAAAATGACAGTTTATGTTGTGTTTTGGATTATTCTCCTGATCTCCTGTGCAGAAAGACAGCCAGTATAGTTCAGTCTGACCCTCTTCAACCTTATTTTAAATGCAAATACTGAGTGTTTATCGGAGCTCCTTTGCCTGTTTTGTGGCATTGAGCTGTTGACCTTAAGGAAATGGAAATTTGCCATCAGTAAAGCAGCAGCCATCTGCCCTCCATCTGCAAAACAGAGGGAGAGATATCCCTTACCCTGAGAGAGATGGACAGTGAGATTATACTTGTCTAATCAGAATAATGATATTAGACTGTAATTTTGTTAGACCGATAACCCTTGTTGGCTTTTAGACGCACCATTAGAGGAAAACACAGAAGTATCTTGGCTTGACGCTTTGAGTCCAAAGCCATATTATTCTGGCATACGGAGGAGATGAAGTGAAAACTCACCCATATAGCGATATTCAAATTCCAGAGCTCTCAGGCGGAAATCAGCTGCTTATTGACTTGATTGATTCAATTCCTGTGATCCTCTTGACCTCTTTGTCTCCATCCTGCTTTCTGTGATATTAGCTTTAGAATGATTGATCAAATCTTTGTCCACAGTTAATCTAAACAAACTGGAAGTCAAAAAAGTGTCATGTCCCATTGTGTGAGCTCTTCTTCTCAGTCAATGAGCAAGTCTTTCTAAATATTTAGCTAATGTTGGTGTTGCGGTCCATTCCGTTTTCATTGATTGAGGAGTCTGCTGGGATATTTTTGTATTTTTTCCCCCTTGATGTAAAAGGCGGTGAATCAGGGTCTGTAGACAATGAGACACATTGATTGACTTGAAGCTGAAATAAACTGGAGTCGCTTGTTTGTCCGTTCACAGCTGCAGGCTATAATTGGATTTGGAGTGAGTGACACTTGGATTCTAAAAGATACATCTGGCCAGCTGTCAGCATCTGTGACTCCATCTTCATTCTGTGGACATTACTCATAAATTAACCACCAGAAGTGGAAGGAAGTTCTTCAGTTGGGTACTCTTAAAGGGATAGCTCACTCAATATATATATATATATATATATATATATATATATATATATATATATATATATATATATATATATATGTATGTATTACACTGAAATGTGTCTGATTATCAAACTAGTTTAAATATTAGTCAAAGGTAACACAAGTGTAAACAAAATGCAGTTTTTAAATGAAGTGAAGTTTGTTGTTATTCAGGGAAAACAAAATCCAAAGCTACATGGCCCTATGTGAAAAAGTCTCCCATCCACCCTCCCTTTTAAAACATAACTTAACCATGGTTTATCACACCTAA
Organism: Rhodeus uyekii; assembly: GCA_037043235.1. Classification (NCBI taxonomy): domain Eukaryota; kingdom Metazoa; phylum Chordata; class Actinopteri; order Cypriniformes; family Acheilognathidae; genus Rhodeus; species Rhodeus uyekii. The sequence goes on from JAWRVZ010000113.1 coordinate 757,542, forward strand.
GTAAAATTTCTATAGCTACACTCAGGCCTGATTACTGCCACTCCTGTTCTCAATCAAGAAATCACTTTAAATAGGACCTGCCTGTCAAAGTAAAGTAGAACAAATTATCTTCAAAAGCTAGACTGAAGATAATACTGTCGAGATCCAAAGAAATTTAGGAACAAACGAGAAAGAAAGTAATTGAGACCAATCAGTTTGGAAAAGGTTATAAAGATCCACAAATGGCAAAAACATGGAACAGTGGTGAACCTTCCCAGCAGTGGCCGGCCGTCCAAAATGATCCCTAGGGTGCGGCGACGACTCATCTAAGAGGTTACAAAAAATAAACACAACAACATCAAAAGAACTGCAGCCCTCATTTGACTCCATTAAGGTCAGTGTTCACGACTCCAGCATATGGAGGAGACTGGGGAAAATGGCCTGCATGGCAGAGTTCTAAGACGAAAACCACTGCTGAGCAAATAGAACATTAAGGCTTGTCTCATCTTTGCCAGAAAGCATCTTGATGGGAAAATACTTTGTGAATTGATGAGACAACAGTTTAACTTTTTGGAAGGTATGTGTCCCATTACACCATAAAAATAACACAGCATTTAAGAAAAAAAAACATCATACCAACAGTAAAATATGGTGGTGGTAGTGTGATGGTCTGGGGCTGTTTTGCTGCTTCAAGACCTGAAAGACTTGCTTTGATAAATGGAACCATGAATTTTGCTGTCTGCCAAACAATTATAAAGGAAAATGTCCGGCACCAGCAAGTCCACTTCTGAATGGCTGAAGAAAAACAAAATGAAGACTTTGGAGTGTCCCAGTCAAAGTGCTAACCTGAATCCTATTGAGATGCTGTGACCATGACCTTAAAAAGGCAGTTCATGTTCGAAAACCCTCCAATGTGGCTGAATTACAACAATTCTGTAAAGATGACTGAGCCAAAATTCCTCCACAGCTGTAAAATACTCATTGCAAGTTATCGCAAATGCTTGATTGCAGTAGTTGCTGTTAAGGGTGATCCAACCAGTTATTAGGTTTAGAGGCAAGCACTTTTTCACCCAGGGTCATGTAGGCTTTGTTTTCCCTTAATAATAACAATCTTTATTTATACACACAAACATTGATAACATGGTTACATTATATAATTAGCTTTACATAAAATTAGTAGAAATCTATGGTATTTGCTCACATAGATAGGAATGTAAAGATCTGTGTTTGTTGATGTATATTTGTAGATATTAGAGAGAGATCTGCAGGTTCAGTCTCTCTCTCATTCTTTCTCTCCTGCTGCTTCTCTCTGGCAGGAAGTAAAGTTCCCGGCGAAGGGGTGGACGGCAGCATCAGAGGCATATGGGTAAACTGAGCTGCACAGCTGGAGCTCTCTGCTGTGTCCTCATTGGCCCCTGCAGCCCGTTGCCACGGTACCAAATGCCCAACCATGAAATATGGATTCAGATCAGCCAGCATGTTGTCATAATAGAAAATAAACCCAAACCTGCGAAAACACAGAACTCGACAAATCTTCAGAGGGCAATATACAACAATGAACCTCCCCATGCAGTAAACTTTTATTTTCCCCATTCCACCGCCTGACCCCATTGCTCTATCAGAATGTGCATCACACGCTATCTCTGTTCCACCATATCATAACTGCTGGCGATGATCTCGTATTAGTTCTGCTACGGGCTGCTTTAAATTCACTGTCAGTCTGCCAGGTGTAAATTAGCCATGATAAGCTCTGCCCTTCACCGCCGTACTTTTGCTGTTATGACAAAGTCCGCCAGTCAAAGCATGCTTCAGATCAAACAAAGAAAACGCTCTGTTCTGTAGCACACAGGAGATGTTAGAAGTGTGTGTGTGTGTGCATGGATGTTTATTCCAATCTTACCTTCAATCCCTATATTTGGCAGGCCCAGCCAGAGAGCTGTACACACACATGCTGCTCTTTCAAAGCAGCCGTATTATCTATACTATGCTTCACGTCACATTGAATTTCCCCTCCATTTGTGCGTTTCAGCAATTAGCCATGGGGCCCATAGCAGCTCTTCCTATAATGAAACCCCCTGTGGCTTGCCTTTAGCTTTTGATTACCAAATGCCTCAGCAAGTACTTTCTATTTAGAGATATTAAATCAAACTCAAAGGTGACCGGTATCAATGCTACGTCCTTAAGAGTTGGCGGTGTCCCACAGGGAGAGTTAGAGCCATGCTAAAGTTTCATGCTTCGTTGATGCTTTGCCATCACAAGACTGATGTTAAAGAAGGTGAATGTCCTTCAAAATAAATTGAGAATTTCATACAACTTGTATAATATGTCACTGATGTTTAGCAGAGGTACTATTAGGAAAATTGCCGGGAAATGGCAGGCATATGTGTTGGATTACTTTACTGGTTGACTTTGTTCAGTATTCACCATTTTGATATAGACCATTAGGGAACAGAAATCACAGTTGCACCCAAAAGACTTTAGATATACAAACATACTGCACTCGCATTACTTATGAATATGAGAGAGTGATCGATAGAGCCTGATCTTTGAGTGTTTTTAACTCTATTTGAGCATAACAAACAACATTTATGAGACTGTTTGTTAAGCGAACAGCCTTTCTTTGAAATGGACTTGGGTTGCACGTGCATTGTGGTGTCAGAAAGACAGTGGTAACAGGTGGAAAGCAGGCGAGTTCAATGGAATAATAAAAAAATGTTTTGTTTGTTGTGTCAGAATCAGAATGGAAAAAAGATAATACTGAATACTCTCACCAAGGGTATTCTGCAAAGCTAAACGCAGACTTTTATGTTTGCAAGCCATTAAACGGGCAGACTGATGAAACTGGTGATGATTACCTACTATTAAAGCATCAATTTGATATAAACATTAGATAATATTAGATAAGATAATAACAGTATATAACATAATATTCACATTTAAATTAAGATTTAAACCTCTAACCTTTTTATCGCAACGGTGAGTTTATATCTCTTAATTCAGATTTTTTAAATTTGGTTTATACAAGTTCTGAGAAAAAAACTCAATTACCTTTAAAAAAAATACTTTTAAGGCTGATGTGATGTAATTTCAAACAAAATCAGACCAAAACAAAATGCGTTTTGAGTTAGTTTTTGGAGTTCGAAACAGCTTGTCAAAGCGACTTTACGGAAAAGTTTTCTATGGCTGGTAAACACTTTTGTACTACCATTGGTCCATGATGATTACCTAATAGGTAAAGGCGCTGAGGCTCATCCCGCTTTCATGTGGAAAATTCCTCTGGTTTATTTCTTCAGTTCAATCCATCGAGGTCAGATGTCCATCAGTGAAAACATGAACACTCTGGAGAGCTGCTTTATAGTAGAAAATGTTTTATATACATCAAATTATTGTGAAGTTATTAGTGTTACACATTAAATGATGTGTTGCTTTTAAATGATCTCATTGTGTTATTCTGTTAATATGTCTGTCTTGTACTATTACATTAAAGTTTGGTTAATGACTGTTCTTGACTCATCAGCTAATTAATGTATTTGAGTAAAATAAATATTAAAATAATTAAAATCCACTTCGAACAGTTGCCTAGTCTTCTGCAAAAATAGAAATAGACATTTGCTTTTTGAATGCATATGATGTCTTACATCTAAAAGACTTTGAACTATGTAGCTCAACCAGTAAAGCATTGGTGTTTACAACACCAAGGTCATGGGTTCGATCCCAGGGGGAAAGCAAGACCTGATTCAATGTGTTCCTTGAATGCAATGTAAGTTGCCTTGGATAAAAGCGTCTGACAAATGCATAAATGTAAATATACAAAAAAACTTAAGTAACATATTAGATACAACAGTAGTAAAGTGATTACTTTGAGGTAGGCCTTTATTTGAGATACAGTGGGTTAATATGACTTTTTCTTCAGTGTTACAGTTGTCCCCAAACACTGTTACATTCGTCCCCAACAAAGAGGCAATTGTTACACTGACTTCTTGCATTTCATTTAATATTATCTTGTCCTTATTAGTGAAAATATAATTTTTATTTATTTATTTTAATACCAGTATTATTCATTATGGCACCTATATTTATTTTTCACGATGGGCCACGAGAGAAATATTAAGAAAATAAATTTGATTAATCTATCATCGTTTCTAAGAGAATATGCGCAAATAACAAGGCAAATTTCTGTGAATAATTTGCCAGTGGAGGAAAAAAACACACACTTGAGATATATACACTTGAATCATATATATATATATATATATATATATATATATATAAAAAATACCCTCCAAAAAGAAAGATGTAGTGTGTGTATGTATGTATGTATGTGTATAAAAAAAAACATTTATTTTTTATATATATATATATATATATATATATATAAAAAATAAATGTTTTTTTTTCATATATATATATATATATATATATATATGTATGTGTGTGTGTTTGTGTGTATATATATATATATATATATATATATATATATATATATATATAAACCATTTTTCTTTCTGAAGGGTAATTCTTCTGAATCCATTATGGAAGCACCATTCAATCAATGAGGGAAATGAGCCATAGAAAGATTTCCTATTCCTGTAATTTGTCGACTGTGTTGTCTAAGACTATCCTGTGTGGTATGTAAGAATATTCTCTGTTGCTGTTGCTGTTGTCGCTGTTGTCATCTATGGATTTGTTGGCGAAACCTGTTCATTCAGATATGTGACAGGAGGAAATGGCACGTATCGCCTGGTGAAAACTTACCCCCATCTGACTTAATGGCCAACGAGCATGCACACACACACACGCACAGGAAATTATGTGTGATGTACCGGTCTGCACGCAGGAAGTGGAGGGCTGCATGTCATTATGGATTTATTTGGCTTCTATCAACAGAGACCTCTCACAGTATTTAACTATTCTATGAGCAGAGAGAAACATGAATCTACCACACACCTTTCAAATGAAGGAGTTTGGTTTGTACATTTTTGTAAATAATAATGCAAAATATTTAAAAAATAATAATGGGAAAAATGCTTTGTGATTTGCATTTTGTCCCAAAAATGTGGAAGAAACTTTCTGATTTAGTGCACTACATTTGGGTTTACAGTACATTAAGTACAACTGTGTTTTGTGTCACGTAATAATTCATCAAGTCCACAAAATGATTCAGGTTACATATGTTGCTCCATATTCCCGTGCCCTGTAATGCACAAAGGTCCTCTTTGCTGTTCTCATTGTTCTTTTAAATGTGACCAATATCAGATTCCAGTGTGAACTGACCTGCATGCACAATAAAAGACCTCACTGTCATATACTGGCATGTAAACACGGAGGACAAAAAAGCGATTATGCATTTATTTATAGCGTAATTTGCTGCCGAAGCCAGAAGGTTTATGCACAGGTGATATAAAAAACAAAAAAAGAGGATATGAAAAAAGAGAGTTTTTAAACATTTATGATATGATCCCTCATGTTTTGCTTCTGTAGAGCTGTCTCTGCAATACTTACAAGTTCTGGCACATCACTGTCCTTCCACCGACTGACTACCTATTGCAACTGCCTTGATAACGTCAGGCATGTCACATCTTTGAAGTTACTCCCATGGCCACAGAATTGTGACGAATGTTGCTCTAGAGCAGTGGTCTCAAACACAATTCCTGGAGGGCCCCTGCAGAGTTTAGTTCCAGCATACTCCAACTCACAACTTATGAACCTGAAGACCTTGATTGGCTGGATCAGGTGTGTTTAATTAGGTTTGGAAGAAAACTGTGCTGGACCACTGCTCTAGAGTGACGCAAGTTGCATGAATTATGATATGACTATTCAGACTGAGGTCGCATTGCAAAACATCTGAACTGTAGCGGATTAAAGACCACATATAGAAGTGGCACAAATCAAAATCGAAAAGATCAGATTCCATGTGGTTTGTGCTCTTCACACCGTCATGAGAAAAACAGATGTGAGGAAAAAATAAAACAAATCCAAAACAATTTGGGCTACATTTACCTGCCTTTGATGAAAAGCAAAGCGAAAAGTCATTTCAGAGGTGGAGAAAATGATTACATTTTGATCAAAAATGATGAAGACAAACATGTTTTCTTTCGGAATTACATGCACCGGTGAATCACACACAGTAAGACCTGAAACATGCGTTAAAAAAGTAAATAAGATCCTTTTTGATTTCATATTGACTTGAAAATCTAATTTTCCACGTATGTTAATCAGGATTTCCAGATATGGAAGTCAAATATCTATTTTTCTGTCTTTATAAATCAGAAGCTCTTTTCTAAAACAAACTTTGATGATTCACAGCTGTGTTCTTGTGTTCCAAATCCCATTTAAAATATATATATATAAAACGAGATGAAATGTCAAAAACTACTCCCACACTCTCTTCTGCACGAGGTTGTCTGAAGAGGTGAAACCAATTTGTTTTCGATCTGTGAACACGGCTCCCTCTGATCCCCATGCGTTCTTTAAGACAGGCCTTGATTATTGTTCTACGGAGGCCTTCAAAGTCAGCCTCAACAAAGACCATCTCAAAGAGGTGTCAAAAGTACAAGGATTCACAATAAACACTGTCAGATTTGACAGTTCGCTCAGCGTGTTGCTTTTTGAATAGCTACATTGGCTAAAAAAATCCTAATTTATGTGTTAGTTTTTGAGAAAATTAGCCCTTAGACCTGTTTTATTTCCATAATGTTCCATATTCAGATTTCTCCGTCAAAAACAAAAGGGAACATTTTATTTGTATCCACCGCTAATCAAAAATTACATTTAAATGTATCCTGATGAATGTGTCTGTATATACCGTATTTAATATTCATGTTGACATTAAGTTCTGATTAAACATCTGTTGCGTATTGAATGACTGTCTGGGGTCGCACAACACAATATCACATCACTGTGTGTGGAGTTTGAGTGTGTATTTGATCTGTAACCAGAGCCGTGGTCTTCCCTCACCTCTCTGCTCTCCAGAGGGCCGTGCCTGGCGTTCTGTTCTCCCTCATCCGCCACATCAAACGATCTCATTACCTGCTGGCATATCTAAGCTTCTCTCTCTCCTCTCTTGCTCTCTTTTTCTTCCTCTTTCCCTGCCTTCTCTTTGCTTTACATTAAAACACAGAATTATTGTATTTATAATAGCTGATGTCATGCTACGTTCTCCCTCTGAAGTCTCTGTGTGTGTCTTTCCACAGCCTCCCTTGCCGCCCTCCATCAGCCCACCGCAGACGCCCCTCTATAAAATTCCCTTTTATTTATTGCTTGTTTGCTTTTTATTAGGTGGTGGCGCAGACCCCAACCGCTCCCTGCCGTTTGATGTGCGCTGCTCTCTTGTCACTGATTACAATTCACATCTGCAAAAAAGACAGAAAGGAAGGAAGACAGGTTGTTAAAAAGAAACGAGCAGGATGCCATCGGCTCTGAAGAGGGTATCATGTTTATTTGCCATCCTCCATATCTTGTTTCTCCGTGGCTGCGTCTCAATCCACTTCCTAGTTCAGTAGTAAACATGCTCATGGAGTCAGCCATTTGTAGGGTTGTGTCCAATTGTAGATCTATTAAAGTTCAAAGAATCCACCATAAGTCAGGATCGAATTTCTTTCTTTCTTTCTTTCTTTCTTTTTTTCCTTTCATCTGTCTATATCTATCATTATATCTATGAATCATTTAACTATCATTCTATATATTTATCGATGGAGTGTTGTATGTTGATCGTTTGTCCTATCTATTGATTGATAGTTCTATGTCTGTCTGTCTCTTTCTCTCTCTCTCTCTCTCTCTCCTTATATACGTCATATAGCCTATGGTTCTGTACCCATATGCTATTTGTAATCTATTCATACATCTTGTCATTCTAGCCATCTGTCCATCTCTGTCTATCTATCATTGTATTGATAATTCTGTTCTGTCGTGTTTCGTTCTGTACCTTATACTACCAGTAATCTATCATACACTCACCTAAAGGATTATTAGGAACACCATCCTAATACTGGGTTTGACCGCCTTTCGCCTTCAGAACTGCCTTAATTCTACGTGGCATTGATGCAACAAGGTGCTGAAAGCATTCTTTAGAAATGTTGGCCCATATTGATAGGAGCGTCTTGCAGTTGATGGAGATTTGTGGGATGCACATCCAGGGCACGAAGCTCCCGTTCCACCACATCCCAAAGATGCTCTGTTGGGTTGAGATCTGGTGAATGTGGGGCCTTTTTTTGTACAGAGAACTCATTGTCATGTTCAAGAAACGACAATGATTCAAGCTTTGTAACATGGTGTATTATCCTGCTGGAAGTAGCCATCAGAGGATGGGTACATGGTGGTCATAAAGGGATGGACATGGTCAGAAACAATGATCAGGTACACCGTGGCATTTAAACGATGCCCAATTGGCACAAAGGGGCCTAAAGTGTGCCAAGAAAACGTCCCCCACACCATTACACCACCACCACCAGCCTGCACAGTGGTAACAAGGCATGATGATCCATGTTCTCATTCTGTTTATGCCAAATTCTGACTCTACCATCTGAATGTCTCAACAGAAATCGAGATTCATCAGACCAGCCAACATTTTTCTGAAGAACTGAAGAACAGTCTTCAACTGTTCAATTTTGGTGAGCTCGTGCAAATTGTTGCTTCTTTTTCCTATTTGTAGTGGAGATGAGTGGTACCCGGTGGGGTCTTCTGCTGTTGTATCCCATCCGCCTCAAAGTTGTGCGTGTTGTGGCTTCACAAATGCAATCGCAAACCTCGGTTGTAACGAGTGGTTATTTCAGTCAAAGTTGCTCTTCTATCAGCTTGAATCAGTCGCCCATTCTCCTCTGACCTCTGGCATCTCCCACAGGACTGCCACATACTGGATGTTTTTCCCTTTCCACACCATTCTTTGTAAACCCTAGAAATGGTTGTGTGTGAAAATCCCAGTAAGTGAGCAGATTGTGAAATACTCAGACCGGCCTGTCTGGCACCAACAACCATGCCACACTTAAAATGGCTTAATTAACCTTTCTTTCCCATTCTGACATTCAGTTTGGAGTTCAGGAGATTGTCTTGACCAGGACCAACCCCTAAATGCATTGAAGCAACTGCCATGTGATTGGTTGATTAGATAACAACTTTATAACAACAGTACATTAAACAAATTATACCAGAATAATATTGGTTATTATGTGTTAAACAGTTGAGGTTAAATACTTGTTTTAATGTCATCAGGTTCTTGCTAGTGTGTAAATTTGTGTTGATGATATAACCTGCTAGAATCACAGGGAACCAGGGAGTGGAATGAAACACACCCCATGTCTCTTTTTTCCTCTGCAGGATTATCTGAACGGCACCATTTCTAAATTACAGCCCTCTTTCTCCCCCATTATAACACAACTAAAGCCACTAGTCTGTTCTGAGTATTTACAACTGCTTTGTTGCCTTTTTCTCATATGCGCATATCAGTAAAATGGCTTTAAGACTGGAGATGAGAGATTGCTTTTGGATTGGTCTCAGCTTTCTAATCCTCTCTCTCTCTCTCTCTCTCTCTCTCTCTCTCATCTCCCGTCTCCCGTCTCCCCTCCCCTCTTGCTTGGCAGGCCCACCTGGAGTCATTAATATCAGCAGTTCCACCTGTTAGCTCCAGGGCGGTGCGGCTGCAGCCAGGGCTGTCATTAGCCTGAGTGAGGTTGTGCTCCCAGCCCGCGACCTGCCTCGTTTGCCTGCCTAATTTATTTACTGCGAGTCAGTGGCAGCATTGGGACTCACCATGGTCTTCCAGAGAGCTCTCTTTCTCTGCCCAACTATTGCTTTCTCTCTCTCTCTCTCTCTCTCTCTCTCTATCTCTTGCGCTCTCTTGCTCTCTCTCTCTCTCTCTCTCTTTCTCTCTCTCCCTTTAAAAAACTAAAGAGTAGGCGTCATAAATTATGTGAATGGAGCTCTTTAACAGGGCAGGGTGAGCGGAGGCAATGATTGGTCACAGTTTAATAGGACTCCGGTTGTGCTTTAGAAAACTCTTAAAGCTGCCAGGCTTCGGTCAGTTTTTGCTTCACAGCATGCACAATCACTAAGTAAAGTAATGTCTGACTTTCTGACACTGATAACAATACATGTCTAGTGCAGAAACGGTGTTTCATTTTTAAAGTCAATCTGAGATCAAAAATGTTCCCGGTCTTAAGCATGACGTCTTTTTTTTTGTTTTTTCATCAAAAATAACAGGTTTCATGTTAACATCACACATTTGTTTTTTGGTGAGTATCCATTTACATTTATGCATTTGGCAGAGGCTTTTATCCAAAAACAGTGCAATATTTTTGCATTTATTTCATACAGTAAAAACAATAATATTCTGAAATATCCATGAAAAAAATAATATGTCTTTCCTATTTTGATATATTTTAAAAGATAATGTATTCCTATGGTGGCAAAGCTTTGTCTTTAGCATCACATCATCTTTCAGACATCATGCTAATATGCTGAAAACTGTAGGTTCTCTAAAGGTTTCTTTATTATTATCAATCTTGAGAATGATTGCGCTGCTAAATATTTTTGTAGAAACTGTGACAATTTTTTCTGGATTCCTTTAATTGAATATAAAGTAAAAATAAAAACATTTTATATTGAAATAAAAGTCTTAATTTAATGCATCTTTCCTGAGTAAAATAATTCATTTGTTTTCACAGAATGACCCTAAGCTTTTGAGTGGTAGTGTATTTGCTGTTGATCTATGCAATGTTTTAATGAAGTCTTGTTGTCATCACAAGCCGTCACACAAAATCAAATACTCTATAGGTTTTAAAGCACCTGCAACTGACATGATGGGATTTAATGTATCTTTCCCCCCTGTTAATACGATAAAAAATAATTATCAGCAAACAATTGCTTGAGAAGATTGCTTGTCATTGTTACATTTACCATTGTACCAATTTTCTCATGATAAATCCAGTCATTTCAATTAGAATCCACGCAATCTGGAATTTCACACGATGGCGAAAGATGTTTGTTCACCAACAGAAAGCTGCTTCATACATTACGACACTATTTTTAATAGACAATGGAAGTTTTTTCCTCATGACATTTCACTAATAAAGTGCCAGTTTGGGTGCCAAAGACAGTTTGTGGCCTTTCGCTCTTTCTTCGTCACTTCTGAGATAAACAGTTGGGACTGAAGACAGTGCTGTGAAGGTGCTTTGAAGAGCAGAGAGTGGTGATTAATGCTCTCGTAAAGGAGGCGAGCTGATTTTGATGGAGGGCTTTATAGATCCTGTTGCCGGCAGGGTGGAGGGGGTTTCTTATCCGTTTATGTAGCTTTTTGGAGGAAATCTGAAGTTATTAAACTCTATTTGACAAACCACTGCCCAGCTGTGTGCACCACAGAGAACTCAACGTGTCACGGTGAGCCATCTCCACTCGAGTCCAGTCAGCCACGTGGTCTCCGTCCATCAAAACAGACAAAGTGAGCCTTCAGGGTGGGCGCCTCTGGGGTGTACGCACACATGCACATACACAAACGCTGCAACAACAACCTCTCTGGCTCAAAGAGCAGCTGTTTGTCATATGGCGCTATCAAGAGCTAATCATCCAGGAATGACTGGCCTCTAACAAACAATAAATCAATAGTTACTATGGCAATGGAATCTCAGGGAAAACAGCAGGGCCTTTTGACGCAGGCAGGTAATGAAATGATAATACCTTGCAGATGGAGCGGTTGTCAAGGAGTCACTGACCTTGAGTGGCTTTGTCACTTTTCCTGCAGGTGAAGAGGAAAGAGTTCTGTCAGCGGTGATAGCAGGGGAACCTCAGGGGAACATTTCGTGCACCTGCATGTGTGTGAAAAAGAGAGAAAGAGAGCATTTAGGTGAATATAAAAGCCTATTTATTTCATTGCTCCTTTTAAAAACAGTTAACTGTCCTCCAGGTAGATTTTTAAGCAGCATTGTGTCACTTTTTAATGACTTTTCTTCAAGCATTTCCTGTTTCTCTGGAGACCTTCTGGCTGGTTTTTATTCATCGTGGTGTCAAATTTTCATTCTAAAAAGCAGGAGCAACTTCTGATCATTTCAATCCTGTAGTGTCATTTTTCATGCACAACTCTCTTCTGGTAAAGTAAGAAATCAGTTTTGCTCAAACACTGTCTTTCTATGATATGAAACACAATCATACAGCATCTTCATATTTTCTCAGGTGAAAAAGCGCCTCAGGTTTCGCATCTGACTTCTCTCAGTGTGGGCCGGCCGTCATGCAGGGGTACAGGGTGAAAGGTCACGCTCCAGGAAGCACTTCAGAGAGGAAGTCAAACTGAGCCATTGCATTGTGAATACACAGTGTGTGACCATGAGTGTAAGTGTCTGCGCGAGCGACAGAAGGGGAGGGAGAACTAGAGAAAGAGTGATGGAAAGGATCACACTCAAGCTTATGGTGTTGCATTTCACGTTAGAGAATCAGTTTGTTTGGATGGGAAGTCATTTACTGAAAAATGGTGGTTTGTGGCTCCAGTTCGTTTCGCAGTTGTCGGAAGTAACATGCTATTGAAATTGTTTTGCAAATTTGCATGCAATATGCGTGCGATTTCAGACACCATGGCAAGTGCGTTTCCCCTAGACATAGTATTTGCATTTTATTTTACTCGCAATCAAACCAAGTGAAAAAACTGATGAAATTGAGAACATTGTAGAAATGGGTGAAAATCGCCGGGCATGATGGAGCAGATCGGAAAATTGCTCTAGCGGAGACTCCATAAGACAATACATAGAGAGAGAGAGAGAGAGACAAAGAGAGAGCTAAAGAGAGACTAGAGACAGACAGAGGAAAGAGAGAGAGAGATAGAGAAAGAGAGAGCTCCCTGCAGGCCTCGGCAGCTCAATCCTATTTATTGATTTTCTGTCCACTCCTTCAATATGTGGAATGTGCGCGGGCCAATAGATGATGACAAACGGGGCCACCAGGGACAGCAGCGGCTCTAATTGAACTTGATGGAGTACAGCTGAGGATCAAAGGTTGCGCACACTCTGTGACATTACAGGTTCTCCTCTGGCGGAGATAGAGAGATGGTGCGCGTGGAGAGGAAAGGCTAGCGGGGAAGAAAAAGGTGTGATCTTCTATTCCAGCCTTTCCCTCCCTTATGTTCCAGGTCATTTTCAAAATACGATTACTTGTGCAGTCATGAAAAGGATTTTAACCATTGAGAAAGAACAGATATCAAACCTTTAACTCTATAAATTTGTAAATATTTTAAGTTATTTGAATTTGCTAGGTGGATGGGAAAAATGTCTTGTCCTGCTTTTTATTCATTATTTTAATTAAGTATTACAGTGGAGTTCAGATATCTCGAGTCACGGTCGTGTCATGTCGACGTTTTTGAAGTGGAACCGCCAAACTCCCTATTTGTCTTATTATTTTCTGTAGTATCCCGCATGTTTTTTTGTGATTTTGTGAGCAATCTTTGTGTTTGCATTGTTGGAGAATATAATTAAAGGTTTGTATCAAGAGTCGAAGGTTATTTCTATTGTGGTGGTTTTGCATATGCCTTTTGTTGTTAGCAAACATACACTGTACTGTGTATATGTACATTTTTTTTAGATGAATGCCGATCGCTTCATCATTCATGAATGCCGATCACAACACTGTTGTGTAAAAAGACACCAAAAACTCAAGCATGTACATTCTCATTTAATAACTCACATTATGTACATCAATAAATGTTCATTTTTCGTTATTGCGAGGGTTGTTGTCTTTGGCGCTTGCAATATCACTCTGACAGCTGGCTCTGATAGGCTGTCTGACCTGTCAATCATGCAAGAAGACGTGATTGGCTGTGCTGCCATGAGGGCGGGCTCTTCTCATCTCACTTTAAGGAACATGCGTGTGTGTGTGTGTGTGTGTGTGTGTGTGTGTGTGTGTGTGTGTGTGTGTGTGTGTGTGTGTGTGTGTGTGTGTGTGTGTGTGTGTGTGTGTGTGTGTGTGTGTGTGTGTGTGTGTGTGTGTGTGTGTGTGTGTGTGTGTGTGTGTGTGTGTGTGTGTGTGTGTGTGTGTGTGTGTGTATTTACATATACAAGATGTTTCTATGTATTTATGTGTGTGTGTGTGTGTGTGTGTATGTCACATATCCTAAATCCCCTATTTAATAGTCCAAATTAAATAGTGGATTAGAATAGCACCAATCAATTGACCTTAATCACTCATAGATTATGTGAACTTGTGACAAAGTATTGAACAAAAGTTCAATGGTCCTGTGTGAGTATTAATAATGTCAAGAAATGAGTACATACTTACTATCGGCTTGTTGGAGAGAACTGTATCCAAATTTTCCACATTTTGTAAGTCACAAAGTCAACATTTTTTGAGAACGACTGTCCTTCCTTTACTTTCACTGCTCGGTGAAGCACAATGGAACCTGGTGCTTTACAATAACAACCTCCTGCCAAAAGCACAAGAAAACAAGGGGAGAAGAAAAGCTCTGTGCTCTATTTTGATGAAAGTAACAAGCACAGCTTGTCGTAAATAGGCTTTCTGAGGCCTGAGGCAACTCCTCCCCCCAGGGGAGCCGCTTTCTCTCTCTCTCTCCCCGGGCTGCTGTCGCCAAGAGGGCCTTGCAGCTGACACGGGAAAAAAGCACAAACAAGACGTGTCTTCAGCTGTTCTGACAGAGGGAGGAAATGATATTTTCTGGGAGAATGCTCACTTGTTCACTCAGGTTTTTCTTCCCGCCTCATGAGGGAATAAGACACGAGGACGACACAGTGGAAAAGCCCAATGTGTTTTTTTTTTTTTCATGAAAGTGCTGCTGCATCTTAGTGTAGTCTTTAATTTGAGGTTTACTGGGAAGCCTGGAAGTGGAACCCCGCAGACTTCTGGAGTCTGGAGACTTATGTTTTGAATATGTGTGGTTGTTGTTTTTATTTCCTGTCCTCTTCTTAAGTTGAACAGTAAAAAGGTTTACATTTACACAGTGTTGTGTGAGTTCAGAATTCATATTCATAAGTTGGAATCTGAATGGAATTGGCTATATCCCCTAGGAAGTTGAACTGAAATTTGAATTGGAAAGGCAGAAAAAAGAACTCACCGTACTTGCAATGCAATAAAATGAAACGGGTAATAGAAATATCTATCTTTCTGTCTGTCTGTCTGTCTATCTATCTATCTGCCATCCATCCGCCATCTACCTATCCATCTATCCATTTATCCATCTATCCATTTATCCATCTATCCATCCACTGAAATTTGAATTGGAATGGCAGAAAAAAGAAATTACCGTACTTGTAATGCAATAAAATGAAACGGGTAATAGAAATATCTATCTGTCTATCTATCTATCCACCATCCATTCGCCATCTACCTATCCATCCGCCATCTATCTATCCATCTATCCATCCGCCATCCATCCGCCATCTATCCATCCATCTATCCATCCACTGAAATTTGAATTGGAATAGCAGGAAAAAGAACTTACCGTACTTGAAATGCAATAAAATGAAACGGTTAATAGAAATATCTATCTTTTTGTCTGTCTGTCTGTCTGTCTGTCTATCTGTCTGTCTGTCTGTCTGTCTATCTATCTATCTATCTATCTATCTATCTATCTATCTATCTATCTGCCATCCATCCGCCATCTACCTATCCATCCGCCATCTATCTATCCATCCACCCATCCATCCACTTTTCAAACTCTCTTTATTTTTATTTTTATTTTTACTTTTTCAAGGCTTTCTCAAGCCAGCATTCAGTTTCTTTTCCATTTTACTTTATTTTAATGCTACCTCATTACATTCAGACTGAAATAAAAATTCAGGAATTGAGTTGGAATTTGTAAGGAATTCTTCATTTTTGAAATACTTTCATTTTTGGAATACTTTTCAATTTTGAATGGCACACAACCCTGGTTTTGTGCTGTGCTTTGTTGTGTTGCTGTGCTGTGCAGTGTGGTTCATGCCTCAGTTGCGAGGGCCAAGCCTGGCTCGTCATGCTCTGCTTGTCTATGAGCACAGGCTCCTGATCCCTGATAACCCAGATGTGTGCTTATTCAAATGGGAGCAGCTCCAGGCTTCCCCTTGCAAATAAGGGGCCATCCGCACGTATTGTCACACAAATTAAAAACGGCCGTTTGTCCGGATAAGAGTCTGTGAGAGGTTTGTGCTCGTCTGCGTGAGAGTAAATGAGAGAGAGAGGAAGAGAAAGGTGCGGACACCAGCCGAGAGTCTTTGATGTGCGTGCCCGTTCTCCTCCTCCACTGAACCTTGGTACTTCCACTTCTTCCTGCTGCTGTCATCTCCGTCCCTCTGGAATAAAGGAATGGAAAAAAAGAGAAAAAGTGATTTTCTCCACACCACCACCTGCATTTGAGAGCCTTGAGATTTCTAGGGATTTTTTCTTTCTGAATAAATCTTCACCCTTTTCTCCTCCGTTGGCTCGAATCCCCAACCGTATAAGCCAGTCTGATCCGTCCCAATAATAAAAGTATTGACGGCCAGTCTCTGTGAAAATGGGTTCAGCACATATCTAATTCACTTTAATTACTGCCGCATTCAGAGCTCTGGACGCACTGCTGACTAGGTCAACCTGTGCACATACGCACCTGTCGTTTTTGGTCAGGCCTCACGGATGGCTCTGTCAGATTGTATGAAGCTCGGGAGGTAATTGTATCTATGTGTGAATAAGTCTGTCCCTCAAACTACGGGTTTAATCTGCTGTCTTTCTCTTGATCTAGCTGAACCCTACCCTAAAGTAATTCTGAAATCTCCCACAATCCCATACTCCCCTCTCTGTGGCTAACAGCTGGTATCTGTGTGCTTCCAGCTGTGTGCTTGTATAAAATCTCTCGCAGAGTGGCATATTTAATTTTGAAATGCCCATTTCTCTTATTAAATGATTATGAATACAGACGATGTGAAGCAACCAGCATTGGAGAGTGTCTGACCAAAGATAGCTGCACTACTAACTTAAGCATGACAGTAGTTCAGCTGTAGTTCAAAATAGCATAGCTTTTCCAGTACCACGATACTTTTTGATTTATTATTTATTTATTTTTTACAATTTTTTTTTTTTTTTTTTTTTGCTATACATTACCGTTTCTACAGTCACATTGAAGGCATCTTTTCAGTCAAGCGAACTGAGAACAATTTAATACAAATTGTATGTTTATAGTAATATCTATTTTTAATATATTTTAAAATGTATAATTTTACCGTATATTTTCAAATTTAGTTTATTCCTGTGATGGCAAAGCTGGATTTTCAGCATCATTACGCCAGTCTTTAGTATCACACGATCCTTCAGAAATCATTCTAATATGCTGATTTGCTGCTCAAGAAACATTTATTATTATTATCAATGTTGAAAGTAGTTGTGCTGCTTTATATTTTTGTATCAACCATGATAGGTTTTTAAACGAAGTTGCAAAGAATAACATTTAATATCTATCTCATAATCTAACTGACCCTGAACATTTGAAAAATAATAGTTTAGGAAAATTTGATTCACTCTAGTGAACAGATTCAAAATGATTCACTGATTTGAAAGCAGCATTTCTTAGTGATTTCTTGTATTTTTGTTTTTCTAAATATTGTCTTGTGCAGTTTTATGCTGTTCAGATCTGTGTTGAGTTTATGTAACAGTACTTCAGCTGTGCAAAATGCTCATCATTCATAATTAGTTCATTCATACAGTTTTGATTTGAGTCTGTGCAGCATTTTAGATACGGTAATTTTATAGCAAATATTTAATTAAATGCTCGTCATAATTTTGTATAACTATTGGAAAGTTTTCTAGTATTTAGTGGATTTGTTCTCAATTCTCATTGAGGTTGTTAATTAATTAAAAAAAAATCGTTTTTGGCTCTGGTTAAATAATAAAAAATATAATTGGAGAGATAAAGATATCACTCCCTTAAGTATCAAATTTTGAGTAGCTTTTAGCCACAACTTCGAGGGAACTTCAAGAAAACTGGGAGCAACACATACTTGCACTTCTTGTTATTTTCATTTCAGAATCTTTTATTGACCCACTCCAGGCCTTGACTTCTTGTGAGTTCCCCTGTTCAGAGGGCAGTTTCTCTCAAACAGCTTTTGTGAAGTGTTATATTGAGATTGGAGAATTATATTGACATTAGTTGTCAAAAATGCCTTGACCTTACACTGTGAATGTTTTGGTGATAAACACAACAACATCTAGAGGGTCATCAGTTTATTTCCTATCATCGCGTATACTGTATGAGACTCTGAATGCTACTCTGCATTCTAAAAAACGGGTTTTGTTGGCATAAAAATGACAATGCTTTCATAGAGTAAATAGAAACATATACACCTTTATGTTTTCTGGGACCACCTACAGTCAGTGAACAAACCATCCAATTGCACTAGAAGATGACTTAAAATTTTTATTTTATTTTGTTTTGTTGAGTGTTTCCCCACATCTGTCTGTTTTTGTTGTATCTTCAGACTCTCACCTGCCTAAATAGGACGTTTATAGCCTGAATAATCTGCAAAGTGGGTCAGAGATGAAGGGCACAACATGAATAGTAGCTCTAATTCTTCAGAACTGCTGAATTATATGAAACTTAATCCGATATAAACTACACTGTGCATAACTGGAATTTTGAAGTATGTTCATTTAAATTATTTTGAGTAAAAAGACAAGACACTCCTTTGAGAATTGTTCTAGGATTCATTAAATCTGCTATTGGGTTCTGACTTGTGTGGGCTCTTTTTTGATGTGGTGATTTGGTCTCAACACCCAGAGCTCACTGAACCGTCTCTAATGAGAACTCCATTTGATCTGATATGACACAAAAAAACGGTTAAGTCTTTGGTGTTGATGCTTGTTTTATAATGCACTTCACAAACACCTCAGTCACCTACCAGAAACGACTATGCACCTTAAAAGAAGACTTGTTTGTTTCATTTTGCCGTCTTTCTTTGGGCAACCCAGTGAAAATGTAACAAATAGACAGGCACTGACAAAATCAATCTTGATGTGAGGCATAAAAAAACAGAGTGACAATATATGTGCCATTTCCTGGAACAATGCTAACCATCCCCACCAATCTGCCCATGACCCCTCTCTGCTTTGAGAGTACATGACCATGAGGTCAGATTTGTGAAAGCACTTAATGCAGTTCCAAATGGGAGGAGCATGTCCGTATAAACCCGCCAATCACAGCGCTAGGGATATATGCAATTCTGCCATCCCATCTCAACCTTTAATTTCATAATTTGTCCCATGCTCAAGCGCCCCATTTGTGGATACAAGGCCCGATCTGTCTGAACATTATATAGGTCACGGAAACTATATGGACATACATTTGAAAAAACATTGTGACATGTCAACGAAAGAGCTTGAAGAAAATGTACTATGGTAATACCATGTTTTTGGAGATGTACCGTCATAGAGCCATGATGTTTCTTGGATTATCATGTAATTATGGTGCATGACTGTAGTAGATTAACTATTGTTAGCGACTTATCAGAACCAGATCCATTTTTGAATGATGTTCGGTTGTGTTAATGGTTCTCACACATGGATTGTTCTGCTGATGTGCATGGAATGGACTCTTTTTATAGACAGTGATTACACATTTACACAGTTGTCTAGTGAAGTTAATGTAATCTAGAATTTTTTAATTCACATTTATAACACCATTCTTTGTGTTATATTACCTTGTCAGTAAATGACAAAATAAGAAGAAGTAATTAGCGTTTCTGCTGCAAGGGTGTTTTGAATACAACGGCTGTGGGAGTAAAGGCAAATTTGACATTTTTCTCTCTTCTGTAATCAGTCTCAATCTCAATCAAATCAATCTCTTTTGGAAAATCGTGGAAGTGCTATTGCAGAAGTTTTCTTTTGCTATTAGAGCAAATGCAAATACAAAATATTATTTGCTTGAATTATTAGATTGTGTAAAGCCAATAAGAGTTGTTTTACATTTTTTATTTCAAATTAATTGTCTCATAATTTTAACTGAGGTCAACAATACTGGTTATTCATAAACTGCTGTTTCATGCTGTACATTCCGAAACCCTGGGTTAATGTCCTTATTTGCATATTTGTGGTCTCAGTGTCATTGATTGGACGTACGCCACACGCAACGTTTACATAAATGCTCAAGCATTGCTTGTTCTTATATTATGTATAACCAACTTTATCCTGAATTAACTTTTTAAAGCAGGGTTTCATAACCCTGGGGTAAAAAAAGTGGTACTAACACCACTTCTAAATTAAAAGTGTGAAACGTTCCTTTACCCGAGGTTAATAACGATGTTTAGAACGACAACCTGGGGTTAAGTGTAATGTGAAAATCCCTTTTCAGTTTTATGTCAAACTTTCATGGTTGATACCATCATTATTCCATGGTGCAGCCATATTTTTAAAGACACGCTGTGCTTCCCTCTCAATCAATGGCAGTTTTGATGATTTTACACAGACATTTTGCAGCAGCGCTGATAAACCCGATTCTATGTATGTGCAGTGTGTTTTTACTGTTGTTGTGGATTCTGCAGGGCACAGCAGTGATGTTTCAACACTAATGGCATAAACACAAATAACCACATGACATATAGCCATCTGAAAACCCTTTGGCAATGTGTGTATGTGTGCACATATGAGAGTACGTAACAAGCTCGGCCCGTGGTGTGCGGAAAGCTTCTCAGCAGAAATGTAGCAACAGTGGTGATTTATCTTGCACTAACCCCACAGAGTGGCACACAATACCACCACCGTCTACATGCTGGGTTTAATAATATGGGTGAAATGCATCAATTCCCTATAGGCAGACTGAATTTACTGTATGTGAAAAAATAATGTAAGCATGCAACTTTTTATATCTCGGAAGGGATACAGACAAAATAAGGAAATGCAATTTGAACATTTGCAATCATTGTGCAAAGATGCGCATCCTCATTAGCCTCTGCAATAGTTTAACTGTGACCAATTTAGTTGTTTTAGTAGCGTTTTAGTATGACTTACTCTGGGTATTTGCTGCTATTGGAGCTTTTCCATCATGGTCGTCTGTGTGACAGTCTCGCTTGTGTCAGTAGACTTTCTGCGTCCCATATTTCAGACGGTTTTCTCATTAAAAAGGCTGAATGTGCACGAAAGGGGTGAAGGAAGACAAAGCGCTAAACTCTGAGTGTTGTTTAAAGGCGCTTTAAGGTGCTCTTCCTCCACACTGTGCGTGCTGTCTGTCAAAAACTTGGAGCATCTCAGTTTGACACCGCCTGAGAAGGCATGACGGCTGTGCTATTGCACACACATCATCTCCATCCTTCAGTCATTTATTATTTTCCCTCTTTTTCCACACTCTATCCATACATTTATCCGTATTTTTCTCACAAATCTTGTTTTAGCCTCCATTTAGTGGAGCGACAGAGAGAGCTATTTATCCATTTTACACCTCTCAGAATTTTCACTCTCTATAAAGTAATAGTTCCAACCCACACAAAAATATCACTGAACCCTGTTTGCCTGTATTTATTACGCTCCCCTCACCTGCCTCTGTATAAAACATCGGAAATGCACTGAAACACACACACACACACACACACACACACACATCCAGTGAAGCTGAAAGTTTTATATGATGCACTCATCTCGATCTGATTTCACAGGTTAATTGCATTGTTTTGTTGGTATGTTTTATGTTTATTCAGACAAACAAATAATGCTCATCATCTCCCAGATAATTAAATGGACCTCAACTAAACGAACACCCCCTCCCTTTCTAATAAAAAGGGCTCATCTCCACAATGTTCAAGTGTTCTTCACTTTGACAAGTGTCATTTAAAAACCGTTGTTGTTATGGCAACCACAGACTCATTACTGTTAATTCACTAATTGCTAACTGGAGCTCTGATTGTTCAAAATTACCTCAGGGACGTGGTTAACCCTTCACTTGGTATGCAGATCAGGCGGCCTGTTAGTCGCTACTGCTCATAAAGGCCTCTAATTTAGCACAATGCTCTTTAAATTCGCTTCCTACCCCCTCCTTTTTTCCCCTCCCGTTCTCCGCTGGTCCCCTTGCATCCCAAAGCCCCATCAAGCAGTTTGTAATCAAGAGGCTGGTTGCCATGGTGATTAATCGTCGCCTTTTCTGTCAGCAGTTTTTAGCGAGATGGGGCTTGATGTTTGTTTGTTAATGGGCCGGTAAACAATGGGGCTAGAGTCTTTTTTTTTCTCTTTTTTTAATCGCCTTCATGGATTTTCCCGCGAAAGGCTCCATCGCTGAGCCTAAATCCTCATTGTATTTGAGCAAAGAGGGTGATGGACATTTGTTTTACTGAATAAATGACCTAGACTGTATGGAAACAATTGTATCTCTCCAATAATTTTTGACAAACATCCACATCCCTCTAAAAAAATAGTTTTTAAAGTTGTAAATAAAAGATTGTTGAAGAATGTTTTACATGAAAATGTTATTTCAGACTTTCATTTTAACTGTTTAGTCTTTTCCATGTAAATATTGAGGGAAAGTTCTTTCAAGGTACTGTAAATTCTACTTTTTTTGCATTTGATCTACATGTTCTACAACTGCAAATACTATATTTTAATTTTTTCTACATCTTTTATGTATACAGGTATTTAAGAGACGACAAGAAAGGATGTGAAGATGAGGAACAAGATGGGCAAATGTACATATTTGAACAATCTACGAAACACCACAGGTCAGATCACATGATTTTAGTGGTAGACCATGGCTCTTTCTCTAAAAATGTTGTTAAAAATGAGCATTTTTAAACTAATGAATTGAATTATTTTACCTATTTAATTCTTTAATTGTAACTATTTTGTTCAAAATTTTAGCATGAAAAAATGAATGCAAAGGTGATGGATCTGATCATTTTCAGTTTAGGCCAATGAAATGTTAAAATGTTATCAAATCTTGATGAAGTTGAATGGCTATAACCCATTTTTACCTTTCAAATATAAAGACTCTCCATATAATAGAGGTTTCTGTATTGATATTGATGATTTTTACATTGATAGTACTTATTTTCAGATCAAAATGGAAACACTCATCACTAGTAACTAGAAACAGTGCGTAAATAGAGGGGCTTTATTGAAGCTACAAAAACAGACACATAGGAACTGATGTCTCAGTTAGGCCAACACCCCTTCCACCTTTAGCCACACAGTGACCTGCCAACCCGAGCTCTCTTTCTGTCTGTACATTCAGTCAACGCACAAAGACTTATGTCCGGATGGCCTGTGTGTGTGTGTGTGTGTGTGTGTGAGAGAGAGAGAGAGAGAGAGAGAGAGAGAGAGAGAGAGACAGAAAGAGACAACCCTTTGAAGCACACACAGCTCAAAGGCCAGGAAGGCAATCTGAGAACTTCACAGGCACACAGGATAAAATTGCCTTGAACCCAGAGGTGCAGGGAAAGAGCAATTTGTGTTCCATCTGTTCGGGTACTACCTATTAAGGACATGGGCACTCCATGGCTGAAAGAGAGAGAGAGACTCCAAATCCAATTATTTTAGTATAGTACCACGCTTTTCCTTTTGAGGGACGGAACGTCTATATTTTGTTTTGATGTCATTGTTTTTTTTCTTAAAGAGCAAGCCTCTGTCATGCTCTCGACAGGAAATCCTCTGACACTCAGGATTATAGTGCACAGGCTGTAAGGTATAGGTCAAGAATAAACTGTCTGCTCTGTTGGTGTTTGCAACACATGGAACTGGAAAAGAGAAAAAAGACAGGTAGAGAGAGACGGGTACTTAGACAGCAATTTAGACAAGTTCCCGATGTTCCAGATTATGGGCTCCGTAATTATGCAACCTTCTAATGGTGTGTTCACACTTGTAGTTCGTTTTACTTGGTGCATTTGGTCTGGATCAAAAGTAGAAAAAAAACATTTTGCCCTGGTCCATTTAACGTTCACATCGGCATTTTAACACAGAACCTAAAGATACCAAACCTAAAGGCATAGGTGCACAAAGTGATTTTTTGGTTTTTGCAACGGAACATTTTTTGTGTTGTTTTCAGTGAAACATAGAAATGAATAAATAAATTTTGAATGTGAGAAGCAACATTGTGTTTTCTTTAGTAAAAGTGCACTTTGTCTTACTGTATTAACTAACATGAACTAACCATGAGCAATACATTTGTTACTGTATTTGTTCATCTCTGTTAATGTTAGTTAATAAAAAATACAGCTGTTCAGTGTTTGTTCATATTACTTCACAGTGCATTAACTAAAGTTAAAAAAACGTTCATAGTATTCTTCAATCAATTAATTACAAATAGAACTGGAAAAATAATAATTAATTATTATAATTATTATTATAATAAAAAATTGTATAGGGTTGCTAATTACTCAAGGTCTGTTACAGTGTAAGTGTATTTTTTTCTGTACAACAATAATTGAATCTTTGACTTAATAACTGTAATTCATTCCACAAGGTGGCAAGGTCTGATACACAATGATAAAGTAACATTTTACTCATAGTCACCGCAGGCAGAAAACAAAACAATAGGAAGTATCATCAGCAAAACTTGAAATGGCTCAGCGATTTACTGTAGAGAAAGTACTGAATGCATTCAAATACTAGTGCTTCTCACTTGATAGTGGATCTGCTGAAAATGATAGGTTTGAGATTGCGAATATGAGCCAGTACTGGGAAATGAGCTCTAAAAGGACAGTGGTGATGGTGTAAAACATCAGCTCAAACTAAATCCTTTATTTTATTCTTCTGTAATTGTTACTCTAATATCAGGAGAGTTTGATATTATCGGTAGAGATCTATCTGTGTTAGATATAGATCTGGGCTGGGCTAAAGGCCTGAAAATGTAATAATGATTGGCGATACATTCATGCATTAAGGGTTAACTAATGCAGTTACCTAATGCTAACTAATAAAACCTTATTGTAAAGTGTTACCAGATGTTTTAACTGGAAAATGAAAATAAAACCTTTTGCAGTGTGATTATGAATATATATATTTTTTTTTTATGTGCCTAAAATCTGAAGCATAAAAATAAATAACACTAAAATACTTGGGTAAAACAGGCCACTTTTTTAATTGACACTATATATATATATTTTAGGCACATATAGAAAACACTATTGACAATAACTGTCAGTTTGATTTTTCCACAAAGTAGGACCTTTGAGATCGGTCACTTTTGCGGTACATTTCTGTCAGGATGCTCCCTTGGAAGCAGTGAGATCCACGCAGGGTTTTGAAACAGAGCTGTTGTGTTATTAAAGATTTCTCTCCGAGACATGAGTGATGTGAATGGATTGGTTCTCTTAACTTTTCACCCTCTACTGAATTAACATAACACTAGCCAGGAGGGAAGTGTGTTGCCTGGGCAACGAATTGCCACCATTTGCAGTGGGATCAGAGTTGAAAACTGCGAAGGGTAAAACCTTTAACATCGGGTAAAAGACAGGCCTAGACGGTCTTACGCCTGTCAGAGCCTCCGGAGAGAAGAGAAATAGAGTAGTGGAATTGCTTTGGCAGTTGATTACATGGCCTTAAAAACTGAGAGATTAAAATGCTGCATAAAGTCACCCAAAGGTAATCTCATTTTATCTGATGTGACTGCAGAGTTCTGGCTCTTTTTCTGTGTAGGAAGTCTCAAAGGATCGGTGATGGAAACAGAAAAGACCCAAAATCCTGCGAGTCTTACATTCGTCTGAGCGAGCCGAGTCTCGGACGGCAAGAGATTCACTGCTAATCAGCCGGGCCTGTTTCTCTGCGGGGAGCAGTCACTGATGAGAGCCACTGCAGATTAAAATGACGCATGATTGTAGATTGCGAGAATTTCAAAGTGTCTGACATTATAGCTCAGCTGCACGATGATTCCCCACACCCAGCAGTTTAGAGGCAGCCAGACAGGAAATTCAGTTTTTGGCTGCAGCTCCTGTCCAATCACAGTCACATGATGACAGTTACATTCCTCACCTTCGTTCCGAGGTGTGTGTGTGTGTGTGTGTGTGTGTGAGAGAGAGAGTTTTCAGCGAGAACCCAATTAAAGCATGTTAGGGGGAAGGATTCCTTGACCCAACCCAGCATTAGTGAATGACAATAGCTGCATTGAGAGAGACGCGTCTCCTGACAAACTGATTTCCAGGTGCTAAACAGCCTGCAACACCTAAACGCCTCCTCGAGAAAAGAAGGAGGGGAGGGAGAGAGAGAGACGGGGTCTAACTCACGGTCTGAGATATTAAGAGAGGCAGAGGAAGTGCAGGGATGTGGGTGGATGGACGATTAGAAGCAGTGGTGCTTTGCAAGGAGGGGAGCTGGCCGCTTATCGTGCCAGCTGTGAAACAAATGGTGTTTAAATGCAGTAATACAGTAAGGCTGGAGCAAAAGATGGGGATTTACACATAAAGACTGACTGACAGATGGAGAGGGAGGAGAGGCAGCCAACCTTTAAGAAAGCAGAGAGGAAAGAAAGACGAATTAGACTCAGAACCAGATCTTTCAGTGGCCATTATACAAAGAGATTTTTAAGGTCAGAAATGAGCAGGTGCCACTTTGGGGAAATTTGGAAAATGTGAATGGTCGTAGTTGAGAGTGGTCAATGTTTTGAAGTTATTGAATACATTTCATCTATATGAAATGTCTTGAGTAAAAAATAAAAAAAAAAAAAAAATTTAAACTCATTACGGTAATTCAATTTTGCTTTATAAAAAAAAAATCTTAAATCTAAATTTACAAGTCTCAAGTAAATGTAATTGATTTTCAAAACAAAGTGAGGTTAAGTAAACTATTTTGCATTATGTCAATAGTTTTTCCTGGCAATTTTTAATCTTGTTATATTGATTTTACTTCCCCACTCCAAATATGCAATTGGCACAGGTTGGCATTCTGCTTATTCCACAGATGTGAATATTGAATATGGAACAGCTGAATCAGAAAGAAAGAAGAGTGGTAAAATGAGTAAAACATGTACACTGGGGGGGAAAGGAAAGCGGGAGGTATGAGGGCAAGTGGAGTGCCAGACATCAAAATTGCATTGAGAGGAATGAAAAGCATGAGACAGAGAAGGAAAGAGAGAAGCAAGCATATTAACGGTCATAGCGCTCTGCAGAGACACCCCTCTAACAGCCAAGTGACACAGTGAACTGCATGGAAGGGGAGCCAGCGGAAGAGCAAGCATGGAAATGAGCACCTGGAGCTTATTTATCTAAAAGCTTCTTTCAGCTCGCACTTTTTATGGCATCGCAGGAGCTGACTAGCAATAAAATCCACTTTGTGAATCAATTATGTTCCTGGAATGGTATATGGACTATTTAATTGTACAGCTCTCCATCCTGTAACTTTACTAATTGCACAGCACTTCCTTCAGCTGGGCTCCCCCTCGAGTACTGATTGCATGTTACTTCTTTCTCTCTTTCTGTTGTGTTTCCAGTCGTCTTCGTCTAATCTTGTTCTTCTCCATAAACCCCTTTACCAGAGGCAATATGGGGCAGGTAGTTAATAATGCACATATTTCAGACCAAGTGTTTCATGCTGAAAGTGAAAAGACTGTGACATTTCTTGTTTTATTCAGCTGCAAACCTATTCTGAGAAAATCCGTCTAATAAAGCATAATTTTTGAGGTCACAAGTTTCCAGGTTCCCTTGAAGCATGTGCTGCCTCTTCTCTCTCTCTCTCTCTCTGCTGAAAGATGTTTCATGAATGGACTTGATAAAAACGCGCTTCTGACCCTAATCAGACACACAATTGGTGATTTTAAAGCATGCAATGACCATAAGAATATCTCATTTTAGTCTCAAAGGCAAACTGTGAATTAGTTGAACTTTAAACAGAAATCCTGCCGTGACGACACAGGGGTCTGATTATGGGAACCTGGATAAAAAAAGTCCTGCTTATTAAAGTAAGGTAGTTGTTGTAGTGGTTAAGTATAGGTATGGGGTAGAGTTAAGGGATATAGAATATGGTCATAAAGAATTCTTTATTTATTAGAATTTTATTTGACATGGCATCACAGTTAAATTGGACAAACCCTATGCGTTTGCCAGGGTGTTTTTTTTATTTGGGAGAATAAAAAACAAACAAAAAAACCTTAGCAAAAACACAGTTGTAATGATAACAATGCTGCTAATAAAAGTAGCAATAACAATGCTAACATTACAAGTAATAATAAACATACTAATAATAAAAGGGAAAAGGGGGAAAGAGAAAATATGCCATAAGATCAAAAAAAGAAGCAATGTATTCAGAATTATTTACATGCGTTAGCTATAAAGCAACGACAATAAGATCAGACAATAACCCAGTGGAAGTCTATTCGTGGAAAAACTGTTGTTTTGTTTTCAGCCATTGTTTAAGTCTTCTGTTTAAAGCATTGCTATAGGTCTCTAGTTTTAAATTAGTAGGTAAAGCATTCCAGAAGTTTGGCCTCTTTGCAAAGAAAGCAGACTGACCAAAAGAGGTTTTATACTTTGGGACAAGACTGTCAACGCTGATAGAGCCTTGTGTATTTGCCCTATGAGAGGTCTGATGCCTACTGACTAATTCAGAAAACAGTGGTGACGCATGATCCTTCAGACATTAAAAACAGTCTGAGATGATTAAAATCAATAAAACTGTCGCAGCTAAGCAGGTTAGGCTTTCTTAAAACATTACATTGATCCCATCTCATGGGTTTCTGGTCCATAACATTTATTGCCTGTTTGAATATTGAAATAATAGGCTTTAATTTATTTGGGGAGGCTTGTCACCATGATGTGATACATCATAAATGTGAAAATATAATTCTATTTATGGATAGTTTTGCAGTTCGACATGACAAATCACTTCTAATAGCACAAAAACAATTTAGGTTTGGTTTAACTTTCTTGCTGATGCACTTAACCTGACTATCAAATTCACTCAATTAATTCCCTGCTTCAATTTAGTCATTCTTGAGCCGCATCTCAAATACATCCTTGCATTTAAAAAATATTCTGTAATGCCTGTGTCAGGTCCTCACCTCCCAAGCTGGGTGTTGACAAATGGAGAACAGTGTAATTGGCATACAACTGTAAGCTCACACCTGGACATAAATTTGCTAGGTCATTTATGTACATTGTAAACAACAGTGGGCCAAGTAGAGAGCTTTGTGGTATTCCCATGTTGTTGGCATGCAGAGGTGACTTCAGCCCATTTACCCTGACACATTACTGTCTCTCCAAGTAAGACATAAACCACTGCAAAGCTTCTGATTTAACTTATTCAGTAAGATACTGTGATTAACCATGTCAAAGGCCTTTTTTGGGTCCGGGAACACTGCCGAAACTACATTTCCTTTTTCCAGTGCGGCTTTTATTTTTCAAGCAGATAGCAGTTGGCTGTTTCTGTGGAAAATTTCGTCTCTAAATCCAAACTGCTAAGGATGAACCAACTGGTTAGACTCAAAATGTTCCACTAATTGCTTGGCAACAATCTTCTCTAGAACTTTGAGACCACAGGAAGGATAGCAATAGGGGAATGGTTACTTGCTATGTCCTTATCTCTTGACTTATAGACCTATTTTCCAGCTCTCTGGGAATATTTTTGTTTGTATCGACAAATTTACTCTAAATATGTAATTGACTCCATCAGACAGCTTTGATATCTCTTGATTAATGCAGTGCAAATGTTGTGAATGTCCTCAGACATAGACTTACTAATGATTACCATCACTTTTTTTACTTTATTACAAGATACCGGTACCTCTTTAGTATAGAAGGAGCCTGTGTGAGCACCGTCAAAATATAATGATATATTTAAATTGACTAATTTTTGTATGGAGTCAATGAAAAAACTATTAAAAACATTTGTAATAGCCTCATTACTGTGAATCAGATTATTACTAACTTTAAGACAATTAATTTTTAATTGTTTTTGCCTACTTTAATTGGTATGTATATGTTGCCACAATTTGGAACTACTGCCATTGGCCTCTTCAATTAGTTTAGTGAAATAATTAGTCTCAGCCTTTTGCGTCTCTGATACTACTTTGTTTCTCAAGTCAGTATAAATAAAGTGCTCAGTATTAGTTTTTGTTATTAAAGACACTTTAAGAGCAAGATCTCTCCTTTTAATGATCTGAAGGATTTCAATGTTAAACCATTGAATAGAGTATTTCTTAAGCATACTTTTCTAGGCTTTTGTATGTTTACTTATTAAATCACTTGAGATAAAAATTGTTTGCAAAAGGCATTAATGTGTGCTTTATAAGTGCTAATAAAAAGACAATATGTTAGTATGCTAATAAGCAAGTTAATACTTAATATGTGTTTCCTAATCTAAAGTGTTAATAAAATTGCTTCTTGAAAGTGATCAGATGCCTGTTTCAAATGGAGCAAAAGTAGATACCAAAGGCAAAGTAGGGCAAAACGTTCCTCATTTGGACTTTGCACCTTTGCTATTGTATCCGTCTCAGCCTGCACCTATCATCTTTAAAAGACTGAGAGATGGAAAGAGATGATGACGCTATGAGAGAGAGAGAGAAAGAGAGAGCGGGAGAGGGCACTTAAAATCCCAGATGGCAAAGAGGACCTGTCAGAATTAATGGTGCTGTATCAGGTGAGAAAGGAGGTGTGAAATTGGTCAGAGCAGAATGTTCTCCAAAATCACACATGATCAGTCTTCCTTTATCTGACCTCAGCGAGGGACAATAATGATGAACTGCACTCCTAAAAACACCCGATCATGGATCATAATGGAAAGTGCAATTCAATGTTCAGTATTGCTTAAAACAGACATATGTGTATCTATATACAGTTTCTTAAAAAAATTAATGGCACACTTAAGCCATGAAAATCTAGGTATTTCACTGCATTAGATCAAGTGGCTCCTACAAACCAACAAGTTTAACCATCATTTTATGAGTGTGAATGTATGATCTTAATTCAGAACAACATATTGTCAGGGTTCTGCCACATTTGGTCTGCCACATTTCTTGTTGTTGTGGCAGAGCTCTGACACTACCGTAATGTCTTGATGTCTGTGTAACATCTTGTGTGCGGATTATAGTGTCCGATCCCCAGACGGTCTTGTCTAGTTTCGGTTTGTGTCGGGGTTTGGACATTCATGACCCGTGTGTTCGTCCTTGTCATGAGCGCGCGAGCCGAGTGGTTCCTCGTTTTCATGCGCTCTATGTTTCGTGAGTGGGCGTGGTTCAAGCTCTGCTCGAGCAGTGTTCTCTCGGGTCTGTGTGCATTGTTGTGAGCACGCGGTTTGTGTTTATATCAGCCGCGTGCTTTCATGTTATGTTTTTGTGTCGCATGCAGTTTGGTTTTCACCAGCTGTGGACTGCCTGTGTGTTTTTGTGAACATGCAGCGATGCACGTCCGCATCGGCTGCATGTTCGTGTCTTGTCAATGTGTAACCCTCCCACCTTGTTTCCCTGCTTAACTTTGATTTGCCCCAGCTGTTCCCAATCAATTACCATTCCTCCCGTGTGTATTTATTCTCCCTGTGTTTGCTGTCTTGTCATTTAATGGTTGTGTTCATGCTGTCCTAGTTTATGTCAAGTTTCTAGTCAAGTCTAGTCTTGTTTGTGTCTGTGTTCTAGTCTTGTTTTTCCCCCTCGAGGTGGTTTTTGTTCAGTTTTTATTTTTGTTTTATTACAATAAAATCCCCAATCTCGATGCACTATTGAGTCCTCCTTCCATCCCTTCACCCAACCTGACACATATGTATTGTTTTTGGTCACACTTTGGTTTAGGGGGCAATTCTGACTTTTAACTAATTATTGGTTACGACTTTTGGCTCAATAAACTTCTAATAATTGCTTAATAATAGTAAGGTAGCTATTAAATTTAGTTACTGTGTAGCAATGAGGGATGTTGAATATTCTCATGCAGAGTAAGGCATTAATATGTGCTTTTTAAGTATTTATAAATAGCCAATATCGTAGCAACTAGTTAATAGTGAGAATTGGACCTTAAATTAAAGAGTTACCTTTTTTTCTTCTGCAGGGCCTTTCTGGAACTACTATCGCTGTGCTACTAACTACTATTTTAAGTACAAAAACATGACTTGGTTATCCTTTACTCATCCTCAAACCTATGACTTTTCTTTTTTTATCTGGTACACAAAAGAAGATATTTTGAAGATTGTTGGTAACCAAACATTTACTTGATCCCATTGACTTTCACTGTATTTTTGGAAGTCAATGGGAACCAAAAATCGCATGCACAAAAAAAGGCAGACCTTTATTATCTTTCTCATTAATGTTAACCATTCTTCCCTAGCTACCTTACAATTGCTGTCAGACACAGAGATCTCTCATGTTGTCAGGCACATTAATGCTCCGTCCTCTTTTAAAAGTGCCTTTAAAAGAGCCAAGCATGATGCTGACACACGGCGTGGTGAAAAAAGCCTAAAAGGCCTGTTTCTGGCAGCTCTGTCCAAATCAGCTGCTGATTACAGAGAAAACTGGCAATTCACTGGTGGCTTCTGTCACAACGGAGACACAGTCTTTTCTGTGGGAGGACACGGGGCTTGGTGTCGTGATCTTTTGTTCCGTTTTCTGGCCGAACGCTGCCTGTGACTTGGAGTTGTTTTGCATTTAAAAAGGAGATTGAGCTTTAGAAACATTTTAACTGCTTTATTTTCAGCCCAGGTGGCATAATTTCCCTTCACAGTCACAGATAAAGGTAATCCGGGCTGAATTCACCTTTCCTCACAGGATGGCCTTATCTCATCAATATCCCTTTGTTATCTTACCTGGATCACACCTGTCCCTTTGTTCTGCATCGGAAAGCCAGGGGAGTAAATGACTTCCAACAGATTCTTCAGGTAAGCAGACCCGCTGGAGCCAGTGTGGGCTTTCACACCCAAAGGTTTAAAACAAGCACAGCCAAAATCCACCACAGTACAGCTCTTCGGTTAGACTATCAGGGAACACAATGTCATTGTCCCAATAAAACAGCCTATCTCTATTTGTCATCGCAAATACAAACTTTACCCATTGTAAAACTTCTCTCATACTTTACAAGAGCCCACATAACACAGTCTTGCTTTCTCGTGAAAGGTGTTATTAAGATAAAATAATACGTTAAAAAGATTATAAAGTGACACTGGCACTATTTAAATAGTGAGAGATTAGGAGCACAATGGTGCCTTACACTGTACTTACTCCTATCCAGGTGCAAAGTTTGCAGAGACACGTAATTTGTCTATCCACACTGAAAGCGAAAATGCTACACAGCGCATAATAGTCGATTAGAGCATATCTGAAATGTAATACAGAGTTCGCATATGGTTAGGGCACAGTGTTAAACTTTATTAAGTGAGAACATGTATCTCATTTATTTGAAGGCAGAGGGTTTGTTCAGCACGACACAATCACAGACAACTGGAGCATTTGTGATATGCAGCTATTTTAAATTTTGAACCAAAATCAGTATTGTACAATAGGCCCTTTTCACATGATGTTAGATGTTACACATCTTCTGTTTTGATTTGAAGAAAGCAGTGTATTCTTTCCTCCATCAGCATAGTGGAATAGTGCTACTCATTTGGAGTACACCGAGTATTTGTATATCTTCTACAAATACGGTCAGATGATGACAGCAGCCACCTAATTTTGTCTACATTCAAGACAAGGCATTTGGCAGATCTCAAATGGGAAAAAAATTAATAAAATGTATATTTAAATTAAAAGGAGGAATTTAAGTAATTGTTGCTGTTCAGAGTCCTAATAGCTCTATGGCTTGTAAGTCCCTGTAATGTTTCAAAATAAATCTTAACTTTATTCTTGATCTGGATATTATTGTTTTTTTCTTTTATACAACTTGCATTTATGGATGTGAAACTTAATATTGACAATGTTGTTTTTCTCATCATAAAAAAATAAAATAACCCATCACATCATTGTTTGTCTTTTTATTGCAGAACAAGAACGTCCCATACACAAAATATACATAGGATTTACACAGTAAACTCACTCACAAATGAAAAACTATTTCAAATAAATTATCCAGGAAATAAAATGAACAAGTAGTCTATATTTTAGTTAATTTTTTTATTTCTTACATATTTTATCATCCCAATATATGCATCAGTTCAGTTTAGAATGGTATGGTGTAAAATTATCTAAAATCTTTAGAACATTAATTCTTCTGAGTATTATTTGTGGGTGTGATAGTTTCAGGCCATGTCCACATGAAGCCGGTGCGTTCCCTTTTTCTTTTTCTTGTTCTAAAAAAGTCCGTAAACGGCGTCGGCGCAAGAAATATCAGCGTACATGCGAAACCACTGAAACCTAGGGATGGGCATATCGATACTCACAAGCTACTTACATGGTATCGATATCTCCACAAAAATATAGATATTATTAAAATTAAATTAATAATTTCTGCATCAATTTCTGCAAAAAGTGTTTTCGGTACTTCTGTTTAATGTTTGTACTAAAACTGAAATCCCCCTCTGACACTTAGCTCACCCATGTCACATGATGACTGTGAGAAACGCGAGCAACTTTTTTTTTGAAAAATCACATACACATTTAAGAAATAAGCGTTATTGATATCGATATCGGTAAAATGATACCCAAAAATATCGGTATCGTATCGAATTTAAAAAGTCAGGTATCGCCCATTCCTACTGAAACCGACTGAAAACGGTGTAGTATATATGCCAGACCAGTATGGGGCGCTGTAATTCTGCCACAGATTTACACTATACACGGAGAAGAAGACTTTGAGCATGCGCATAACCTTGCGCGCTGAATACGAACAAAGAAGAAGACGAAGATGGCGAATGCAACATCTTCAAGAGTGGAGTCGTTCGTTTGGACTGACGATGAAGTCGAACTACTACTTCGTGTCACACTCGACTACAAGTCCACTAAGCTTCAAGAAAACGTTGACTGGGAGTCGTGTCACTCTAAATATTGTGACATAACGGACGCGTTTCAGGCGCAGTATCCGAGGGAGCAAACAAAGAAGGATTTCCCTCACGATGCCAGCATGATCTCAAAAGGCCGAGTCACCGCAAAATTGAAAATTATATGCAGCGAATACAGGCATGCGGTTGACACAGGGTGTCGAAGTGGTCAAGGACGGGTAGTACTCATTTGTCATGAGCTTTGCGAGGAGATCTGGGGTGGGTCGCCTGCTACACGCTCCATCGACACCGGCATCGAGACAAGTGACCTGGATGAGTCGTCTACATCGACAGTGGAGCGGCCCGATTCTCCAAACTCCACCGAATCCCTCGACTGTCTTCCATCTACGGTTGTAAAGCAGCGCCGGAATTTGCTCCAGGTTTATAATTTCAAGCTTATGAGTTGAATAGTCCACCTCAAAGTTGAAAATTGTATCAATTACTCATCCGCATGTTGTTTGTTCCAGACAGTTATGGGAGCCATTGGTCGCCAACAACTGTTTGTTTAAATGTAGCTAAATCAATTGTGTGGGACCATTTACATTTAGTAAATTCAATGAATTAATTTCAGTGTAGTTAGGATGGATGCATGTTCTTTGTGTAGGTGCCCACTAAGAAAAATAATGTCCGAACGAATTTTTTCATTCTGGCTAATCAGTGGACGTCATTTCAACGTCCGATTTTTGTAACAAAGACATTGAAAAGATGTCTTTCGGACATCATTTTGCTTAGTGGGTGTGTTGGTTTAGTGCATTATTCAAGTAGTTATTCTGAACTTGTTTTGCGTAGTAATAATGCTAATTTTCTCTGCTATATTTAAGGCAAAGTTGAACAGACATAGAGGAGGCAGGCTGAAGAGGAAGTTTCCCATAGATCTGGCATTGGAGGACCTTAAAATAAAGAGGAGGATGTTGGAGTTAATGGAGGACTCTTCTAGACGCAACTCCGACAACATGCTGCAGATAAATACAAACATTGCTAACATGCTGCAGATAAATACAAACATTGCCAACATTACCAGCACCATTCAGGAGGGTTTTTCCTTTATGAGGGAATTATTCCAACGGCAATTTACACCCCCCTACAGCAGCAGTGGTCAATTCCAAGGACACCCACCATCATTCATGAACACAACACCACACCCTACTACACCAGCCTTCCTGCACACACCTCGGCCCGATGAACCAGCAAACCAACCTCGAAAGTACCCCCCTGAATGTTACACACCTACACCACATGTCACCCCACATCAGCAAACATCACTTTTGTACAGACGTGCACTGCTGCAAGATGACATGGAGTGACTGAACTGTTACTCTTGATTTGATATTGTTTGCCCTGCACTACATGTTGTATATAGTTGTTTTGTGCACTGTTGCACTTTATACCTGTTTTTTCAATTCTTTTTTCATCGTTCTATTTTCCAATAAAAACAAGTTCTTGAATTGTTACAGTCATTTATTTTAACTAGACAATTTATATTCAATACAACAATTTCAAAATAATCAGTAGTACATTTTTGAAAAGGTAAATATTGTTAAAAAAACCCTGAACAAAATAGAAAACTTGATGGCCAGCATTTTTAAGGGTCGAGGTACTTTGTGAGTACTCTCCTCACTCTCTTTCACTCTCCTTCATTACAGTCTGTGAGGTAGTTGTTGCATTGTGTTGGAGGCTGTAAGTCTTTATCACCTTGCATCGTTCCCAACACAGTGTGTTCAGCCACAGTCTCCTTACAGTTTTCACAAAAATTGCGGAGAACAAAGCAGGCGTAAATGACAAAGGGCAGGTCCTGCAAGTTGATGTCCATAGGCCTTTTCAGTGCAGCAAATCTGGCTTTGAGACTACCAAAAGCACACTCAACGATCCTCGGCCTCGGACTCCGTAAAAGGCAACTTGATGTATTTTGGACCCAGGTGGATAGCGATCGCTTTGCACATTTGCCTGACAACAACAGAGACAGCCTGTCACGACACGCCGAAGGCGTTAGCAGTCTTCCTTAGCTCTCCCTCGTTGCTCAAATAATACAGAGTTAACGCAACCCTTTTGAGTGTAGTAATTGGTGCCCTCATGTTTGTTGTTTGCCCTTCAATATACGGACTGAGTTCCTCGCTCAGGGCGATGAGAGATGCTTTGGACATGCGGAAATTCTCCCTTCATTCATCTTCCACAACAATGCCATTGACAAAGTTTTCCCACCAACTGCTAGTTCTACCTGGTCTTATCCAAAATTTTCTCCTGGTTGTCTTCCGCGGTGGATCTAAGAGCATGTGGCGTATGGTGTTGTCCATTATCGCTTGTTGCTCACCACAATTGTTGCATAGAAGCAATATATTTTGCTGTAATAAAGCTAGTAGGTTTGGTAGCTTCTGCTTCGAACACAATCATGTAGTCCGCCATTACTGTTGTTGCTGTTACGTGTGACGCAGCCGACACGTGATGTGATGACATCATCAGTTCACAAAATATATGGATTGGCCATACACACGAGACCGCTAGTGTGTCGTATTCAGATCTATCCACTCAGACCCGGTCTCAAAAAAGAGCGGATTCAGTCTCCCAAAACGGCGGATCCGTGTGGACGAAACGCCAATCCGATAAAAAATGTATGCGGATACAGTGATACTCGTCTCCGTGTGGACGGGCCCTCAGTTGTTCAGGGCCCTCTGTTGCCCGATGCAGCTTGGAGACTGCATTAGGACTGATTCTCCCGCCCTCATCAAGGTCTCCTAATATGTCCAGCTTGCCCAGATGCAACATATGCTCTACCCACCAATGCCGACGTTGTTTTCAACAGCTTGGTGGGTAGCGTCGCAGTTATTAGGATAATGCCGTTAGATAGCTCAGGAATAGTTAGATGTGTGCTCTCTATGATCTCAAAAGGAGGCCTCTTTGT
This sequence comes from Rhodeus uyekii, assembly GCA_037043235.1. NCBI lineage: Eukaryota > Metazoa > Chordata > Actinopteri > Cypriniformes > Acheilognathidae > Rhodeus > Rhodeus uyekii. Next base: position 795,196 of record JAWRVZ010000113.1, read on the forward strand.
GCTCATGAGGGCAGGAAGCGTTCGTTTAATTTGCTTTTGGTACGAATGCTTCCTGCCCTAACGAGCACAACCTACCTGTCAGGGTCTGCCATTCTTTCCCGATCTCCACAGCGAGGCCTCCTTTTGAGTTCATAGAGCAAACACATCTAGCTATTCCTCGATAGTTGACCAAAAAAAGCATGGTTATGGGGCAATGCCTCGTGTTGAGGAGATATTAGTGAGCTATCTGTCTCTTCAAACAGCATCGTGAAGAGACACTTTGAAGCTAGCGCTGTTTGATTTGGCATTACTTTTTACAGTTCCTGGTTCATGACGTCACAAGCCTCTTACATCTCTACTCGGTTGGTTCGATTTCACATGTACTTCATGATGCATTCAGGGAGAGCGTTACTATAGCATTTCGACGCAGCTCAAGTTCCTTTGAATAGGAGCACAATATTCTTGTTTTTTCAAATAACAGATTTATGTGGAAAGATAATCATTGTTTAACGCCATACATTTATAACATTGCTAGGGTTGTTGCTAGCTAGCTTGCTTCCCTAAACATCTAAGGCACCTACAGAATGGAAATATTCAATAACATTACCAAACGAACCCGACTGTGTAAATACATTATAAAACTTGTTTAAAACTTACTCATAACTTCTACCTTTTGTATTACAGCAATTTCCCAAGAGGTCTATGATGGAAGTAGAGATACACTGCTTTGCGGGTTGGCGGAATTTAACTCACATCATTGTGAAAAGGGTATATTGGGTCTCTTTCTGTTTATAGAATTATGCAGGTATGATGTCACTTTGTAGGCCAAAACACGGGAATGAGTTAACTGGTTCCGGTTCCGTCATCCCAAAATCAGTGCGATGGTTAAATGGCTGAAATAAAGTTTGTGGTGAACACAAGATATGTTCATGTTTTATTCTAGGACATAAAATACATCAGCTTGATTTTTTAAAGCTGTTACGTGTCTTGAAAGTGGCGAATGATGACAAGTGACTAAACGGGACTACAGAGGCTGTCGACACATTAAACGTCATCACACCGATCAGGTAAGCTCAGTCCATTTGTATTGCCTTGTTATGCTCATAATTGTGCTCTTATAATCTATTCAAACCCAGATTTTCTGGAAAAAATTTTTTTTTTATAAAAACTGAAAGAGTTGTAGGTGGAATCTTAATGGTAGAAAAGTTGTGACATCTGTCCGTCCGTCTGTCCATAAGGCCTATAAAACATCAAGGCTTCAACATTCAATGTTTGTGTTGATGAATTTAGCTATATACATTTCTTTGATTATAATTTTATTTCATACATTTATGTTTAGATTCCAATTCTGCATCATGTTTGGTATCATAATTCAAATTCAGGAATTTAATTAAATTAAAAATTCAATTCTGAACACTGCACAACCCTGGCAGAAGGCATGTCTAAAAAAATGAGAGTAGTACCACCGACAAGGTCTGAAAGGTCTTTTAGTTTATATTGACAACAACCTGTATACTCCATCTATAGGTTACTCTGTATACTCCATTTCTAAAGGTTAAATTTTCTGCCTTTTAAATGTGGCCAAATTAAATGCTCCTCACAAACACCACAATTAAGTGCACTTGTGCTGCTGACTTCCATGGAAAGCATACATCTCTCTTTGACCTTTACTGCTGAGCCTGAGGCCACACAGCGGCATCAGCCACCTGCAGTGTGTGTGTGTGTGTGTGTGATACCTATGACCCTAAACCTGACTCCCTATTTCTCAATCTCATCAGATCACATCAGCAGCTCTTTTTTTCAGCTTGATATCTATTTGCCCTTGCCCTCCTCCATGCTCTCCATCATCACATTGCCTTCTCGCTCTCAATCTATCTATCTCTCTCCTCTCTCTCTCTCTCTCTCTCTCTCTCACTTTCTCGCTCCCTCATTCTCTTTCTATGTCCTCTGACCACCTGACACCTTTTCAGATCCTGTTGGCAGACAGCACACGTTTCACCAGGCAGTGGAATTCAGTGATCCAGCCCTATCGATGGCAGATAAATCAATGTTATCTCTTTTTCCCATGCCTCTGTTTCCATCGATTTCTTTCTGTTACCTTGCAGTTTGTGAAGACTCGAAACTCGCTCAATTAAACTGCCTTACTTCGCCAAAGGAACAAACTGAAACATAAGGCTGAGGACAAGATGAGGAGAGAAAGATCAAGGAAGAGGGTAAAGGAGGGCTGCCTCCGTTCAGATTCAATTCCTCAATGCAGCAGAAATGTCAAGTGACAGTTATGTTAGAATGAGCAGTTTATCCAAAGCACAGATGGGACATTTTGCCATTGTGCAAGCTGGTGAGTCATATAAATGCTATTTACTGAGACAATCTTCCTGTATGGTAAAATATCATCCATCAGAGAGCAGAAAGATGTAAGTCTATTTCACCCACATGCACTGATTTTGCCCATAATCACAAATAACATAGGAGAGAGACTAGGGGCAGTTGTCACACTTTTAACTCTGCATTGAATTTAATTCTGTACCGTTAAGTCTTTGCAATGTAAAAAAAAGACTGAACATGTTGACCTGAAGAGAGGCTTTACATTTCAGTAAAACCGAAACATCGATCTGATCGTAAAACACGAAACAACTCCTGAGACTATCTACTGTATTATCAATACATTGCATTAAATTACAATGTATGAAACGTCACAACTTGTCCCATTTATGAACTTTCCTTTGTGACAAGCACAAATCCACTTTAATACTCAAAAAGTTTTGTCTAAAACAGTGAGCTTTGACTGTACTGAACAACCAGATTTTCGTGGAGACTATATTCGTGAGTGAAGTTTCACTGGGGAAAAAAACTCTCCCTATATCTTTCAGGTTCTTTATAAGACTCCATATCAAAATTATTATTTATACTTCAAATTAAAGTCTAAAACAGTTTCACACTGACCCAACAGGGACGTCTGTTGGGCTGATTTCAGATGTGAAAGGCATTAGTCAGAGCTGTAGTCTGCTGTCAGAATTCTTCCTTAGGCCGTCAGCTTCTCCCTATAAGAACATCCAATAGGATCTGGACTTCTCAATATAATTCTGATGTTTTCAGTGTCAGACTGAGGCTTAAGGGAGAGGTTGCATTGCTTTGAAAAAGACGGTACAATTTTACAGAATAGAATAGCTCTTTGAGGTTTATAGTGGTTGTATTATTAAAACTAGAGCTGTGTGGTTTGAGTTTCCTTTCATTTCCACTCTCTCCTATACCTGGTAACCATGCAATCTCATCTTTCTTAGAACAATCCATCGGTAATCAATTGAGCTCCAGCTATGACATGCATGTGGGAGAGCTTTTTATCTGTTGATTCCATAAGCAGATGACTCGACTAACATTCTGCACGTGTTTGCTCAAGTTTGATTAGAGTGGACGCAATTTGCAATAAAGATTGAACGCGAGCAGTCTGGCTGCATGAGCGCGCATAAAACTAATGAATTATGTATGCGCGAGACAAAACAAATGTGTCAAATGTCATATTACACTGGATAATTTCCCACTGGCTGAAAATCAGCATTTTAAAACGAGAAAGACTGTATGCAAGTGACAGAGGTACAGCAAGTAAAACGGCATAAAAGTCATCTATATACAGTGGAGTTGCAAAAAAAGCATCGAGATAACCGTTTCTCTAATATATTAACATATATTTTCCCACATATAACCCGCAGACGCAGATAATCCACACACTCATATAGCCAGCGGGTTTGGGGTTTTGTGTAAAAAAATCGTTGGCATAACCCACACCCATAGATTGATGAACTTTGCATAAGATCACATTTCGAATTTCAAATGTTGATCGCATTACTTCAATTATCCATAACTGTTCAGGCTCGGAACACAGTGCTTGTGCGCGAAATTCACATAATAGAAAACAAACACAAGCTAGAATGAGAACAGAAAAGCAGCACAGCCAATTACGCCGATTTGTCCCTTTTTTGTCCTCGAGATATTTGATTTTGGCAACATGAACGAATCGACATTAAAGAATCTAAACTACTAAGACAAATAGGGAGTTTGGCGGTTACACTTCAAAAACGTCGACATAATAGTATTGGCGAGTTAACCGTGACTCGAGCTAAGTGAACTCCACTGTATAGATATGACTTAATTTATGGCAGTTATATATATAGATATAAATGTACAATTTTTAAAATAGACTAATGCTTCACAATATTCACAAGTAGGCATGAACTTTGTCACACAGCCTATTTGACGACCCCCCTACTACAAAGGTACGAGAATACAGACTTTATTGGGTCAAAGTATAGGAATATTTGCTGTGTATGTCAATAAATAGTGCAACCTTTTTTGTTATTGGCTGCTGCGGGTGCCTGTAACCGTTGTTAAAGCCGTCTCCAGTTTAACAAGATCACTGTCCAGTCCCTGAGCGTTTATAATTTCGCAAATAATAAACGTGACGTTTGGACGCTGACAGCGTCACCGTGGTAACAGCCCTCAATTACTCATGATTGGCCGACCCGTGGGAATATTTAAATTTCCCCTCAGCGCTGATTGGCTGGTGGGCGGTCGGTGGAGCCGTGAGAGTCTGCACCGTTCCGGGTTATTGTCAGTCTTGGCAGCCCGGCGCAGGGGGTGAGGCGCAGTGCCTATGAGCGAGTCACAGAGACGCGGAATATAGACAAATTATTGATTTAAGTTCATTCATTCTTGCTTGATATTAACATGAACAAGAGCTGCAACCTTTGGACTCCTACAGAGGAATAATTAAACGGACATCGGAGTTGAAATCGCGACGGAAGGTTTTCCGAGCAAGGGGATGAAGGAAACCGCTGGAAGTGAACGGTGATTTCTCTTCCCCAGGATTAAACGGCGTATACTAAATTCCCGCACCTGCTCTTCTTCTGTTCAAGGAATATCGCCTTAAACACAACGAGGGCTTTCTAGTATATTCCGTGGATAAAACATTCCTCTTGATTGTATTCGCCAAAGTCTGTTCGCTGTTTGGATTTAAGGACTCTTGCGAATCGCAGTTAATTTAATTGGCAAAGCACTTATTTATTTATCGGATTCGTGTCAGCAGAAAAGCTGTCGTTTTTTACTGGAGTTTGCAATTTCCTACTAAGCCTTACTCGGAGATAATTCCAGTAAGTAAACGGGTAAAGAAAAATCCTGAGCGACGGAATCGTTTACGATAGTTAACGGAGCGCAGTTGACAGACGGCATTTTTTGGGGGAACAGCTCCTCGCTTGATCCGCTGTCGCGTATTTAACAAAAACACAGATCGGATTCATTAAAAATAATAATACGAAGAAATCAACAGAAAGCCAAGCAAAAACTACCCAACGATCCCGCAGAAGAAGCTGTTTTTGGACCACTTTTTCCTCTCTTTTTTTCCTAATTTTTTACGCGCTTGAAAAACGTATATAAAAGGAACTCATAATAAATCAACTGAATATACCAGGGATTATACATTTTCCATCTAAAAACAGAATGAGATATTATTGATCTTTTCTCCCCCCCTCCACTCTCATTTCCCTTATTCTGTTCTTTCGGCCAATTCACGTTCCCACAGTCCTGTCATCACAATCCTGCATGGAAATCTAGTCAGCATCACAGAGCGATTTATGGTAAATATACTCTCCCTATTCATAATTTCAGCCTTAATTGATATTTCAATGGAATATGTATGTATGTATGTTTAAAAAAAGTTAGTTTTCCCCATAATTATGCTTTTGTTGGTTGTAAGTATGCAGCTGTCACATTTTAACGCTCTTCGAGACGTACAGTACATTAATATAGTGTCCTTAAATTTTTTTTATCCTTTTACCAAACTATTGTTAAACAACAGTTGTGGTTCATACCAAGTTACCTCACTTTCATCCAGATTACAAAAAATGCTAGTTATTTTTAATGGACATTGTTAAACTCACTTTGAGCCTTTAGTTGTGTAAGAAGTGCACAGTCTCAGTAATAAAATCTTAATAATGCAAAATGTGTGATGGCAACTTTGACTGCAAGTAACGCAGTCGCGTTTGATTGGATGGTGATTTTCAGCAATGATTAGCTTCATTTGAATAACGCTGCGCTTTATAATCGTGTGAAGTGAAATCTGGTGGCGTCTTTTGGTCCCTGACAGAACATACAACCTTTGTTTCAAGGTTTTTACCTGTAATAAATGAAGGGAGTGCAGTAAAATGGAGGTGTCGGGCGCTGAATGGCCCCAGGACGCGCTTTGATGTGCACTATGGGTGTTTTTAAAGAGCGCGCTGACAGGATGAATGCGCTCAAAGCATAAAATCTGGTTGCAACACGATGGCAGGCGAGAGGATCGGAATAAAAGGTGTGAAAAGTCGTTTCCAGCACCTCCTCTTCTTAGTTTCAGCACAGAGTGTGTCAATGATTTCCTTTATGACTTAATCTCTAACTACTGCTTTTAAATAGCTGTGCGGTAGCTTTAGTGGTTAAAGTTTCGGGCTGGTAAGTGAAGGGTTAGGTTCAAGTTATCACCGCTGTGGCCTTGAGCAAGACACTTAACCTCAGGTTGCCTCAGGAGCACTGGCCCCTTGAAAAATAAGAGGTTTGGGGTAAAAGCTTGACTTAATAGTTTCTGGAGGGGCTCGTGGCAAGATGTGAAAGGTTTGATTGATTAAATGCTTTGTATGTTTCGGGCCAGTTTGGATGGCAGGCTTGGTCGTCAACAGGCTGTTCATGAAAAGCTATTATCCTAGCACTCGGATGTCAGCTGTTCCTTCTCCATGCATCGTTTGCGGTTTCCAAGAACTGATGTTTTGCATATCCTATCTCTAAGAAATCTAGTGGATGAACACTTGGATACTGGATAAACCACAGCCTGGGTTTTATTTGGCCGTGAAGCCAGATCTGTTGGCCTAAACAAATATTGTGTTTCTATTACCTGAGACTTTAACCCACTATTTGCAGACGTTCTGAGATTAATAGTTTGCTAAAAGTTCCCCCCCCCCAGGTCCCGCTCCACAGGGGTCCCCTGGGTGGGTTTGACCCACCTAATCATGTGGATGGCCCACCTTGAATGTCCTAAACTCTTCTTCTTTTAAAAATGTTCTTTATCAGTATCAGTGTTTTTATGAAGAACCTTAGCTTTGAACAAGTATTTCTGTTATACAACCTTCTTTTTAGTGGAAAAGGGATCTTTGGGTCCTTTGAAACAACGGTTCTCTGTTCACTGAAATTTGAAGAACCCAAAATGGTTGGGCAATTTTGCAACCTGTGCTGCTTTTTATGCTTGAGATATGTTATTGTACAGTCTTTGGCTAATCAATATCTGATGTAAAGCATCTATTTTTTTAAATCGTAATGTATTCTTAGAAACAGTCCAAGTAGTTTAACATAGCAAAATAAGTATCTGATTTAAAACAAACTTTATGTTTAGACCAGTGTGAGTATGCATATTGATTATCTGTCGGAAAATAGTTTTTTCTTCTCCCCCATACATCACAATTTGAGTCTCACGAGGCCCCCTGTCATTCGTCCGGTGCTCTGACTAATGCGATTGGCCCCCTGCTCCATGGTGGACGTTCCACTCTGCAAGTCATCACTCTGGAGGCTTAGGGCTCTGGCTCTTAGCTCGGCTCCAGCATGTGGTCTTCCTCGGGGCCTGGCAGCCTCATTACCCCAACAGAGTCCCTCACTCTGTGGGCTGCGACTCCCTCCACCCGTGGAGACAGCACCTGTCAAGGAGTATGCTCACCACTCTATTGAATAAAACATTCAGTGATGTACGAGTGGAAAGGTTCACCTCCGGGGGCCAGAGTTGCCTCATTTCCTACTCCTGCTGCACATCCGTGACCCGCTGAGCAAATTGGCCCAGTATTAGCTCTGTGGCTCGATCTCACCTAAACAAATAGAGCTTCCAGCATAATGCTAATCTCAACTGAGCCGAGCGCGCGTGGGGGAGAAGGGGAAGATAGCTGGTGGCGAGATGGTATGGTCTAATATTTAGGTCACTGAATCGTCTTAGCATTGTTTCTCATTTTTCATAGCTTATTTAATTTTTCAGTTTTGTCAGTTTCTCGTTTTTGTTGACTTTTTCCACATCTGATTCAATCGCATTGGCACATTTGCACACGTTATTATTTTTTTAGTTTTTCCTTGTGTGCTGTAGGTACTTTTCCACACAAAGTAATTACGAAGAGTTTGACAATAAAAAAAACTGATGTCAAGATGTTTTGGAAGGACTTTATGCCCTGAAAGCCATCCAAATAACTCTGTTTATTGTACCAACCTCAGCAGAAAGATTTCTCTTGATGGGGAAACGCTGTTTGGGCGCAATTCAACTTCTGCTTACTGAATTGAACGGGAAAGATCTTAATGAGATTAAATCAAGAGCGAATTCCATCGAACTCATACCCGTTTCACCGTTTCTCCCTCTGCCGCAGATGTTGATGGATAGTTTAATTTCAGGAGGATATTATTAAAGAAGTGTGCGCTGTTCATTTGAATATAGAGATAAGTGTGTAGATTGATTGATTGATGGCCATAGGGTGAAATCACTCAACCGTTTTCTTATTAAAACCAAGGAGAGCAAGGGCTTCGCTCATGAATATAGTTATATTAGCGAAACTTTAATTTCCTGCTTTATATATTAATCTGTTTTTAGGTATTGTCTCAGCTAGTGTAGTTCCCTGGTCGGATAATGAAACCTTTCTTTCTAGAAATTGATAACAGTGAGGAGTGCATACACCTTTTTTCTGTCCTTTTTTAGTCATAAATAGGCTTTTACGGTTGCATATCTTTCAGAGCTTAATGAACACGTGGTCTAATACAAGCACTCTTGCGTTTAACCCTTGTTCCTTTTTCCCAGGAGGTTTGTGGAGCAGTTAGTTAGTGGGATGGATTGTGCAGGACATGGTCCTTGAACTTATCTCTCTAGAGCGTTCAAACATCTCACTATCTCTCAAAGCTTGAGGCACGGCCTCGTTCTTATATGGTAGTTTTGGTGGGACGGTTGAAGAATAGAAAGTTCATGTATGAAGGAAACATGACTGGTTTTGTGTGTTGTTTAATTCCCTTTTTGTTGTTTTCTGGTAATGCGCAAGAGGTCATTGCCTTCCAAACCACATGTTTGTCGTCTTTTGAGGTTCAGTTGAATTTTAACTCAAGTTAGGGGAGGGTGTGGGGTGAGGTGGGACCTGATGTTGACCTTGGCCCATATTCAGCTGTAGCCCGTGGCATTGTTCAAAAAAAGTAGCCCTGATGTCCAGAGTAGCACACACAAAAATTGTCTAAACTGACTGGTCCCTTTTACCTTCACCAACAGAATGGGTCTCTATCTTGTGCGTTTTTTAAAATCACTGGTACTTTGCAAAATGAATAGACCAATTTACTGTGGCTGCTGAGAAATATAGAATAGAAAAGAGTGTCAAAAGAAAATGTCTTTGTTAGTTGTGAAAGTGCGGTGAATGGATTGTGAATGCTCCTGTCTCGCTGCTCTCCTACAGAGCTCCTCCTGTGAGTATTGTGCGTTAAGGAGGTGCCATTGTTCCGGAAGAGCTATTATATCTGTGCCCCTGGTAATCCACAATTCCTATCCACAACCCCCCCCCCCCCCCCCCCCCCACTCCATTCCCCAAGCCGTTCGTACAATGCTAATGTTCCCAACATCTGTTAACTCGCAACACCTGCGGTGGAGGTTGTTTGATTCTCTCCTTTATGGCATTCCTTCCTCCCCTGTCGCTACATAAAAGGCTCAGCCCGCGTTGCTTTCGTAGGTGATATTGATTAAAAGTGTCGGGAAGGAAAATCCAAGCATGGAAATGGTGTCAAGATGCTCCATTCTAAATGGAATTTCTGGATAACTTGTGTTGTTGTTGTTTACTTGACCTTTGCTTTGCTGCGGTTTCAATTTCACCAGCTTTATCCTCATCCAGATGAGACGGCGCGGATGCAGCTTGTTGATTTAGCCGATCCGAGGTCCTTCCTTATCTGGCACCTCCGCAGCTTCAAGGAGGTGATGTTTTCACAATTCCTATTGAAGGTTTTTGCTATCTCCTTAGTTCTCAAAACATTGGAAGCTAATTATTTTGGAACGCTTGGCCAGGATCTCCTCTTTTTATGTTCTGTTGAGGATAAAGCAACACTGAAACGCTTAAGTCCCATCAAACTCTCTTTGAGCATTTTAAGGAGATGTTTTCCCCCCTTCAGGCTTCGAAAGATACCTGTGGCATGTTTGTCATTTAGTGGCTCTGAGTGCAGAGGAAGAACGGCAGATTAAACGGTGTATGTACAACTTTCCATCCTCTCTGCTTCATAGCTAATCGCACTAGCGAACAGGAATTATATTCATAGAGCGCCCCTTTGAAGGGCAAATAGTTCTTCCTAAAAACAAACGGCTGTGTAATCGGCCTCCTGGGTAGATTGATTTCCTGCTGGTGACAGTGGGGGATGCTGGGAAACTGGCCCTGCACATTGCACCTGAAGAACTGAAAAGCTTGCCTGGGCATCAGTCATTGAGAATTGCAGGAGTTTTTTTTTTTTAAAGAACTTTTTGAAGAATTCATAGTCCATCCTGTCCCTTCTTGTAAAGACAGCAGTTCAATTTCCACGAGTTACGGCTTAGTGTTTTCAGTTAGTGACTTTGTACTCCCTTCACTATTGTTTCTCTGCTGGCATAATTCAGCAAAATGCTTTCAGTGTAGCTCTGTTATTTGCTGTTGCAGATATCTTTGTTCTTTAACCCATTTTTGCAACTGATTTTGGGCAATATCCTGACTCTCATACCCTCCCTTGGTTCATTTCATCATTGTGACATGCTGTAATGAAACCATCGTTGCAATCCAAGGCTGCGGTGTTTAGACTATATTTGTCTCCATTACTTAAAGGAATAGATCGCCCAAAAAATAAAACACCCTCATGTTTCTACGAACACAAAAAGCATTGTTTTATGGAATGTTTTTATTGCACTTTTACATACAAAAAAAGCATATATTTAAATGCTGTTATCTCCACTCATAAAGCCTATAAACTTTTAAATGAGACTTTTAAACTTTTTCTGTCTTTTAAAAACTTTCACAGTGTTTTGTTAATATTCAAACCTTGTGTTTCCAGTGAATTACTTTTCATTTATTCAATTTGATTCAAAATCTAAAAATGTAATTGAGTAGTTCTCAGAATTGGTGACTACTATGATGGACAGATGTCAAAAATTAAAATAACATTTTTGTTTATTAGGAGGTCCAATGTTCATAGAATCTCTTGTAGAAACAGAAAGTCAGTGAGTGAATTCGTTTTCACATACTTGCAACTTAATAATAATGAGTGCTAAGGTGTCACATGTGTTACAGTGTGACATAAAATACCTTTAACTTACAAAACAAGACCATATTTTAAGACCTTTATTATAAATTCAAATAAAACGTATGGAAAGGAAGATTTAAAAGCAAAATCATCAAATTTACATTAAAATCAATGTGATTTTTCTTTTTCCTTCACATTCTTCAAAATGCTTTTTATTCCAGTTAATGATATTGACGAAAAATTCATTATGCGATATGATAATGCTTTAAGTGTGTAAAGAAATTTAAATGATATTTAAAAACCGAAAATGATAAAGGTAACCAACATGTTCCACATTCTTTTTGTGAATAGAAAGCATCCCTACAACTTCTGAAAGTGCACAGCAGTGTTTTTTTTACTGTAGCATTAGATAAAAAGTAAGTCTCATATTAATTTCAGTGTAAGCCTAACTACATTTGATTTTTCAGTTATTAAACCTAAAAAGAAAGCACTGCTTGGTCTTCTGTATGAATTAAATATACACTGATTGTTATTAAAGCTACAGGTTATTCAATAAAGAGCAGTGAGGGATATTATTTTCGTCTTTCGGTGTTTGATTAAAATTAAGTATTAGGTTTATCAGGCTGCTGTCACTTTAAGAGCTGCATGGATTCAATATATTATACGCTCGCTTTCTTTCTCAACTATTTACTCCAGAAGTGACTATTTAAGTGAATACCCACCTAGATGGGCATTTTGACATAATTTTGTGTGTTTGGCCATTTACACTGAGGAAGAGATCTGAAATTCGGGATTACACGCTGTCCAAGAGGCTATTGAGCCTAATAACATTAGGCGTGTGTGACAGTCCAGTTTATCCTCTGCTATATGCGTCGACATAAAACTTGGACTACTTGGAATATTTTGAAGAAATAAAATCATTCAGCTATTGCGGTATTCTGCGTTATTTAGATAATTTCAGTATATCAAATGAAGTCCTACCTAGTAAGAAAGAATGACATATAGTTTGGAATAACATGAGGGTGAATAAAGGACAATAGGATGTTTATTTTTGCTTTAATCGTTGCTTTTAAGACCGGTTTGTGTTTCTTGTGCTATTCTACGCTCACACAAGTGTTACATCTCTCACAATCTCTTGCAACACACGTGTTGTCGTCTCCCAACACATCTCTCACGACTTGAAATCCATAGCTTATCTTGGATCACACAGTGCTCCTGTTGACCCTTAAACTATGCCAACCCTGTTGTTATTAAGAACGGTGTTATTGTTTGAACATATGGAGCTCACTGATAGGACATGACACATGCGTGAGATATGGGCTTACCGCCGCACAAAACAGAGTGCCTGGTGTTCTCACGGAGTGGAAAGTTCTCCTAATCCCCCAGGAGGGTAAGACAGAAGTCAAAGCTCAATTATCTGTCTATCAGTCGGTCACCTTTCCAATAGTATGCATAGATCTTCTGCATTTAGTGCTGTTGAAAGAGACATATACAAAGCAAGTGAGCTGTGAAAAGTTAACGGTTATTGCTGCGTACAAAATTATTTTGTGGAAGCACAATGAATAGTCTAGACGTATTTATTCGCCTCTATTTACAAGCAAGATTGTCTGGCGGAGGGTGTGACTAATATCGTACTCCCACTGCGCTTCTGAGTCTTATTTATTAACATTGTGGTGGGCAGCCTTTAAAGTGGGGGGGGGGGGGATTGCGTTCTTGCATTACTTTTTCAACGTATTAAGGCTATTAAAATGTACTGAGAGCTTTAGACTGTGACCTGTTTACAAATCCTGTTTAGTTTACTGCCACGGAAAATGGGTTTTGTCATGTGGTGCGGTTGAAAGTTTAACACTTAATTACTCTCTTAACTGTGGCCACAAAGACAAAAGCTGATTCTTGATTCTGTTTGCATCCAAAGCAATTTACGTAAATAAATTGACAATGAACAAAAGTGTCATTGGTGGCGACCTAGACAGCCGTGAATCTCTTCAAATGCATGCAGTCTATATCGTACACGCCATGCGTTTCATAGAGGCACTTAGTCGGCTTATAGTGTTGTTGAGAGGTAATGAAATTTCCACCGACTGCAGGAAACCGTGCAATCCCACACCCCCGCTGTAAACTTCACGCTGTGTGCTGGGAATGCAACAGGTTCTAGTAAAATCTCTCGAAGAGATTTGTATCACATGTTCCCAGGCGTAGATGTTTAATTGTTGCTGGCGTTAATGGGTCGGAATATAATATCTCACTTCTTCGATAGGTTTGGGGTTGAAAAAGCCATTGCATAGGGGTTTTCCCCCCATGTTAATGTTATTGTTCAGAGACGGGGCGAACAGCAAAGCCCACACAAGCCTCTAATATAACGCCATTATTTCTGTACAGCGCTCCGCCGCTGTAGGCTGGGGTTTCTGCCATTCTTGGCCAGTGTTATTGCTCTTGTCAAAAGGTTCTAAACCAACAGTGATATTAGGCCCTCGGGCGTCTACTTTTCTGCATGCCTTCCTCTGCTCGAGCACAGGAGCCCAGGACTAAGACTGGACGACACACACACACAAACCTCCTGCTTTATTACCTCCTGCCTGCTGCTGGAATTGCTTTCCTCCCTCGAGTGAGCCGGGCATAGGCAGCTTTATTGTGTTAACCTATTTGTGTGTCAAGAGCTATTGCGCCACTTTTTATCACTGTTTGTATTTGGATGGGTGGGTGGGGATGGGGGGGGGGGGTCGGGCTATATGGATGGACGGTCGCCTAGCTCTCCTCAGAGTGACGGATAATGACTGGTTGCTAAGCAATTTTTAGTTGCCCTTCACCAACCCTTTATCCATAGTAATCACTTTTATCTCTCAAAGATGTCATGTGTAATTATGTGTCCACTGTAATCCTCTGAAACCTGCCTAATGCCGGGCAGGTGTATGAGAAGCCAACGTTTGCCATGAGTGTAATAGAAATATTTCTAGAATTGCATCAATCAGTCTGAGATGGTCTGGGGATTAGTGGGTGTGCTGTTGCTCTTGTGCGGGTTAGATTTCATCCATGTTCCGGTACCTTCTATTATCCATTCATTTTTTTTTTTTGGTTGAATTTTTTTTTTTTTTTTTTTTATCGTACTCATTCAACCCCTCCACCCCCAAGATTAAATTAAACGTTTTATCTAAGCATTTGTGTATTCGTTCATTTGAGATGTTTGCTTTAATGAAACAATTCTCTTATAGACAATTGCTTTGTATAGTTTGTATTTAAAATGCATAAATGGCCATCTTTTGAAAGTGCTTACTCTAAAAACGGTAGAAGCCATAGACGTAGATGACATCTTCCCAGGGAACGTTGGTCATTGATATGACAACTACTGCAGGGTGATGAGGACATGGCGATGTTGCCCCCATTATCTTTTATGGACTCTTAAATTATATTAACATTTTGATTGGGTTAGTGCAACTGGCAAGTGTGACTGTGTTCCGCATGTACTACATACCACACTCCTGCAACCATTATGTACTTTACAATGGGATGTCGTGATCATCAGACCCCCTCCATCTGGATTTGTTGATGTGGTCAATAGTACCGGTCTTCTTCTACTTGCTTTATAAGCTATCACCACCTACTGATAAGGCATACCGATTGTATTTTATAGATTACCAGATGTTGTTTTTTGTCGGTTCTTAAACTATATAAATTGACGATTATAATTGAATTGATAACTTTTTTAAACTTTTTTTTTATGAAGGGTTAGGTTTAAGTTTTTAACTTTAATTTCTAACTTTAGTGTCTGTATTAATTTGATGGTATACTTTATTTCGTTTTACTGATGGCTATTTCATAAGATCCAAAAGCAATATACAATAATACCTCGGTTTACGAGTTGAATTCGTTCCAAGAGCTCGTAACTCAAAATTCTCGTACACCAAAAACATTTTCCCATAAGAATGCAATAAAAATCACTCGATTCGTTCCACACGACCATAAATACCCATTTTAAATATATTTTGGATTTACACTATTAATTACAGTTAAAAACAGCTGTAAATCACTTATAAAAGTATCACTGTGGTGAATGATGCAACCAAACCGAGCGACGCTGAGAGAATGAACGAGTGAAGGGGTGATGGGCTTTGTGAGAGGCTGTCGTTACGATATTTCCAGTAAAAATGCGCACGAAGATGCTGAGCGTTAGGGCTTTTCCATAAAAAAATGCGCGTGGAGAGGGAAAACAAATTCCGCGCTCTGGTAAAATGCTCGTACACCGATTTGACTTTCCATGCTCGTATACAAAGTCACTCGTAAACCGAGGGATTACTGTAATTTACTTCAAAATATTTGTTTAGTCCGTGACATCCATGCTTGTTTTTTTCAAAGGAGGCATAACTTGTAGTATGTGTAACTTGCAGGGGTGTGGTTTGTAGTATTGCGGGGCGTAGACAGATCCGTCTCAGAACTGCTGACCCTCCATGGACTAATGAACCGCCTCAAGGGAGATGAGAGGTTTGGCAGATGTGGTTGGCCCAAAGCCGTGTGTTTTATATCCAGAAATCAGTTGCTGAGAAGGTAAACGGGAGAGAATTTCAAAAGAGTTTTTATTGTTTATAAAATCCCTCATTTGCATCCTCCGCCGTACGCGTGATTGCGTGTGAATGTGTTCTTCTTGAGCTTGACCCCAATTTACACTTTACATTTTTGTAACGAAAGTCATTGATGTTCTTTTAGCTTGTGCCGAGTTTCAGGCATAATTTGTGTGCGGCCAATTATCTCTCCAGCTTTGAAGACTTTCCTCTTGCTTCTCCAGGTTGGGATGAAAATTAATTTGGAGCTTCCCGAGAGCCTCGAAGTCTAAATTAGACTCTGGTTAAAAATCAAGGATCTCTTGCTTTTAATTTGACATTTCAGTTTTGATTTCTTTTGGGCTTGGAAACACCTTAATTGCAGTTTGAACCATCTCAAATAAGCATATTCTTCAGTGGTTTACTGCTGGAAATGTTCATTTGGGAATTTTAATATACTCTGTTTCAGAACTATATTTGTTTAGGCTCATTCTGAGTGTGTCTTGGCCTAGCAGTTGTCTAGTCTAAGAAGCACACAGAACTTTGAACGGGTGATGCACTTATGCTTCGTTGGTCACATTTACTGATCTGTTATCTGTCTGTTGTTTGAATGTACACAAGTTATTTAGTCAAGTTATATTGATGGGTAATGGTTAGGGGATATGGCTTAATTATTGATAAATATCAGTCTGAACTCGTTTGACAGTTCATAGATCAGAAACCAATGATTTGCTGATGTAAGGGCTAGTTTTATAGTAAGCCATTATCTCATTTGATTTGCGTTTCACAGTAAAATCCGCATGACTCCCGTATGAAATTGCAGTCCGTGAATGTGATTTTTATTTTTTGGGAAGGTTTGGATGCGTTCTAGAGTTCTGTCTCCTCATCCTGTCCCTCACTCAAGCGGCTCCGTGCCGATTCCATGGGATCCGTCTGTGAGACCGGCTGTGACAGCTCTCCTGTTCATGGAGTCAGAATGCAGACATGCTGAAAACACAGCGCACACGTTCTAACCTCCCATGTGTGCCTCCTCTGGAACATCTGTCCAGCTGTCATCTTGTCTCAGCCAATCAGATTCTGCTGTGGGCAGTAACTGTGGAAGTGTAGCTGGAGTAGTCTGTCTACGCGTGTGTCTGTATCTCTCGGAGGAATACGAGAGTGTGTCGGAGCATTGCTATGTGCTTTTACACCAAAAATGTACACACACACACACACACACACACACACACACACTCCCTCTGTGCCTGTTTACCAATAATGTGCAGAGATGTGAGCAGCAGATGGTTTCTAATTTTTCTTTTTTTCTCTCTCTCTGTATGATTTTTCATGTTTAATCCTGATTTCCAAGTAATGCTGTCAACTTATATCATTTTCAGAACATTTTTTAGCAGAAAGTGGTTTGTACTCAGCAGACAACTGTGGAGAAGGTTGTTTTTCCCTATGTGGTGATATCCGAAACTTTTTAAACTGTTCTTTTTGATGATTTTGGCGAACTTTAACTATGAAGTGAGTTACTTGTTAGGGCTATAAATAACGCAAAATTGTATCATACTTAAGTACTTAAGCTAAAATGAACATGATTATTAATTTGACTTTAACTGTGTTTTTTAATTAACCTTTTCATATTGAATAAATTATTTTTCATAAAATGCTTCCAATTTACATTTATGCATTTGGCAGATGCTTTTATCCAAAGTATGACTTGCATTGCATTCAAGAAACACATTGACATTCTAATCAGTTCTTGCTTTCCCTGGGAATCGAACCCATGACCTTGGTGTTGTGACCCAATGCTGTACTGATTGAGTTGTATCTAATCAATGAATAAATTGTTTAGCCTGTTCATTGGAACAAATGCTAAAACCACTTTTCAATTGTCATTTTTCTTCTAGTCAACAAATTCGTATTTTCAACCTAAGTTAGATACAATTGGTAAATCATTAAAAAAACAATACTGAATATTTAATAAATAAATAAAATATAAAGAATAAAATAATTCCAATGTAACTAATCTTTTTTATTTATTTACCTTTTCCCTTTAAAGAACCATTCAAATAAACTAATACATGAAAAAGTTATACCAGATTTTACAAACCCTGCAGGGGAGTGCGGGTTATATAAGAGTGCGGGCTATCACAATTTTTTTACACATGATAATATTTCAATATATTTGTTACGTCCTAAAGGACGTAAGGTTTTTTTGCGCTATTTTCTTTGTTTTTCTTTCTTGCGAGGGTTGTTGTCTCTGGCGCTTGTAGTCTCACTCTGACAGCTGACTCTGATAGGTTGTCTGACCTGTCAATCATGCAAGAAGATGTGATTGGCTGTGCTGCATGAGGGCGGGCTCTTCTCATCTCATCCGATGATCAACACCTGTATAATCGCTTCTTAAGGGACGAGCTGCTGCACAGCGGGAGACACTGCTTTTTCTTTTTGTTCTGATTCTGACTTGTGTTTTTTTTTATTGTTTGAATTTCACGCACAAGCGCTGTGTACCGAGCCTGAACAGTTATGGATAATCGACATCATGCGATCAACATTCGAAATTCAAAATGTGAACTTACACAAAAAAGTTCATCTATATAAAGGTGCGGGTTATGCCAACAATTTCTTTACGCAAACCCCGCGGGTTATATGAGGGTGCGGCTTATATGCATCTGCGGGTTATACGCGGGAAAATACGGTAACTCCTATTTTCCATCTAAAGTTAGTTACAATCTGTAAGTTTCTGTGCAGGTGTGGCATCCTGTGCCTTTAGTCACTGTGGCGCTTTGCTTTGCTCTGTTTTGTGAATGTGAACCTCTTCTCCCTCACGGTAAGACGAGCCCTGTGCGACCAGTTCTTAATGCGCACTATCTCTTGGCTGTTAGATCATAGCGCCTTTTTCTTGACCGCTTGTCTAAGAGGCTCCCCTCTGAAGCTCCATCCCTCATCAGTGGCACAGGATGGCGCTTCAGATAAAGGAGGAGAATTCTATTTATGTCCGCCTGTAAACAAAGTCCCAGTGAGGGAGAGCTAATGGCCTGGAACTGACGAGAGCCTGGAGGGATATCTCACTCCATTTCTCCCTCCCTTCCTCTCTCGCTCATCTTGTCACCCTCTTTTCTCCTCATCCTTCTAGTCATGGTGGTAGTAGATGGGAGAATCAAGCTGAAAGGACACACGCTGAAGCAGTCAGTTTTCTTATGCGAGGAGAACGGCTTTCAGGTCCTCGGCCTGAAAGGGAGCGAGAGGGAGGAAGACCAAGAAGAGCGGAGGAGAAATTCTCCTGGGAAGAGACTGTAGTTAGAACAGCTGTTCAAAATGTACTTGCTCGCTTTCTGTGGCCCCATCTCTAGGTTCAGATCCACTGCACATCAAACATTTATCATACACTTTTACATCAATTCCTCTAGATGTTGGACCAGTGATGTTTTTGAAGGGCTTTTGATCTTCGAAGCTCTAAGTTCTTGACGGAGTGAATCGAATTTCTTGTGACGCATTGTATGCTTAAAGTACATTTTTGATTGGTCCCGTGTGGATCCACTAACTCTTATATGTTCTTTTCTTAGATTAATTACAGTCTTTATTTTTGAACGACATCTGATTGATGTTTCCTGCGAGGTGACAGCTGCTGGTTATTGGGGAGCGCTTGATTGATCCGCACTGATGGAGCAGAGACAAGCCATGAAACTCTCCCATTGAGTGTCACTTACGACGTGTCTTGAAGCGCCAGGCCCATTCTGTTCTCTCTTGCACGTGCGACTGACAGACTTGTGCTGGGTATTGAATCTGGGATTGTTAAGCAGACGCTCGGTTGTAATGCTTTGTGTTATGATTGAAGGGCAGAGACGGCATCTTCTTGGCAAAACCCGATTTCTGTGCTAACTTCTCCCCTCCCCTCCTCTTCACGTCGACACGTTCGCTAACCTCGGTGACAAGCGAAATGCTGCCGCTTGTGACTTTTCGTTTTATCATTCAAATTTGTCCCATTGATGTTGCCGGCTTTGATTGACAGGCAAACTTGAGAGAGTAGCGATAGCAATCAGTCCTCATCAGCTGCGTTTGTGACCGTGGACAATAGTTTCTCTCTTTCGGTTTTCACACTCCTCGTCTTTTGCACGTCCCCCTCCCTGCTGTCACAGAAAACTCAGACGATTGCATTTCTGTCACGACAGAGGGCTATTAATCTTTTAAATCCGAGCCAGACCTGAGCAGCATTGTGTTCTGGAATCTGAGAGCGCACTGTGGAGACCACTCTGAAAAAGAGCGAACAGGGGGAACATAACGGGCTCATTCTCTTTGTTAAGGAGAAACCGAAGCTTTCTGAATGTGCACAATATTAGAAATCTAATCTGTCAGAGAGAGAGTGATAGATGAGCAACATGCAGATGGTGAGGTGATTGTAAAATCAGGCTGCCCGGCTTTACCTGATATCCCTCCGGCCCTCTGCTCGTTTGCTCTCATCTAACTCTGTTGGCCAATTCGGTGTGTTTTGCTTGTCGAAAAAGTCCATGTGACTCACTTTAACCTTTATTTTAGTAGAGGGAGGTCACTGGGTGGTCTCCGCTCGTTCGGAAAGGTCATTGCACCGAGGTCATGGGTTTAGGCCAGGAGATGCAGAATTGCCGTGTTCAGGCGCCCTTGGAGCAAATCATGTGAGTTCATCGCCTCGCTCAAGGGCAAAACAGCAGTGGAAAAAAATACAGGCACATTAGAACAAACATGCTGCTTACAAAAGCTAACATCGTGTGTCCTGTGAGGCATAGGAATCGGTAACCCTCCACTAAGCAAGCTCTATTATAGCCAGATTTTTACTGTTGTGTGCAAAACTTTTTTCCGAGATGTCACCGTGTGGTTCGTAGGGTGTGTGTTTTTTTTAATTTTTTTAATTTTTTTTATGTCTTGCAGAGTTTCAAGGGTGTTTTGACTGCTTAATTGTGAAAATTGTTCACAGTCTGATCGTTTAGAAAGGTAACAACACATGATTTGAGGTCATTCATCTTTGTAGCACTTTGGTTTAAGAGTGGTTTGAACAAACTTCTAACTACAAGAATGAGCAATAGTAATAGTGATACTTGGCTTTGCAAACACTGCTAATTATGTGGAGAGAATTTTTTTTTTTTTTTTTTTTGAGAAATCAATGCTAACCTTTCATGTGAGCTTTTAAAGCAAGGCCACGGATTCATTTTATCACAAAACCGACAGACAGTTTTGCTGAAAAGACTCATGCTGTTAATGAAGTGCTTCCTTGTAGGAGGCATTAAGAAGTATAAAACTAGTGAGTTGAGGAAAACCGTGCAGAGCCTCTAAACATTTTTTATGGTGAAGTAGGTTCTTGCTATTAGTTCAAACATGCTTCTTTTAATTGCTTTTTTGGTATTAAGCAGACGTTTTTAATTCAAAGTGACTCACGCTACACTAATTGCAAGAACAATCCCCCTGGAGCAGCACGAGGTCAGGCTTCAAACTCAAAGAAAAAATGGTTATCGGTTCTCAGGAACTTTACGGTTTCACTCCATACTGATTCGCTGTGTTTTGTGGTGATGCCCTCGCCTCCCCTCGGCCCCCTTCTCCCAATTAGGGTGAGGTGTTTGGGTCCCCACCTGAGGAAACTCGATCCAGCGGGCTGAGAGCTCCAGACAGGGTTGGCTGGGCGCAGAGCGGTGCTACTCGATAGGGGTTTCTCCCAAGGACAGGTTTCTCCTCAGGAATGAAGCTCCATTGAATCTCCTCTCCAGAAAAACATGTTTTTGCCATACAGGACTTCCAACCAAGGCAGAAAAGGTAGTGCAGAACTTCTCATGTGGAGTATAAACAGACTTAGACCAGTTAATATGTATGTCTTTATTCAATTCAGAAGAAAGGAACTTAAACTTGAACTTAGACAGAGAGAGCTTTTTATATGGCTTATAAAATGTTTAAAGACAGCATAACAAGAAATCAAAACTCATTTAGCTGTCTTAGCTGTATTTCCTAGTGAAAACATATTGGATACTGTGGATAAGATTTGAATGTGTTAAGTACCAGCATGAAGGATATGATGGTATTATTATATTTTTTTTTGCTTGTTTTTATAACATTTTATTGTAATGTGCCCATGTTACATGTATTTACAATGGTAATAACAAGAAATTAGGCATAATGCCATATTTGTCTGTAAGTTGTACATTTCCAGACTTTTTCTGTAGTGAATGCAAGTTATTTTAGTTATATTGTAAAACATTTTATTAGCTAGAAAGTATCTTTTTATATGTGCAGTCTTAATGTAATTATTTAAAAATAATTTTACCTGGTAAGTACAACCGCTGCAAAACAGCTGCATAATACAAAAAAGCAATTCATTATTGTGGGAATCCTGGAATTGCGTATTGGTTAAAGGAATAGTTCACACATGCAAAAAATTATCTTATCATCTCTCATCCCTCACCTCATTTCATTCTTCCATGCAACACAAAAGAATCCTAGAGTTTTCGATTGTCATGAGGGTGTGCAAATGATGGCCGAGTTTTCGTTTTGGGGGGAACTATTCCTGTAAAAGTGCTTAAAAGAGTTTATTTTGTCAATATATCATGTTCTTCCATTTCGTTTAGCCAAACAATTTATTCGTCTAAATATTTGTGAAGTTTCCCCAGCTTGCTGATAAAAAGAGCTGTTTGTTTTGATGATGCTCCGTCCATCAGTAACCGTATCATCTCCGCCGGCAGTGTTTACTGTCCATTATGTCCGTGCAAACACAGCCGCCGCTGATCTTGTGTGCTCTCCACACAACCTGTCTCCTCCGAGTCTGGATCATAAAAGTGCATTCAAAGCTTTGAAATGCCTCCGCTCTCCCAAGCCCCAGACACTTGCTGCATAACTCAGCTGTGTGGAAGCATTTGCCCTCTCCCCCCCCCTCCCCCCCACCCCCGTCCTGCCCTTGCGGCTGCCCCAGCCCTACTCTCCGTATTCAGACGTCTCTCTTGACTTCTCCAACCCTTTGTTTCCTCAGGGGATGGATGCAGCGGGCGGGGAGGGTGCGAGCTGTTCGATCAATAGCTGCTCCATCTGTCGGGCCTGTGGCTGGGGCTCAGGGCGGAGGGTGGAATTCGGCACCGTCTGTGGGGTGTATGCAGGAGGCTTGTCGCCTGAATGGGGGCTCAGGGGCTGTGGCGCTGGGGTGGGGTAGAGTGGATTGGGGCGGTGTCCCCCAACCATTCTTCGTTTTTTGTGCCGACTCCCTCCTCGGCACAGGGATAGTTTGTTGGCGTGTGTGGGTGTGGGGGTGTAGAGAGATGAGAGGCGTCTATTGTGTCATTTCACAGGCTCCCGGGAGACAGGGTCACCTTGTCCCTCGTACAAACGGTGCCCTCTCTGGATATTTTGGCTGTGTGTTTTATACGAGGGCCAGACACCCAGGCTCTGAGCACATCTATCTCTCATCTCAGCCCTTTTCAGATTCCCCCTATTGAGAGAGAGAAAGTCTGGAACAGGGCTTTCAAAGGGGACATCTGAGATAGTTGCACAGTTGACATCATTCTTCCTGCGAGACACTGGAGAAGCTCTGGATCTGTCTGTGCAGCTGAAATCTCCATAAACTGCCCTTTTAGGACACTGAGATCTGTATTTGTGTTGGGATTGTGGAAAAACTGTGCTGCCCATTGAAGATATAATACTTCCCAGTGGGGTCTATTTTATTTTTTCAATAAATGATTTAGCTGTGAATGAATCACGTTAAACAAAAGTTCCACATGATATAATTTTATTAATAAATTCTGCCTTAGTGACAATGAGATTCTTCTTGTAAGTATTTTTTCTTTTATCTTACCGATCCTAACTTTCTAACGTGTATCTGTACCTGAGTTTTGCTACAGCTTTCCTGTAGCTCAAACGGTAGAGTGGGGTGCTTGCAACGCCAAGGTCATGAGTTCCATTCCCAGGGAAAGCAAGAAGTGATTAGAATGCATTCAAGATACACATTGACAATGTAAGTCGCTTTGGATAAAAGCGTCTGCCAAATACATAAATGTAATGGTGTTCCTGGAGAGTTTAGTTTTTCAAGACCGGCATAGATCTGTGTGATTTATGTGTGCCAAAACTTTGGCTGTTGTGACAGCTGCTTTTCCTTGATCAGTGTACTATGACGAGGACTCTGGTCCTTGGGGAGGCTCATCTCTGCTGTTATTTAATGGCATTGGCTTCACATGAAGGACGGATACAGCGGTCCTAACCTCTCTGGCTCAGGCTCTCTCATGGCCGCTGATGCATTTTTTTCCCCCAATGCCAGAAGACCAATGAAAACAAAGTGCTCAGCCTTTTTTCCGTCAAGTTAGTATCAAATTGACAGAAAATACAAAATACGATGCCAAGCGCATGTCAGCAAGCTTATCTTTTGCTCTCTTATCTGCTCGGTCGTTTCTTTGATCCCGAATAGCTCGCAGTTTAGGCTGACCGTTCTCCAAGGCTGTTTGCTGCTGCAGCTTCTTGTCACGTAAATCTCAATTAACTCCGGTTCAGCCGTCAGAGACCACACCACTCCTAAATGAGCCCTTTATTGCCTCATATCTAATTGTGTGGCTCATTAAAGCTGTTAATCAAAGAGACTCACATAACCAGCAGCAAGGTTATGTGGTGCGAAACTTGGAGATACTGAAATCTTTCAAACGAATAGCTTGATAGCAACTCTGTAGCACTCCGAACCTTTTTGCCCTTTTGGCGTTTTGAAGAAAAATATTCCAGAGAGACTTCAACCCTTTTCAATACTTATGTCCAACCAGGTTCATAATCTCTTTGGTGAATCTCACAAAAACATACCCAGGTCGTCGTCGTCTTCTAATTACAGTAGAACCCCGACTTACAAAAATAATCCGTTTCGAGGTTGGCTTCGGAAGTTGATCTTTTCGTAAGTCGGTCAGGCTTTTACATGTAAATTGCCTAATCCGTTCCAAGCCCTAAAAAAAACACCACATTTAATTTTATAATAAAGCTAAAATACACTCATCATACTGTCTTCCCTTTAACTTCAGCAACAATCTTCACATCCATGGCTAGTGATTAGAAAAAAGTTTGTTAACTGAGCACAAAATAATGGCGATGTAGTACGATGAAAACAAAACTTGTATGCGAAAGCGCGGATGAACTTTAGCGTTAGCGTAGCACAGACGAAATGGGAGAGGAACGCTGCTCCACAGAGGCTGGTGGGAGCAATACTGACCAATAGGAGAGCAGGATGCTGCAGCGAAAGCTGGCGTCCGAGCCGGGAGACAGCCAATGGGAGAGCGGGACGATTGGTGCGAGTTTACGGGTCAATGGTGCATAAATTTCAAAACATAGCTCGGAAATCATCGCCTCGGCCGAGATTTCGTTTTTCACATCTCGATCATTTTGTTGTTACTCGGACGAAAACCCCCCCGAAATCTTTTATCGTACGTCAAACTTTTCGTACTTAGAGCGTTTCGTAAGTCGGGGTTCTACTGTATTATTGTCATTACATACAACTCTTTTGAAGTCTTCATGTGTCCAGATTTTCTGTAACGTCCTTTATTTTCAACACTGGTTCTTCATGCTGTAATTTTACGCTGGATTATAGTGAAACAAATTCTCTGATATGGTTTTAGCTTTTATGCTTTATCTCAGTCTTACAGATGACAAGGTTTCACCTGCAAAACCCCTCAGTATTAGGTAACTGCAGTTCTGCTTTTCCAGCACAGCCCTGCTATCTTTTTGGTGTTCCCAGAAGAGCCCTGTGTACCTCTGAGCCTCAGAGAGATTGGTGAAGAGAAGGTTGTGGTGGTCACAGAGGGGTTCGTCTGCTCTTAATGGAAGCACTCACTGGCTATCTCCTCAAGCCAGCCTGGAGCTAATTTGAGACAAGGCGGATGGATGTTTGCTGTCTCTATGTGCTCTTCCCACCTCGCATGCTTTTATCACACTGTTTTAGTAGCCGAGGTTTGGCGGGGAGGGAGAGAAAGAGCGAGGTGGAAAGGGACATCTGCCTTTTGTGTCTCCTGGGTTCCTCTCTTTTCCTCTCAATTAAGAAGATTTAAACAGACAGTGTTTGTCTTTGTCCACACTAAAGTGGGAGCCTCAGCGTGTTTATGCGTCTGTATGTCCAAATAGACACGGCTCAAAGGCTCTCTCCATCAGGCGGGGTTCGTTGGAGAGTATGGCGGCTTTCAGCGCGGGGGAGAAAACTGCAGTGACAGCACAATGAATAAATTGAAAAAGGCTTGTGTAGTAAATTGTCTATCGCTGGTGACAAACGATCTGATAGGAGCGTGCGGAGGCTGCAGACGCCGCCGTCCCAGCAGAGCTGTGAATAACTGGCCTATCTCCGTGCTGCTTAGCACACCGGCCTCGCTCACACGCTTAATAATTTATATGCTGTGAAATATTTCTCCCCTGTGCAGATATGCCCGAGTGTTGGCAGGAGGTGGGGACAAGCTCTGGGAATGTCCCTTCAGCGCTAATTTAGGGGACGATGACATCCAGAGGTTTCTCCCTCTTTTTTCCCCCCCCCTCTCTTTTTGTTAGGAAATGCCCTTGATAGACAGTTCCTCATTCCAATTCCAAAATTGCAATTTAGGAATTGGAATGAGGAATTTACTGAAAGGTTATTTAAAGCGGTTGGAGTTTTCTATCTTTTATCCATGTAATAGCCTCCAAATGCTATGCACATTCCATACATAAATATAGTGGGATTTTCTGCATCTATGGTTTAAAAATATAAAGAATGTCTCCAACTAGTTTCCCCCTCTGGAATCTTGTACTCACACACACGCGTGCACACGTATATATTTCTATAGATGAAATTCGATTGTTTTTCTGTTTTTGCATCTATCTGTCACATCTATAAACCTTAAAACTTAAGTTTTTACATTTCTTGTTCAATTCTTTTGAGGCAGCAAATTTGTCTAGTTAAAATTAGTTATATGAATTTCCTTAATGTAAATTTAATTTTACTTGCATTCAAATTGCAACTCTGCCTCCTGTTTTCTAACTTTAATTAAATTCAGTTTAAGTTGATTTATTAAATTGGAATTTAAAAGCCATTCTCAATTCTGAATGGCGCTCCAGTCCTACTTGTCATTGGAAGTCACACATCCCATCATGGCACATTTGCAACTTTGTCACATTGGCAGTGTTAGCTGTCAGTCAAGTCACCTCAAAATACCAACTTTTATAGAAAACAAAGAACTTTTGGTGTCTTTGTCAATGGAAATCGCTGTCTGTGTCAAATGAAAGCTCCTTTATGCTGTTCTGGACGTGACGAAATGTCATGCTCCCCAGGCTTTTATAATTTCTTAGGCTAAATTTCTCATTTGTCATCTGTATCTCCGTTCAGAAAATCTAGTCCAACCTCTGTGCATGTGTTCTTTCTCTGCGAGGGGTCCCTCCATCCCTGGGGAACAATTAATAGGAAAATCTCTTTCTGTCAGGTCAGGGGCGGTTTAATTGTTTGTTAGTTTGTATCAGTGGGAAATACCAAGCACACACTTGTACTGTGTGTACAGACTTCCAGTTTTTTTATCTCTTGCCCCATTTTATTTTTATTAATAAACTCTGGTTTTTAAAGTCCTGTTTGGCCCTGCAACCAATTATGCAGACTATAAAAAATTTAAGAGGGACAGTCTTTTATAATTGAATCCTAAAGTAATAGATTCTGTTAAATATGCATGAGCTTGGCTTTATAGATGAAACTAGAATTAATGTCTATCAGAGACTCAACCAGGAAAGCACAGGAAGGGAAAGAGATGGAGACGGGATATCTTATCATTATTCTAATAGGGTATGATTGCCGTGGACAGAGGCAGACTGTCTACGGCTAGACGGGACGGCCAATTTAATCGTTGCGAGTATTGAGCACATTTACGCAGACCGGGCAAGCTGAGATGCTGAAAACCGATCCAGCCATCCCCTGGTTCGATTGTCTCTTCTTCTTCTTCTTCTTTCTCCTTCTTTTTTAGGAGGAAGCTTGCGTGGTTGAATGGGAGGGAGATATGTTTTGAGCTCTGGTTTGTTTTTGGCATGCTGTGTGACAGCTTAATGAGGAAGTTAAGGAGCGTGCTTCGGAAGGTCAGGGACTGCCGATCAGAGAGGGAGTCGTATATCTCCACACAAAGTCTCCTCACCCGTATCCTGTACACTCAATCTGTCAATCTCTCATCAGCTCCGCTTACCCCACCGACGGGACACATGCTGTGCTTGCCATACAAACAGATCCTTTCTTTTGGTGTGTTTACGGTAAATTCAAAGGAGCAAACGCTTTTCAAGGTCTTCACAAGTGTACGAGACACGTGTGAGCCGCCCTTTTGCCCTGTTATTCTCTATGTAAACTGTAAACCGAGACGCTCTGTTGTGGGCTTGCACGGTGCAGTGAATGTAGCTAATTGCGCGTTGAGTTCTGGGCAGAGGAGAAGGTCAGTTGTCGGTCCTTAACTTCCACCCTGACAACGCCATTAATCCCACAGCAATTCAGACTCTCCTCGCAGAGCAAATGTTTCATCTCAAGGAAGTCTGTAAGGAGAAATAAAGGAGCTTATGAAATATTAGATTATTGGGCGGCGGAAGTTTTGCCTTGGAGGTGGAAGTTCTTTTTCTCATCCCTGATGTATTTGGTGGCATAAAGCCAAAATGAATGGATGCACGGTTCTTAAGGCTGAAAAATCTTGAACACCTCAGCTGTTTCTCCTAAAGAGCAATGGCATTAAAAGAACTGTAGTTGAAGTCTTTGCTTCTGTTTTGACACTATCGCATACTTTGCTAAGATTTGCCAAGATGCTGGTCTGCAATCAGAAGTCAGTGACTGAAGCATGAACACATATTGTATCAAATTCTTCCAACAACTCAGTCTTTTTATGTAGGTCAGGCGTTTTCAAACATTTTGATGCCATGGACCACTAAACATGACGATCCAGTTGTAAGTTTGGCCCAACTTTACAATTTTATTTATACTGTAAAATATTTTTTGAACCGGAATTTTTTTTTAATTGATTCAAAAATTGATTTGAATTGGTTTTTTTTTTTTAATATACTTTTATTTATGCTTTCACATTTTATTATTGTTATTATTATTAAATATTAATATTTTATTTTTGTTACACTTTTTCTGAATCCTTTTTTAAATTTATATTGTAACTATAAATCTGAACCCTTTTTTCTTTCTTTAATACTATATCTACAACCTTTGTGTGTGTTTATCTATATATAATTATTTTTATTTATTTTTATCAAAGTTTTAATACATTTCACTACAAAAGCTCGGCAGTTAAAACGGAGGTCGAGCTTCAGTCTCCCATTGGTCGATTTTATTTAATTTTTAACGTCAGTGGCCACATCCTCCTCACAGTGGAACCTTTTTGTGAATTTCCTGGCATCCACTTGTAAATCGCTGATCGGGGTTATGCTCTTCATATTGATTTTAAAGCTCTATTCTCCTACTGTATGTTAATAATTATTTGTCTCAGGAGAAACTAAAAGACAAAGAAATAGTCTGTCAATCTGTCATCATTTATTTACCCATCTGTGGAATACAAAAGCCGACGTTTTAGAGAAGCTTTGGTTAAAAAATGACGCAAAAGCAGCATAAAAGTGAAGTGCGCTCATTTGCGGTTCTGCATATTTAGACACACCGCATCTCAATAACACGTGACAACCAGAGACGTTTGCTATAGTTTACGTCAAACTTGCCGCAACAGTCTTAACCTTCCAAGTTTGAAATATGCGCATACGCAAATGAGATTTGTGAGCTCCTGGAGGGCATGATTTTCATTTTTGGATGAACTATTTCTTTGAATAAAACAACTGAGAACATTACGTCTCCTGAGCTTTGAAAGAGCAACCTCTGAGCAATATTTTTCCCCCTCTGGGTATCTGTGTGTTTGAAGTGTGGATCCAGCAAGCAGAGAAGCTAAAATGTGACACCCAGGATTAAAGGAGGGCAGTAGGGCCTACAGGCGTGATTTTGGGATATCTAACCCCTTTAATACACCGTGCCATATCTCGAAACCACGTTTAACCACCGACCCAATCCCTTCCCTCGTCTTCCGCAGAAATGCATATTAATAGATTAGCGAGACGAGGGGTTTGTGGATAAGCTCGGCAGTTAAAACGGAGGTCGAGCTTTAGTCTCCCACTGGTCTATTTTATTTAATTTTTAAAGTCAGTGGCCACATCCTCTTCACAGTGTAATTTAATCGGAGACTCTGTGGCTGTGGGCAGCATCTGCGCTCTGAGCAGAGATAGAGCTGCTGCCTTCTTCTCTTTTTTTTTTCTTTCTTTTTAAACTAATCCTCAGATTTCTCTGCTCACCGAGCTACAGATCACTCCGCTGGGTGAAGACAATTACCAGCCTGCTTTTTCATGCTAATGCAATCTCTAACTAGATCTCTTCCCCAAAATGTGGAGGAGAGAAAGCGAGAGATAGAAAGAAGGAAAGGTTTTTTTTTTTTTAGATTAACATTTAATTATGAACAGTTCCCCGTCAGCCAAGCGGAGGGGTCAGGAGAAGAGGGCAACTCACAGAGGGAAAGGGCAGGCAGTAATTTAAGATGCTGAACTCTGCTTAGGGACGTGTATGTGAGTGTGTGTGTGTGTGTGTATATGCGTGCTCCACTTTGGAGAGAGGGAGGTCAGAGGGCACGTCTCATCATAAGCAGGGTTTTGCATGACTGCACCTATTCTCAAATGCCTGCATGAGGGGTTTCAGGCCTGGTGTTTGTTTTGTGCCAGGATTTTATGACATCATCCGCAGGATAAACAGTGTTCTTGAATACACTAAGTTCTCCGGTCTCATCGGATCAGAAACTCAGTCTCGGATGAATCTCCCAAGCCTCACTTGACCTTATGATTGTCAAGCTGTCTAGAGCGTTTTTAAGCCTAGCAGAGGAGACTGCTTTTGGCTTGTGTTTGAAAATGCCATTTTAATTATTTAATTGAATGTATTTTATTATTATTTTAAAAAAAAATAATTGTAATTTATTTCCAGTTGTGTATGTCTCTATCATTTATTATGCTTTTATCAGTTTTATTTATTATGCTTTGTAATATTTATTTTATTTTAACATTTTGCATGAATTTTTTATTTCATTTATACCATCAAATGTGTTTTTAAGCAACCCATTTTTTTTTTTTTGTTGTTTATACTATTCCGAAATATTTTATATTATTTTCTTTTAATACAATCTTTATGAACATGCTTTTTTCAAGGCAACCGGAGGAGACCCTCTAATGTTCTCAGTCACGCGGGAGTCAATGGTTGTGCGATTACACAAGCGTGTCAGGTAGAGTTGGCGTGTGTTTAGTCTGCTTTGTATGTCATTTTGCAAAGCAGCTTTGTCAGTCGACTGCAGCCAACCAAATGTCTCGGCACCAATGAACTGGGATAACTTTCTTTTGAAGGCTCCTGTGGGCATGTACACATATGTGAGACTTTCCATTCCACAAACGTTTACTTGTTTAGTGCCCACCTTCACATAGACACACACACACACACACAAGCATGTGAATTATACACATACCTCACCTTCACTACCTCATGTTCCTCGGAAGGGAATGATAACGCGGCTCTTTATCAGGACAGCTGTGTGATATGGAAGGTGCCGGATATTTCCTGCCACTAGGGCCAGGCGAGGCCGTTATTCATCACACTCTCTCTCTCTCTCCCTTGCTCACACTGTCTCTCTGATTATTGGACAGAAAACTGATAATCTTAGAGGAAAAGATGTCTGATAAAGTATATATGCGTGTACAGGTATATGTGGTTTATGAAGACAAAAATGTGTATAATGACATGGCTATTACAACGTACTTCCTGCGTCCTCGTAAACCAAATGACATTGTTTAGTATGTTTGTTGTTTGTTCACATGTTTTCTGTGATGGGTAAGTGTTGGGTCACAGAATCTACAGTTTGTTCAGTATAAAAACCATTACGCCTGTAAACCACATATCCGTGCGTATAAATTTGTTTGTTTTGTAGGTTAAGTGGCATTTATAGTTTTATTATGGTGGCTATAAAAAGTCCTATTACCCATCTGTATAATTATTTGTATTTTCCCCAGTAATTGATTGTTCCTCGCTCAATGGTAATGGAAATTGAAGTGCAGGTGCATTCTGGGATACTAGATTGTGTCCTCGGGGAACACTGATGTAGTACATAGATCTGTAAACTTTTGGGCCTCAGTTATTTTCTATTGATTTGATCTATCGATGGTACATTAAGTTTTTATTTATCATAACTCAACGTCAGCATGTATGATTTAATTATTTGTCTTTTTCTCCCTCCCTCGAATGACAACGGCTCATCTTTCAGACTTCAGCCCCTCAGGCTGTGATCAAAAACAACACAAACAATGAACAAAATACTGCAAGAGAAGACACTTGAATATTCACACTAACAAATGAATGCCTTCGGGGGGTGGGGGTGTTGTGCATAGAATAGGCCATTGTTTTCATTTTGTGTTAATCCTAAACAGGGTCCTTGTGTTATGTGAATGAGTTCAGATGTGTGACAAACAGTGTGATGGCCAGCGCTGTGCTTTTTTTAGTTACGCTGTTCTTTTCTGTGGATTGTTGCAGTTTAACGGACAACCAATTGCTCTGATGTGTGTGTGTGTTTTTGTTGTTGTTTTTTAGATGAGTGACCTCTACATTTGGGCTCGGCAATATTTCTTCCACAATTCATTGTATTTAAATGCTTGGTAAGGATTGAATAATTTCTACACCTTTTTATAGCTCGCAAATTTATTTATTTATCCATTCATTCTGGTTATTTGTGTATTTAGATTACCTTTAACGCTCAGTTAAACTTAATCTGCTAATAAAAATAATGATTTAATTCAACTTTTAAATGTAACTCACAGTGAATCTCCATTTTTTTATACTGTATATTTTATTCGTGTCATGTGATGCCTCAATTCAGCATTTACAATGGGTGATTTTACTTTCTCTTCATCTTTAGGCCTAACTGATATATACAAAGTAGAATTTTAATATTGATCATTTATCAGTTATGTGGAACTATTTTGAACTTCGAATGCCAACTTTTTTTGTTTCGCATCAAACGAGGAAAAAAGTCTAGTTAAGCATCTCGTTTGTGGTCAATTAGCCGGCGCTTCAGCCACTGACATGACAGCATTAACATGCGCTACCGTAGCGTGATTCAAGGTAACAGGCGTGTGGTTTCACGTGCTGCGACAGAGATAGACTTCATTGTATTATCATCCGGCTCTCTTTTGCTGGCCGTGTGGAGAGCTAAAAAAAACCCCAAGAATTTACCACTGCAATATGTTTATGTTCATTCTTCGAGCTGCAAAATAAACCATCTTCCATCTGCGTATGCTTGCAACAATGGCTGACCTGCGTTTAACCCTGAAATGGAGGCGGGCTCTTTAGCAGATGTGGATATTGTGTGCGAATATTGTTAGTTATTGAATGAGACTGCATGTATAGTGGAAAAACGTGCGTATATTGTTAGTTTGTTTGTTTGTTGTCAGCAGGACTGTTTGCGCTCTATGGGTTTTACGTCCTCTCTTGCATTCATGTGTTATTAGGAAGCGCCAGGTCTCCTGTGTGTGCGTGTCTTGTTAACAGTCATTGGATTTATGTCCCTTTGTGTGTGCCCGTCTGCAGATGTCCCCTCTGAAGGATTGTTTGTTTGTTTGTGAGTGTTTTGCATTCTCGTTTGTCCTTGTCCTGTTGCATTATTGGTGTGTGTGACTTGATGTGTTATTTTGATTTTGTTTCTAATGTCGCCTGCTCAGCAGCATGTGTGTGTGTGTGTGTGTGTGGTTTTTATATAATAGTGTTGAGTGTCTAAGAATGTATGTGTGTGTGTGTGTGTGTGCTCTGTAGTGAAGTTAAGGGGTCGGGGACTCTGTCTGTCCCTCTAATGGGCTCTTTCATTGCTTTCCATTCAGCGGTGCGGTGTGTGTGAGGGATTATGGGGGACTGTAGTGGCTGCTTGTTAAAGCCGAAGAAAAGGGTCTGGGTGTGTCGATTGGATTAACTTGTTTGGGCTTATTAAGAGGGGAGACGCACAGGCCTTTTAAAAGCACTGCATGGGGCTCTCTGTCTCACACACACAGACATTCACACACACTCGCACCGAGCTGGCAGGTCACCATTCAATTAGGAAGAGATTCCCCCCTCCTGTCTGTCCCCTCAGCTCTCAGATTTTGCAGTCAAACGCAAACGATCATTCCTCTCTTAACATCAATGTACATTAAATCCCTACAGGCTGAGATTATTGGTCATAATGGAGGATTTTATAGACAGGAAGTCAACTTTTACGCATCATGCTTTTTGTCTTAGGTTCTTTTATCCTCACTAACACCTTTACGTTTCACCTTCCCCTCACTTTCCAGACTATCGATCTTTTCATCTCTCTCGGAGAAGTGCACTTTAGAGAATTCAGGGGGCTCAGGCCAGCGTGAGGTTAATTCTCGCACCAGAGATCTCGACATGCATCAGACAAACTAAGTGCGTGTCTACCTGAAACTGTATATTACAGATTCAAAAGGACTTTCATTACGGAAACTGATTTATCCACAGACTACTTTGACTGAAGCTACATGGCTCAGTTGGAGATTTCCGAGTGTTTTGTTCTTTACAGCTTGTCTGTCCACGTTGAAAGAAAAAAAGTCTGAGTGATCCTACTCTGGTGAGTCGCAGCCAATCGGAACATTACAGACTTGCAGTTACATAAAATTGGATGTCAGCCTTATGAGGAAAAAAGTATTAACAAGCGTAGTGTGAAAATAGATACCATATCTGTAATCGTACATTTATGCATATGCGTGTGTGTGTTTGTCTTTATAGGGTATATTTTAATTGTAAACACTCTATTAAATTACAGTAGTACCTCAAGATACGAAAGGCTCAACTTACGAAAAATCCAAGTTACGAAAGCAAAGACGAAAATTTTTACTGCTCTACATACGAAAGGTTTTCAAGATACGAAAGGTTTCTGAAAGTCCGAGATTCGCCCCATAACAATTTTGAAACTCACGCCGCACGCCGCCATCTTAGCTATAGTAGACTCGCCACCATCCTCCTGCTCTCCCATTGGTTCCTGATGCTAGCCAAACC
Source organism: Rhodeus uyekii (assembly GCA_037043235.1). Taxonomy (NCBI): domain Eukaryota; kingdom Metazoa; phylum Chordata; class Actinopteri; order Cypriniformes; family Acheilognathidae; genus Rhodeus; species Rhodeus uyekii. The sequence goes on from JAWRVZ010000113.1 coordinate 830,023, forward strand.
ATGAGATCCTTCACTCTAATTGGACAGCATCCCTCCCATCATGCATCTTCTATACGTACGTGCTGGCGTGCTTTAGCTCAGCCACTCCGCACCCGAAACTTTAAATTTTTTATGTGTTTTCGTAAAGTTAAGTGTACGTACGTACGTTATCTGCCGTTTGTCCTCCTCCTCTGCCGCCACTTTCGGGGAGAGCCTCACTCGAAAGGTAAGCTTCGACATTTTACGTTATTTCATTGTTTATAGGTCAATTTAGCTTTATTATAAATTTTAATGGGGTGTTTTTGGAGGGCTTGGAACGGATTAGCCATTTTACATGTAAAATGTGTTCCAAGATACGAAAAACTCATTATACGAAGGCCGCCTCGGAACGGATTAATTTCGTATCTCGAGGTACCACTGTATTACATTTAGATGGCCATCTAATGCTCTGAACCCAATTTAAAACCTATGGTAAAAAACAAACATGAGTTTTGATCACAATTCCGTCATGTCTCTGTCTACTTCCTGTTTCCTCCCATGATCTCTCAGTATTTTTCCTCTCACCTGTCTCGTCATCAAACACTTGGTCAGTCTTGTCAGCTGTGTCTTAGGCCCCGTCCACACGGAGACGCGGATCACTGCATCCGCATACATTTTTTATCGGATTGGCGTTCCATCCACACGGATCCGGCGAATTGGGAGACTGAATCCGCTCACTTTTTATACCGGGTCCTAAAGTGGATAGATTTGAATCCGACACCCTTGCGGACTCGTGTGGACGGCCAATCCGTATATTTTTTGTTTACCGATGATGTCATCACATCACGTGTCGGCTGCGTCACAGTAACAGCAACAGTGTTGCCAGATTGGACTGAAGATTCCAGCGCAGCTACAGCTTAAAACCCTCCCATTTAAAAAAATACCAGCCCAAAGTGCGTACTCTTATAAATAATGAAAAATGTTGAGCGATTTTATGCATCAAAAACCATCCCAAATTTTATCAAACAGCTAAAAGGCATGTTTTCCCGGTCGGACGTGACAAAAGGGTAAATAGCAATCTGGCAACACTGAACAGCAACAACAATGCGCATGCTCAAAGTCTTCTCTGTGTATAGTGTATTCTCTGTGGCAGAATTACAGCGCCCCATACTGGTCTGGCATATAAACTACACCGGATTCAGTCGGTTTCAGTGGTATCGTGTGGACGCAGATTTTTTTTTTGAACGAGGAAAAAAAAGATCGGATAAGGAACGCGCCGGCATCGTGTGGACGTGGCCTTATTCCTTAATCAGCCCTTGTGTGCATCTACCCTGTGTTTCCTTCATTCTTTATCTGCTCGACGCTACTGTTTGTTGTTGTGAGTCTCGTTGGACTGTTAAACTCGATTTGCACAAGACGTGTTTGCATCGATAGTGCTGTTTGAGTTCTCTTTATAAAATCTCAAAATTAAACGATTGAGTTTAGTTTTTAGGGTTTTAATTTGAACTTTACACACAATAGTGTTGAATTTTAATACTTATGGTTTTAACATTTATCTGAAATTGCTGTAAATCAAATATGTATCTGACATAATTTATGTGCATCCCTAAATAATGCTAAATCATTTTTTGAAAGCTTTTTTCTTTTTATTTGTAAAGTGCTGTAGTATTAAAATCTTGTTGCACTGAAACCCCCTCCTTAGTGTTTGTAGATCTGAAGACTCTGAACACACATTTTGCAACTTGAGCCTTCACTAACCAAGGGATTTAACTTCAGGATGTTCAAGAGGGATGTGTATGTTCAGTGTGGCTGTAGGACTTAAGATGAAAATCATATGCTCAACAACGACAAACCAAATCCATGCTGTCTTGGTTTTAGCTATATAAGCATACCTTGCCTCTCAGTCTTGTAGTGGTGCAAGAGTTCAGTCATATCTTCTGGAAAATGTCTCACCCTCTAGTTTTATGAAATAACAATGAGAAGAGAATTTGCTAATTTGTAATGTGGCTCGTATCTCAGGAAGCAGACACACAAGTACAGTTGTGGAAATCTTCCGTCGTGTTTAGCTGGAACTGCTTTTGACTGAAGGGGGACAATGATGCATCTATAGTGGTGGGGGTTTTATTGATTTTTGCAGCAGATTTATTCACATACATTAAGCATATGTTAGCTGACATAGCTACACATTTTCAAAGCGCATGCGTGTTTACTATAAATAAATATTGACAGGCAGACCTGGATCGCTTGTCGATCTCACTCTCATTCTCTGCTCAGTTCCTCATCATCTGCTTGCATTCACATGCAGATTTTTGGAAACAAGTCTCAGGAAGGGCTAATCCATTTCCCCGCTGTGACAGAAAGCCATTGAGGAGACAGAGAGCGAGAGAGAGATGTTTACCGATGAGCCTGGATCTTTAAATAACACAGATTTCACATGTCAATAAAACCGGAACGATTCAGCACACCCTTGGATTGCATGTTTTCAGTGGTTGTTAACAGTTTGGAGGATTTGTTCCCTCGGAAAGTCTGACTGACGTGATGGGTGGTAAAGGGTTGTCAGGCGTTCTTACTGAGCTTCAAGATGTTTCTGCTTCAGTTTAATCACATTGCCATCTTAAAGAGCTGTAATTTACACAGTTGCCTTCTGGCACGGCTTGATTCAGCCAAGGACGTGGTCCTAGATCTTTTGTCGGTGCTGGAACAATATGTCTATAAATTCTAGCCCTAGTTGTGCCCCTGACCCTAACCAATCACAGGGATAATAGATTAAGAATGTTGTTCAAGCCCCTAACCCAAGCCATAAGCCTAATCCTAAAACCTGATTGGTTGACAGGAATGCTGTTCCAAACAAGGATATTGATCCAGCCAGGAACATGTCGTGCCTACTTAGGCAAACCATGTTAAGCATTTCACCAAGGTCATTGTTACGTTTTTATTTCCATTTTATTATTATCTTTTATATTGTACTTACTAGTTTTCAGTTGATCATTGTAAATTATTTCTTAATTTTCTACTTGTATTTTTTTAGGGCTGCCAAAATAAATTACAAAAAATAAATTTCTGCAATTATTGCTATAGAAGTATGTACGCACGCATTTAATTTAGGTGGGTTGTAAAGGCTTCAAGAATTATAATATAATGTATGAGAAACTAAACATTATAGACTCACAGTTAATTTGTATCCATTGTCCATTTATTTTCATTTTCAATTGAAGTAATGAGATTTTTTGTAGTTTCAATTTTACCTTTTTTTTTTGTTAGTTGTTTTTTTTTTTTTTTTTTTTACAGCAAAATTTTTTTTTTTTAACTTAATTTTTGTATAGTTCACTTGACATGAACACTCCACTTAATCGATTGTTTTCTTTTGTACTTTTGTTTTCGTGCCTGGGCCAAACACAATCGAAACCATGAGCCATAATGCTTAATATCATAAACAGGTGAAAATGAACTTTAATGTCTATATTAAGTTCAGGAGGAAGTATTTTCAAAGTTCGATGTGCTGAAACCAAAGTCCTGTTCTCGGTTGCCTTGTGTTTAGATCTGGGCTTGTGCCAAAAGGTTGCAGGTTCAATCCGCCCCACTTCACTTAAACGCACTCCAGCAAGACTGTTCTTGCAACTTGCTATTACACTTTCTTTGCTGGTCTGGTTGCCGGCTGGTGGGTGGCAGCGCTGCCTGAAACGTAGTCAGATGGTCCTATTACGCATTCTCCAACAGAGCTGCTGTTTCCTGTGTCGACTGTCTGGCAGCGCGCCCCGTTTTCTCTTCTTCCTCTGGAGCAAAAGAGCTGAAGATGGAGGGAGGCAGAGTAGGAATGCAGCCAGAGATTTATGGCCCGGGGGGAGATTGATTACGCCCGTCACTGGCCCTGATGTGCGCTTGGCATTTGCCCCCCACCCAACTCATCAGCATGTTACACATGCACCCACACACAATATGGACATTTACACTCCAAGCAGAAACTCCTGGAAATCGCCTCGAGACCATTTTGGACGAAATACCATCTCAGTCACCATCTGATCGGTCTTTCTTTCTCTCGACTTCACCATCATTTCTAAAATAAACGAAATAAATAGAAAGTGTTTGAGCAGGTCAGTGCAGGGTTTTGTTCCTACCGTGTGTTGTGAGCAGTGATGGGTGCTTTATTCCTCTTGTGACTGAGGGAAGTGATAGGCTGCTGATGGATGGGTGCTGTGGGATGGCCAGGAAGATTCCCATGTGATGCAGCAGGTGTGTGTTTGTAATTCAGCCCACAGAGCCGAGAGGCAGCTGGAGCAGCATTAAACCTCCACCTCACACACTTCTGTGTATGTGTCCTCTTCCTGTGTATCACAGGTGTGAGTTAAAGAACTGCATCAAAAATGCATGTTGGAGCCGTGGCCTAGTGGTTGCAAGTATGAATCTGGCTTGCAGCATGTCCAATTTTCTTACTCTATTTTTTAAATGTATGTTTATTTTATTAAAGGGTTAGTTCACCCAAACATTATCCATAATTTACTCACCCTCAAGCCGTCCTTAGTGACTTTCTTCTCTCCGCTAAACTTTATAACGGGAGTGATTTAAATTATGGGATAATATTAATTTTGGGGTTAACTAATCCTTTAATTCTTTTAATATTTCTACTTGTACTTTTATTGGTTCTATTTGCACTTTTATTTTTTATACCGTACATAAAAAAATACTATTACTCTTTATTTATTTATTAATAAATGTGGCCAGAAGCATGTCCTCTGGTTCCCAAATGACTATTCATAATATAATCATTATGCATGTATATTTTTATACTGTTTCTCCCATTTAAATGAGAGTAATTCCTTCCTTCTGACTACATTATTAACCATTATTTAACCGTTTTATTTTGCAGGTCGGCCTCGGCAAACCAGAGTCTGTAGAATCGTACCTGCGTTTGCGCAGTCATGCTGGCCTGTCTGCAGAGGAGGCAGAATCCTGCGCCCCAGCACGCCACGGCCGTCTGCAGCAGCGGCAAGAGTCTTGAGCCAACGCAACACATCAACCGCAAATGTGAGCAGCCTGTGTTTTCTGCTTTTCGATTCATTTCATCTTAAATGTTAAATATAAATGGTTGACAGCTAACTGGTTTGTCTTGCTGATTTCTGGCACAGTGTATTAGATTTACTTGCTTCTGATGAGACCGAACGCTCCGATTGAATAATTAAATGTGACTGTGTATTTAGGCACTGACGACAGTGAGGATGAGTTAAATGAACTTTGACGATAGACTTTTCTTTCAGACTGTTCCATTAACAGGGCTTTTTATGTCAGTATGATGAAGCGTATTCATGACCCCTGAAACAACATCATTCATTTCATGCCCCAAGATGCTTCACTGCGCTCACAGTGGTATTGTTTAGACATGAATAGTTAGCATCTTGTTTATCGCAAACCTTGATTCGACTCCTATTGGCTGTGGTTCTTGTACTTCAGTCTCTTCTCTTCTCTTGTAGTATTTTTGTACACCTTTCTACTATATTTTCATGCCAAGGATCTCCAAATATGATGATCCACTTGCAGGGGAAGCTGCATGTACCGTATTTTCCTGCATATAACCCGCAGACACAGATAATCCGCACCCTCATATAGCCCGCACATTTTGTAAAAAAATAAAATAATTTAAAAAAATTAAAAAATCGTTGGCATAACCCGCACCTTTATATAACCCGCACCCATAGATTGATGAACTTTTTTGTATAAGTTCACGTTTCGAATGTTGCTCGCATGATGTCAATTATCCATAAGTGTTCAGGCTCGGTACACAGTGCTTGTGTGCGAAATTCACACAGTAAAAAAAAAACACAAGTCAGATTCAGAACAAAAAGAAAAAGCAGTCTCTCCCGCTGTGCAGCATTACGTCCCTTAAGAAGCGATTCTACAGGTGTTGATCATCGGATGAGATGAGAAGAGCCCGCCCTCATGCAGCACAGCCAATCACGTGTTCTTGCATGATTGACAGGTCAGACAGCCTATCAGAGTCAGCTGTCAGAGTGACAGTACAAGCGCCAGAGACAACAACCCTCACAAGAAAGAAAAACAGAAAGAAAATACCGCAAATAAAATCCTTACATCCTTAGGGGCATAAGAAATATCTTGAAATATTATTCTGTGTAAAAAAAAGGGATATAGCCCGCACCCTTATATAACCCGCACCCCCTGCGGGGTTTGTAAAATCTGGTATAACCCGCGGGTTATATGTGGGAAATACGGTATATGATTTATTTTGAAGATAAACAGAAATTGAATAATTGACATTTATAGTATCATTGTACAAAAGACAATTGTTTAAAAGTCTAAAAAAATAAAACCTATGCAGATATTTGTTAAACTGTTAAATAGGCCACTTAGTAGAATAAAATAATGACCAATTTATTTTGACCAGTCCTTAGAAACTAAATGGTAATATGTGTATGAAAAAAAAGGAAAATAAATAAATCTTAACTGCATACGTTAACTTTGACAGCCCTAAAAGCATCAAGGCTTGTTGTTCAACCCTGGCCTTCAGGTTAGCTAAACATTTTGCTGTGGTCGATGTCCTTACAGACCTACCCGTATGCAAATGTGCACATGCTGAAACAAATCTACTCCTTTTCCATAAGTCGGTTTCACACACATGCACGAGTAACTCATGTTGAACAGGTCCTCTGATTGCCTCACAGTATATTATTATGTGCATCTCCATGTTTGTTCAAGGTTCATAGGATTTTTACAGACTAACAAATCTTGTTCTGGCAGGCTCCAAGATTTTTTTTTTCCGACCGAAGATCCCAGGGCTCTGCTTAAAGCTTCAGATTAGACTTAAACTGAGGGAGCTCTTCCTGTAATGAGAAGGAGAGAAGAAAGGAAAGAATAGAGAGGACGAGGGGGTTGTCCTCCTTTTAGAACGTTCTGTTTTGTTGGCGAAGTAGTATTCCATATGCGCAAGCTGATTACTGTGAGGACAGGCAGACGAGCAAAGGAACATGCAACTTCTAACCACTATCCCTCAGGTTCAGCTCTAAGCTCAGAGCAGCTTAAAGGTAATAGGATGGCATTGTCCTCCTGCTGCTCACTGATCAGCGTAGCATCGTTCTGCTTTCTCCAACAGGAAAAGGTTAAAAGGACAGATTTTTTTGTGTGCATGGGCATCTATTGCAGTAACAGGAAGTTCAAACCCTAACCCTAACCTGGCTTCATCGGTATAATTTGAAATGAATGAGTCGACCTGAGTTTTTCTATCTCAAGTACCTTTCCCAATCCCGTCCCCCTTTCTCTCTCCCATTTTGCTTTCTCTCAGTTCTCCACCATCCTCAATAAAGCCAAAGAGAAAAACATTAAAATATGAATATAAATGAGTCAAGTGATGAATGGATGAAGCATGTGGATGGATGAGTGGATGGATAAATGGATGACCGAGTGGATGGAGGAATTGATGGATGGATGGCTGAATGGATGAGTGGATGGATGGAGGGATTGATGGAGCAGATGGTGTTTAATGAATGGATGGATGAGTAGATGAATGGGTGAATGAATGAGTGGATGAATTGATGGATGGATGGCTGAGTGGATGATGGATGGATGGCTGGCTGAATGGATGAGTGGATGGATGGAGGGATTGATGAAGGAGCAGATGGTGTTGAATGAATGGATGGAGGAATTGATGGATGGATGGGTGAATGAATGAGTGAATGAATTGATGGATGAATGGATGAGTGGATGGAGGGATTGATGGAGCAGATGGTGTTGAATGAATGGATGGATGAGTAGATGAATGAATGAGTGAATGAATTGATGGATGGATGGATGGCTGGATGGATGGAGGGATTGATGGAGCAGATGGTGATGAATGGATGGATAGAGGAATTTATGGATGGATGGGTGAATGAATGAGTGAATGAATTGATGGATGGCTGGCTGAATGGATGAGTGGATGGAGGAATTGATGGATGGATGGATGAGTGGATGGATGGAGGGATTGATGGAGCAGATGGTGTTGAATGAATGAATTAATGGATGGATGAGTAGATGAATGGGTGAATGAATGAGTGAATTAATGGATGGATGGCTGAATGGATGAGTGGATGGATGGAGGGATTGATGAAGGAGCAGATGGTGTTGAATGAATGGATGGATGAGTAGATGAATGGGTGAATGAGGGATTGAGGGGTGAAGAAGCAGAGCTGAATGAGCTGGTGGTTGGATGGATGGATGGATTGATGAATGAATGAGCAAGTGGATGGTTGGCAGAATGAATGAGTAGACTGAAAAACGGATGAACTGATGAATTAGAAGTTTCAAAGATCAATGCATGTTTGAGACGAAGAAAAGAAGAATGAGAGAGCTGAAGAGATGGAGACCGCCATGCTTGATTCAAATTGATTCCCTCCCTCCAATTTCAGCAGGATTTAGCCACTTCCTCTCTGCACTTCTCATTGAGAAGCAGTCAGTGGGGGTCGGAGGCTGAAATCAATGGGAAAAGAACAGTTTCTTTCTCTCCGTCTCACTCACACAGTCACTCTTCCTGGCATCAGTTTGCTTTTGATTGAGAGATCACTGCAGTAGGGCACAATCTCATAACAATAAGTAAAAGACCTTTGTGCGGGTCATTGATTGGAGGATCTGTGTCTGCGCTGTGGTTTCAGTATAGATGTACCGCCCCGTCTGGCCTGGGGCTGCAGACAGGTGTCAGGATTTGGACCGAAAAGAGCGAGACACATTTTGGGCAGATGTCTGAAAGATGATAGAGGTGGACGGGTGCCGTCCTTCTCAGATCATGAGTGGAGAGAGAGAATTTGAAAGGGTATTCAAATAACTATAAAGTAAAAGCCCCCTCTGCATGCAGATGCCGAGCGCCTGCACAGATCATTGATGCAACTCCCATTAAAAATGCCTCATACTCTCAATAAAAAAAAGACTTAACTGGCTCCAGCATCAGCTGCAAGCGCTCAGATCAGCCCGCCAGACAATCAATTTCCCCAGAGTGCATGGAGCTTAGCGGCCGAGAGAGAGAGAGAGAGAGAGAGAGAGGTGGGAGATAGGAAAGGTTGTTTTCATTATCACACCTCTTTCCCTGTCTGAGCAGAAAAAGAGCTTGAAAAAAAAACGAGAGAGAAAGCTGGGCGACTTGCAAAGTGGAGGTAGCGAGAGACCGAGAGAGAGCGAGCGAGCAACATGCTTTTTAAGAAGCCGTTGACCGCCTGCCCTTAAAAATATCGTATTAGATTAGCTTCAGTGAGGAGGCCTTTTGAGTTTTCCCCCCTTCTAGCCAAGAATTGAAAAAGAAACGGCAGGCATTAGTTAAATTATAAATCACAGCCGCTCGCTTTCAGCATGCCTAAATTCTCAGAGTATGTGCCGGCACTCTCACGCGTCAGGGCTTGTCATTCCTAATTAAATCTCCCTGTTTGGGTGACATTTGTAGCTGTCGTCCAGCCCCCCGCCAGTGTCTGTCTGCCAGTAGCTTAGATGGCGACATGAAAGTCTGAGCGGAGGGCAGCTCCCCCTTCATCACTGAGCACCCTGGGGACTGTTGCACCGGGGCCGGACACATCACAGGCACTCCAACACTGACCGCTGCAATGCATTCTGGGGGATTTTCTGCCTTTCTTCCTTTCGTAGCTCATTCATTCGCACTTTCTTTCTTTTGACTTTTTCACTCTTTGTACAGTAGAACCCCGACTTACGAAATTAATCCGTTCCGAGGTTGCCTTCGTAAGTCGATCTTTTCGTAAGTCGGTCAGGCTTTTACATGTAAATTGCCTAATCCGTTCCAAGCCCTACGAAAACACCACATTTAATTTTATAATAAAGCAATGTTTGTTCAGTATGGTATGACAAGCACATCCCAGCGTCATACTTCTCAATTATCTCCCTTTTCTTCTCCATGGAGAGCATCCTCTTCTTCACTTTCACTTTCATCGTGAAATGAAATGGGAGAGGAACGCCGCTACGCAGAGGCTGGTGGGCGCGATGCTGACCAATAGGAGAGCAGGATGCGGCAGCGAAAGCTGGCGTCAGAGGGAGCAGTATTGCCTGGGTTCCCGGTGGGTTTTAAGGTGTAGTTGGGCTGGAAATCTTCAGTCCAATCTGGCAACACTGGCCGGGAGACAGCCAATGGGAGAGCGGGACGATTGGTGCGAGTTTCCGGGTCAGTGGCGCACAAATTTCAAAACAAAACTCAGAAATCGTCGCCTCGGCCGAGATTTAGTTTTTCGCATCTCGATCATTTTGTCGTTACTCGGGCGAAAAAAACCCCCGAAATCTTTTATTGCATGTTGAACTTTTCGTACGTAGAGCGTTTCGTAAGGCGGGGTTCTACTGTATATCTCTTATACAAAACCATTTCTCTCTCTTTCTTTTACTTTATTCCTTTTTTGCATTCTTTTGTCGCAATCTTTTTTTTTTTCACTCTTTTTGCTCACCGTTTCACTCATAACTTGCAGTTTGCAGAGCTAATGCTACACATGATACGTTACACATACTCACCTGTTTAACATGTCTGATCACAACATTCTTCTCCCTCTGCCCTGAGCCACAGCGGGGTTTGGCAGCCAATCAGATGCACATATGGCACTGTGACATCATTTGCAGGGTCACAACATCCAATCCGGTAGAGAGAGATTATCACCTCCAAAGGCCTGATGGGAAAGATTTGAAGCATATGAGAAGCAGACGTCAGCGTCATACCGACAAGACGTCAGAATTGGACTGAGCAGTCAGATTTCACGTTAATGGCTAAAGGCTTGTGGAAAGGTCATGAGATGTTGATCTTTCCCAGAATATCTTTGGTTTAGCAGTGCAATGCTCCTCCAGTCCGGCAAGGTTCACCGTACAAGAAACAAATCATATTTACAGGGTTTAAAATGCTTAAAAGGGCAACTAATATGAACGCTTTAGCATTAGTTTGCCATTTTCATCTTTTCATCTGTCCTCTACCATCATTTTCTCCTTCAGGAACTCTGTCTACAGGGATTTGTATTTATCCCGAGTGACCATTTTCTCTGTTTCATGATTCTGAGGTGTGTAAGAGATGTTTATTGCAGTTGGTGCCCTTTACAGCTTATATTACCCATGATGCTCAATTAGCATTTATATTAACATCAATAACTGACTAGGCAGTGGCAATCAAAGTTTTTTTTTTGTGCTGTTTGTATTCGATCTTGCAGTCTTCTTTGCCTCTCAGGGTAACAATTGGCTGATCGCCCTGCCAACAACCTGCAGACGCCACCCACAGACTCATTTCCGTGCATTGCTAGGGACCTACCAGCCGTACCACTCATTTGGTGCCCATCCTGGGGCTTTGGGTGCCATTGGCGTAGAGGGCAGAGCAGGGTGGGGAAGGGGGCCTGGGATGCTAGCGGCTGTTGCCATGGATTTGGCAGACGTAAGCGAGATGCCCTTTAAGCTGGCTCGTGGGCCTCCCAGGTGTATGTATGGGTTGGAAGGAGGCAGGGAGGGCAGGAGAAGAGGAGGATGAGGTGGAGGGAGTCCAAGACTCCTAGAGCAGTTGAGGAAATGAGATCACACTCGGAGACTGACCTTCCGTTGGAGGCCAGGAGACAGGTTAGAGGATACAAAACATGAGCACACACACACACCATCTCATATCCATCCATCTATCTTATTTCTGTTTCTCTCTGTCTATCAATCTACCCGTTTCTCTATCTGTTATAAGTAGAGAATATAAAGATCTCTTTCTATCTTATCCATTTCTCTGTCTGTTCATCCATCTGTCTTGCTTGTTGAAAAGTAGCCATGTAATGTTTTATGAAAGCGGAGATTAGTGAAGAAAGACGAACGGATCATAGTCACGTGTGTGTGTGTGTGAGAGAGAGAGAGAGAGAGAGAGAGAGAGAGAGAGAGAGAGAGAAAGACAGTACATGACATGCTAAACTAACATGGCTGCTCCTTTGGGACCTTTAACATCAATTAGAATAGCCTGCCTGACACACTCGCTCTCCTCTGGGTAAAGAGTGTATGTGCACTAACAGTCTGTCTTGCAAATTAGTATCACAAGCATTAGTATGAAAGACTCGCCGTGCTTGATTGGGTTTCTTGTTTCCTGTCCTTACACGTCTCTGTGGTCTAATATTCTCAGACACATTGTCAAAAAGCAAACAAAGACATGTTTAGATATAAATAAACAAGTGTTGGAGATGAAAATAGATTTTGTTTGTAGCGTGCCAATGAGATCCCGTTAGTGATTTGGCTGTCTCGTGAAATTTATATGGTCAAGGGCTTCATATGGTTTTACCAGCACTCGTGTGTGTGTGTGTGGTGTTTAATATTAATTTTGAAGCAGTGGAGACCTTGTTTCCTAAATGAGAGAGCAGAAGGGTTGAGGCTTGCTCCAGGCTAGCTGCAGGCAGCCCTCTTTTTCCATTTACCTGCAGACTCGCACTGTGAGATCTTCCTCGGCCTGTGAGGACACACACTGAACACCCTTACTTCTTTCTATCTGTTCCTTTGAGATCTTGTTCGTCTTTCTAATCCCAGTGGAATTCTCAGATGCCTCACATTTGCCGCGTATTTCTGCGTGTATCTTAGAATGTGTGTGTGTGTGAGAGAATGATTGTTTCTGAAAGTTTCCCTGATACGAATCTTGCAGTTAAAAAGAGGTCACCTTATCAGAGACAAACGAAATTGAACCTTTTTTTTTCTTCATTTCCTCACTCACATTATGAGTTATCTCTTCATTATCTTTAGCTCTATCAAGCAGCTTGTGATGTTCTCCAAGATTGTATTTGATGGAGGAGCGTTTTTTCTTGTCTTGCTCCTCGGTTCTTTTTAATAGTCACCCAGAGAACATTTTCTATACCACCCAATGAGAAAAGAAGGAATATTCTATGTTAAATACAAGTAAAGCTCTATCAACAGCATCTTTGCATACACAAATTGCTCCTTAGACTTCCATTGGAAGTGTATTACTGTACACACTGCTTTTTTTCTCTCTTTTTTTTTTTAGAAGACTTCTTTTTTAAGTCATATTTAACGCAGACATAACTTCAAAAAACTGTTGTTAATCCCCTACAGTTGAATATTTTATTTGGAACATGCCGTTACAACTTTCCTTTCGTTCTTGTTCTCCGAGGCAGATCTTCAGATAAAGCAGTGGCCTGTCCTCACTGTCTACTCTGTGACCTCAGAAATTCTAACGCACATGAGGGATTTATTCAAGTCAGACGAGTCTGATGTATTAAAGTGAAATGGGCCGCTTCATGTTTTGTTTTTTCGTGGGTAGCTAATGGTAGACCTCAGCGTAGAGAGACGCCTACAAAACAGCATTTGAAGAGGCTGAGAGGAGTAGAGCGTGTTATGTGTTGCTGGGAAGGATAAGAACCAAGGGCATAAAAGAGGAGGACAATGAGATAAAAAAAAAACTTCATAAGATCTTTGATATGAAAGGAATTTGTCTTGAGGCAGGTGGATTAAAAAAATGGAAGAAAAAAAACATATGAAGACAAAACATGTTAACACCAGCGAAACGAATGGTATATAAGTAATGTCTTAATTTTTTTCAGTGGCCTTGGTTTCAAAGGTGGGTTTTTTTGCCTCTCATTTTCCTCAAAGAAATTTTAATTCAGATAATTCACATTATTAAAACATTTCCTTTAAAGCAAAAAAGTATTTGAAAATCAGAAAGCTTTGTCACCGTTTCATAGCTCTTTGCAGACAAAATAATGGGCACTGAATGAAGGAATTAACTCATCCTCCCATGATGCACTGCAAATGACTATCGAGTCTGAAACTACAAAATACCAAAATTAACTATTAGTTACAAGTCATTGCTTATAAAATCCCATATTTAAGATTTATAGCAAAATGTTCAAACATATGCAAAGATGTTTACAGAATAAACCACTGACATATGTCATTTGCAGTGCTTTATGGGAACTATATTGCTGCGTTTCCAGTTTGCATGGTTACTACATGGTTCCCTTAAATTATGGGAAAATCCTATGGGAAGATGAATCCAATAAATTGGGCCCTAAAAGTTGTGAATTCATATTGTGAGTTTATTTTGCAGTGAGATAAAAAAAAACGCATATAGTAATACCTCGAGATACGAGCATAATCTGTTCCAGATCCGTAACAATGGAAAAAAACATTAGTTTTTTTTTATATTGGTTTAGACACACAATTATAGTACATGTATATAAGGATTCGTGTGATATCAAATAAAATGTAGTTTTAATTGTACGTTTTTACAGACACTAGAGGCAGGTGCGGAGGAGGGAGGAAGGGGGTTGGTACATAGACACTTGATTCCGTATTGTAACTTACACGAACACTGCGTAACTTGCGTAAACTTAAATTAACATAGCTGAACTTGGCTTATTAATTTTTTTTTTAACTTTTCTATTTTATATTATTGTTTTGCTTTTTTCTATTTGTTTTCTTACCTTTTTTCACCTGACTACCCTCACTTTCACTTGGCTCAGACCTTACCTATCGAGGGAGATTTGTGTCTGTCTCCCTTTAAAAACAAGTAAGGCACGTGTCGTCAATAAACGCCGAAGCTTCTACCACATAGCCATCACTTCCTTAATTACACTTGTAGAAATGTTTTCCTCCGGTTCATCCTCCTCCTCGCCACTGCTGAGTTCCTGCAACACCTGCGTATGTTCATCATCTGCAGCTCGATCAACTCCTCAGTCGACAGTTCCTCGTGTTGCTCCTGCGTGCTAGATCACTCACGCGGCACCGCGCCCATATTTATTTCATGCTTTATTTCCATGGTCATCATGCGTTTTTTCTTCTCACTACCATCCTTACCACTCACTTTCTTAGAACTCATCGCTATTATGAAGAATAATGCACAAAACAGAGAGAAAATCAGCTACTCGCGGGCGATGCGTTCAGAAATCAGCGAACGCGGGAAGTGAACGTGCATCAGCGTCAGTATGCGTGCTCGTATCTCGAACATTTACTTGTATCTACTTGAGGCAAAAATCTGCCCGAAAGTTTGCTCGTATGTATATAGGTATTACTGTAAACACTTTTTGGATTGTGTACGGCTTTTTTTTCTGAATTTCTTCGAATTATAACTACTTTGGTTTTGAGAGAACACCAGAATGACACAAAAGTGCAGTATGAGCTTTTCCGTTTCAGTTTGCTCTCTTCTTCTGTTCGTGCTTTGCTTTCGTTCGCCAGCGAGCCGTGTGGCATGAAGTGTGAGAGAAAACAAAGTCGCCCAGTTCTCGCCCCACAATACCCCTGACATGTGTGCTGACGGTTAGCATTCCACACAGGCACGGCGAGGACAGAGCTCGCTGCCTGCTGTCTCCGTCGTTGTGGATGATGAAGAGGGGCTCTCGGAGGCGTTAGGAGGAGAGCGAGTGGATGGGGTCTGTGGGGTTCTCCTCTGGGAAAGGAACGGTTGTTATCTTCCCCTCGCTGCTACAAGCTTAGAGAATTTCTTATTCATCTTTCTTTATAATCTCTCGTACCTTTTGCTCTACGTCTCAGTATGGAGGGCAGGGAAAAGCTGTTCTGTGCTGAATAACAAAAACAGAAGTGCAACAAACCCAAATGCACCACAAAACCCTCAAAGGATAAAAACAGGTCTGCATTTAGATATTGTATTAATACCATTTTAAGCACTAAAAACGTTTTTTCTGTTATACCCCACAATACTACACAACATACTATAACATAAAATTACTATCTTATTTTATTGATTTGGACAGGTCTTTTAGAAGGAAGAGGAATCCGTGTCTATTTTCTCATGCTGTGTGTGATCTGGAGTATGTGTGTGTGTACAGGCAGCCTGGTCCTGCTGGCCCGGTGCAGGCAGAAAGCAGACAAATGCAAAGTGACACTTGTGTGTGTAGAATGGTATTTGTAGTGACGCTTTGACCGCAGATAATAAAGTGTTCGCCCTGAGGTGATTCCTGTCGGCAAGCACCCCAATGAAACTCGCTTACTCAAAGAGAAAGAGGGAGATGGAGAGATAGATGAGAGTGCAGGAGCAGAGGAGAGGAAGGACGATCAGAAAGGAAGGCAGAGTGCAAGTACATAGAAATCCCTTTTACTCACTCGCCGCTATTTAAAATGGCATGGATTTTGTGTGTGCGCAAAACCAAACAGAGAGAGCATCTCCAATGTGTGTCGTATCATTGAATTAAAATGTTGGAATTGGCTTTTAAATGGTGTCACGCTGAAGAGTAATGCAAATTAAAACTTCACGCGCTGTCTTCGGGTGGATATTGCCTAAAATGTAATTTCCTCTGAGAAGGTCTCAAGTATCATGCGTATTATTCATGTGCATTTTAATTTGACCCGGAGCCCCTGCGCTTATTAGCTCTGAGATTCACCTTTGATTGGGTTCTCGCTTGTATCTGTGGGGAATTAGCTAAGTAACCCGAATATGTTTTGCCAGTTCACCCCGAGTGGAGCAGGAAATGAATCGATTAAAATCAGAGCCAAGTGTGGCCTTAAGTAAATATTAGATTATATTTTGGACTGCTTTTCCATTTTAAACAACCTAGTCTGCTCAACACTTGCTTTTCTTGTTTTTAATTATTTATATCCCTAAAGTCAGATTTCTATCACTTTTCCAGTTCATGACAGACATCCTGAAATGTTATTAGGTTAATTAGTTTAATTAGTTTCACCTCTTTATTTAATTTCTCCTTGCATAGAGGACAACTTAAGTGAAAAGTGGCACAGCTTTCCGTCTCGTATTTGTTGTTTTTAGTGACAGGAGAAACCAATAAAATTACATAATTTGCTTGCATCATATCAGTTATTATTACCCATAATTCTGTAAGTATTGCTCACATTTTTGCGCATCCACAAACTTTGCATTGTTTGTTTTTCCCCCTTACTTGTGCGATCCGTTTAGCAATTAGTGTGAACCATTAGCATACCTATTTTTATCAGTCTATGCAAATTCAGATGTCTCTCTCTCTCTCTAGGACTCTTGGTCTGGACAGACAGGTTCACAGTCCTGCTCTATTATTGTCATTAGCGTGTGTGTTTGAGAGGGGCAGAGATCTGAACCCGAGCCTGCGGTGCAGGAGGTCTGGGGGAGGACAGCCGCTTTCTTTCAGCTCTCCAATCAATTAGAGCCAGAGAGGCACACAGAGGCATGCTGGGTTAATTGTAGAGCTTCAAACAGCTGCCACATTCAGGGTTCCATTGTGCCGGCAACGGTTGTTACGGTGACTGGGGGCCTGGGTTAGTAATCGCTGAGTAATCAGTGTGAGAGAAGAGCAGATGACACATCCATTAACAACAGGCAGGTATTGTTTAGAATACAACGACACCAGAAGCCCCACATGCTCGCTCGCTCGCTCTCTCACTGTCCCACTTTTGTGAAACCTTTTTGCTGACAGGGTGGCAGAGAGAGACCTGCTTGTGTTGGGGAGTGCATGCATGCAGGAGGGCTGTTTTGACTGGTTTGCGTATGTTTAACCAGGCCAGATATGATTCCCAGTTTGCATACTATCCGTCCTACATAATGTACAATATTTACTATAATTCATAGGATCTTTGATTTACTGTTATGCATATGCACGTTTTTTTTATGTAATATTGCCCACAATCCTTGGCCTATGCAAGATTTTTAGATGAAGTTGCATTCAAAAAATGATGTTAGTAAGTGGCTGATTAACAAATTCCATGCTATTTTTGTCTGAATAAATTAACTTTAAAAATTCAAAAAATCTTTTTTAATACAGTAGAACCCCGACTTACAAAAATAATCTGTTCCGAGGTTGACTTCGTTAGTCGATCTTTTCGTATGTCGGTCAGGCTTTTACATGTAAATTGCCTAATCCGTTCCAAGCCCTACGAAAACAACACATTTAGCATGGGATGAAGCACATCCCAGCTTCATACTTCTCAATTATCTCCCTGTTTGTCTCCATGGAGAGCATCCTCTTCTTCCCTTTCACTTCAGCAACAATCTTCACATCCATGGCTAGTGATTAGAAAAAAGTTTAACTGGGCACAAAATAATGGCGATGCAGCACGATGAAAACAAAACTTGTATATGAAAGCACGGACGAACTTTAGCGTTAGCGTAGCACAGACGAAATGGGAGAGGAACGCCGCTATGCAGAGGCTGGTGGGAGTGATGCTGACCAATAGGAGAGCAGGATGCTGCAGTGAAAGCAGGCGTCCGAGCCGGGAGACAGCCAATGGGAGAGCAGGACGATTGGTGCGAGTTTACGGGTCAGTGGCGCACGAATTTCAAAACAAAACGTGGAAATCGTCGCCTCGGCCGAGATTTCGTTTTTCGCATCTCGATCATTTTGTCGTTACTCGGGCGGGGAAAAAAAAAGATTTTATCGTACGTCGAACTTTTCGTTTCGTTTCTACTGTACTACCAGTGAGTTTCTACATCCTACATAATGTGCAATATTTACTACATTCTAAGACACTAAGAATTCATAGGATCTTTGATTTACTGTTATGCATATGCAGGTTTTTTACTGTAATATTGCCCACAATCCTTGGCCTATGCAAGATTTTTAGTTTGCAACTGTTACCTGTCTATTGTTACCTGTAAGTTGCATTCAAAAAATAATGTTATGCATAATTCCCAATAAGTGGCTGATTAACAAATTCAATACTATTTTTGTCAGAATAAATAAAAAATAAAACTTTAAAAATAAAAAAAATCTTTTTAAATACTACCAGTGAGTTTATAATCGTTAGAACAGTATTTGAGTGGTGGAAGAAACAGTATATGAAACTATATTCCAAACTATTTGCTCGTGACATAATAATACCGTTTGATTATAGCTTTGTATACATTGTAAAGATGCAGCTTTATGACACCGTAGTCTATCCAAGTATATACCTTCCTGTCACAGACTAAAGCTCATACTGTCCAAACATCAGTGTAGTACATATTTCCACACTTAGAAGTATGCGAATTGGGATCCAGCCCTTCTGGGGCTCACCTGTGTGATTTATTTTAAATTCACCGCAGTGAAAGAGAAACTGGGCTTGGCCCAACATTTCCAGGGTCAGATGTGTCACACGCACACTGGCACATAAAGATGATGGCTATGCCTGTCTAACCGTTTATGCTGACCCGTTTCAGAGGAGGGAAGAATGTTGTAAACCTGCTGGATGTTGCATTGCATCTGACAGTGTATGTGTGTGTTTTTCTCAGAATCAGTTCCTGTTTATCTGTGCCTTGCCACAACCCATATTTGTTGAGCCAAAGCTGATGTGGTTTTGTGTGTTCTTTGTTCTGTTGAAACCCAGCGGCTGTTAAACCTCTTCTCTCCCGCTTCTGCAGACATGATCGACGCGGCTGGACATTTCAAAGCTTTTATTTATGCTTTCACTTCCCAACCGTTACATATGCTCCACATATTCATAGGGGTGAAGTGTTCGACATGTCGAGTGCTGCTCTTCGCGGGAAGTTAATTGTGAACGCGACACTGCAAATATTCAGTTATTTTGTCACCACTTTCATCTCTGCATCATTTCCTGCAGACGCCTCCCTGAGGATGCATGCATACATCTGGCCCCTCACACACTCTTTTTCTCACTTTCTTTTCCTTGATGCAATGCTTTAAAGAACAAATAAACAGCCTACATAGACGACTCACATTTTGTAGGATCTCCAATTGCCGTTTTCTACCCACTCATATCTCTCTGATGCCCTCCTCCAGCGCACACACACTCTTGCCTCTAATTAGAGTAGTGTTAATTGAGTATTTAGGATTATGCCTCCTCCACACTGCCTGCTAGCTCAAGGGCGGTCCATGCAGTGTGAAGGACGTGGCTTCCGTTGCATCCGCATCCAAAGCTGACCCAGGCCTTTTCTAGCCCGGCTCACCCTGACCCATCTACTCCATGACAGGACGTCAGTGTTCTGCCTGCAGGTGTCCGTTTGCCATGAGACTGCAGCAGGATGGCAGGGACATTGCGGAGATCAGGTCCTGTTGTCTTTTGTGTGTGTGTGTGTGTGTGTGCAGGGCCTCTCTGGTTGGTGTGCGTCGGCGGTAATGAGAGATGGCATTTAGAGAACTACCGCTCTGACACACGGGCACTCAGTGCCAGCCGCGAGTGATTAAGGACAGAGGTCATTCCGCTAATTATCCCCCTGCCATCCCGTTTCCCGCAATCTTCCCCTCCCGTCCTCCCAGAGCGCTTTGTGCCTGGCAGGATGGGATCATTTGTCCGTATGCCAGAAGAGGGAAAAGGCACAATGCATGACTGAATGTGCTCGCCGAGGACAGCACTGATATTAGATTGCTGGTAAACGCGGGGCATCAAAACAGCCAGCAAATGCGATGGATTATTTCTGTAAAGTGAACAGGAATAATCGACAATAAATGGACAGGACAGGTCTGCTGTAATTCGGTTTGCTCTCTCTCACACTGTGTTTGTGGGACTGAGTGCACACACACACACACACACACACACATACATGATAACTCCTGTTCTGTGAGCTAGCGAGGAATGGATTGCTGCCTTCCTCAAGGGAAATAATTAATCCGTACAAGGCTGTCGCATGTCGAGATGAAGCAAGTGTGAAGCATTTTGCCCAGGAGGCATTGCAGACTGTCGCCCATGCAGACACCTGTTAGAACTCCTGCCCCACATTAGCATACGCAACACACACATACATACTGCAAACAGGAGCAACCACAACCCTTTTCACTCCACTGAGCCGGTGTGTGTGATAGCGTGTGGTTTCATGTCTGCCTATTTACTGGAGTATGTTTTGTTTGCATTTGTAGCGTGTTTGCGCTGCGAACGTGTCTTTTGTGTGGATCTGTTATTGAGTTTATCGTGTGGGTGCGTGTGTTTAGGTGTGATTGTCTGTGTTTATCACAGGACGCCATCTGCGCTGTGCTCGCAAGCGTGATCAGAGACATTGAGCACCAATAAGTCACACAGGTCTGAGTTGATGAAAGATCTCACACTCACACTCACTGGGGGGGGGTGGCCTACGTGACAGATAATGTTAGTGTAATATCTGGGCAGAGAGAAATGTGAGGAAACAAGTCAAACAAGTCGTGTTTAAAAGTTCAATATGTGCCCATCTGGAGCTCTCTTGTAAGCCGGTTAGTGGTGAGGGCATTGGGATTTATTTAGATAAATGGAATGATAAATATAGACACAAATATGCCATGAAATTATATTTCGCATAATTGATATCCTAGGTTTTCAACCCCACTGTCCTGCAAATTTATTTTCCGGCTTGCTCACTTGCCTGTGAGATTTTCTTTTTTCAAGCAGGCCCGAAGACCTTGATTAGCTTGTTCAGGTGTGTTTGAGGGTTGTAGTTAAACTCTGCAGATCAGTGGAGTTGAAGGCCCATCTAAGTTTGAAAATATATTTTCTAATCTGTAATATGTGTTAAATGGATCTAAGGGTATTAGAAACATATTATCATTATGATATAAATGTTTATTGTGTGTGAGTGAGAGAGTGAGTGAGAGAGAGTGAGAGAGTGACTTGTTTTCATTTTAGTGCGTTATTTAGAAAAACTTGTTTTCATTTTAGTGAGAGTGAGAGTGAGAGTGTGAGAGATCTTTGTATAATTTATTTTCATTGACTCTGGAATTATTCTTTTTTTATGCATTATGACAAACAGCATGAGTTATTTAGAAAAACTTTAGTGCGTCAGCACATGCAGTTCTAGCATCCTTGATTTCCACTGAGGAAAAAAGTGATAAAGAATGTGTTAGTTGAAACATGTTTTTTTATAGACTATTTGAATCTTTTTTTTTAATCATCATTACGTCTTTTGATTTGAATCACCCACTCCACTTTACATCAGTACCTATTTGTACAGACCCACACAAAATCTGCATGAACTGTTAATAACCTTGACATGGATTCAATTATAATTTAGAAACATTTAGTAAAGAATCGCCAGTGAAAGCAGTGATGGCTGCCTCAAACCTCTCTTTCTGTCTCCTCCATTGTGGCCATAGCTGCAGTAATGGCCAGAGGCCTTTGTGGGTTGGAGCAGCTCTCTATGTGTCTGAAAGGCATCTAATCCCTGTGGCCTGTGAAGTGTGAAACCCTTTGATGGTCGGTCGGGTGCTGGAGGCTTTTGCCTGTTGACAAACAAGAGCGGGCCATAGAGGGAAAGACAGCAACAGCAGCTTTATCCATTGTAAGAGAGGATTCAACGGAGCACTTTAGGAATTGAAAATATGGACCTGTCACCCAAAAACACATGGCAGCAACAGCATTAGCTGCTCTTTAATGATAATTAGCACATTTTGGCCCCTTTGCAAAGCGTGATGAAGTGAAGGGAGGAGAGAGATAGAAGGCTAAGGGAGAGTGACATGGCAAAGCATGGCTCCTTAATTAAAGCATGTGATGATCAAAGATAGTCACCCGATTTCCCCCCCCCCCCCCCCCTCCCCTTATGTACAGGAGATCAGAAAATTGGCTCGTCTATTTGCATACGGACCAGCGACGCCTCTTTGAAATCCACAGTTTTTTTTCTCTCCTTGGATCCAATGAAGTGAGGAAACTGTCAGTCTAGTTGTATCGCATACACATACGCAGAAACCCTCCCCACCCACCCTTCTGTGCTGGCTGTCGGAGAAACATCAAAGCGCCGTGGCGCTGCTGTCACCGAGGGGGTTGAAAGTGTCGGCCCCTGTGCTGGCCCTGCATGGGCTGGACAGATGCTCGACAGCCCCCCATTTCATCTGACCCATTTAGAACACCTCCAATTAGACTGTGACAGCGCAGAGACGAGCAGCCTTTCATCCGCTGCCCAAGAAGATGCCAGCTAACATACGCGCTTTAAACACTCTGCAGACCTCTGTAGCCTCAGGAATGCTTTAAAAAGACTTATTAGGCCTAAAAGAGCTAGTCTGAAACCATGAATGTTTGAGGTTGTTTGTTTGGATGTGACTTAGATATATGAACCTTACTTTCATTCTTAAGTATATAGCCTGAAAATAAATAATGATGGATTTAGAAACAATGTGTGAAATGTTTTGGGTATATAGTAGTATCTTGAGATACGAGCATAATCCGTTTATGGACGGAGCTCGTAACTCGAATTGCTCATATCTCAAATCTTTTTCCCAAAAGAAATAACAGGAAAAAAATGTATCCGTTCCAGCCCTCCAAAAAACTCCTTTATTAGTGCAAATAACGATGGGAAAAACATTAATTGCTATAGAGACATACACACACACACACACAAATTATACTCTATAAGGATTCCTGTGATTATAAAATATAATGTGGTTTTAATTATGAGTTCGTACCTTCGAGACAGACGATACAGTAGCGGCATTTGCGGAGAAGGAGGAGGAAGGGATTACATAGATTACGTAAATTACGTAGATAACGCAAACTCAATACGGAAGTGGAGTGTTTTTTCCGTGTAGTGTATTGGATAGTGTAATGAGTTTAATGTATAGCCTCAGAACCTCATATTTATTATTATAGAACACACATAACTTGTGCTGCTTCCATCTTAATACTTGTGAATCACTCGTTGCTCCCGGTAACCACTGCGGTAAAAACGTGGCCCTCTAGTGGAGATCATATGAAATTACTCCATAAATGTATATAACATACACCACAGGAAGACTCGCGGGAGATGCTTAGGGAAGTCATCGAACACGTGAAGTGAACGAGTGAGGCATGTGGGCTGCTCCGAGTGCGGGAACACCTTGCATACGTGTCTCTCAGCTGCTCGTATCTCAAATATTTACTCGTATTTCAAAGCAAAACATTTACTCGAAGGCTTTCTCTTATCTCAGAATACTCCTATGTCAGGACGCTCATATCTAGAGGTATTACTGTGTGTAGTATTACTTATCCCGATACTCTGATTGGCTTTATACTCCTCTGTCTCCTCTCCACCAATAAGCTGGTGTGTGGTGAGTGTTCTGGCGCAATATGGCTGCTGTCGCATCATCCAGGTGGATGCTGCCCTCTAGTGGCGGTTGAGGAGATCCCCCCTTCCATGTAAGCGCTTTGAGAGACTTTGATAAAGTGCTATATAAATGTAATGAATTATTATTATTATTATTACAACGGGATTCTTCTTTTCAGATTTTATTTTATTTTATTCTCTTATATTTTTTCTTTTTATGTTAAGTGCTCACGGAAGAGATGAGTTTTCAGCTGTCTTTTGAATATTGACAGGGATTGTGCATTCCGGGTGAAGGCGGTGAGATTGTTCCACCAGTAAGGAACAGTGAACGAAAATGTTCTGGAGAGTGATTTTGTGCCTCTCTGTGATGGTACCATAAGCCGTCGCTCATTTATTTATATATCTATATATATAATTATTTATGTATTAATGTAATATTTATGGAGGTCATTGAGCAAATATCAGGGTGTCTGTCTGTGATCTAAAACCCAAAAGAAGTAGGGTGATGCTACATGACATGTATATCAACCGCAACGACAGCAGCAGCACAAACAGATGCAATTTTGCATTTTTTTGCCTTCTCTGGAGTCTTGGTTCCAATTCCATTTGAAATGGTTTGGTCTGAGGCAGGCCACTCAACCAAGACATCCTATAAATATACATGAAATAAAAGTGTTTTGGATGGAGGAATGGGTCAGATTTATCCTATCCACTGGAAATGTTTGTACAGCCACTAAAAGTATTTGAAATTTCTTTTGAGATCAGTTTTCCATGTATCACTATATATATTGTTTATCTTTAAAAAACAATTACTATATAGACAATATTTTAGTTATGCATCTTAATCTAACAGAATGTGATTATAATTTAAAGCTACATTTAGAACAGTATTTCATATAGATAATGTAAATACAAAATATTTTGTATTTTATAATATTTATACACACACATATACATACATTCTCATATATATATATATATATATATATATATATATATATATATATATATATATATATATATACAGTATATAATCTGCATGTATGTATGCATGCATGTGTATATATTGTGTGTGTGTGTGTGTTTGTCTTTATAACACACACACACACTGCTTAGATATGCAACTTCATCACTTATCTCCTGCAAATTACTTTTACCATGTGTTATTAGATGTTAAGGGCTTGGAGCACGTGGATGGTGTAGATTTAGCTTCTTGAATGATTGGCTTGTGCCAGCTTAATGGAAGCCAGGGAGTAAAGGATGGTTAAAGTGTGACAATCAGAAATGTGACAACTTCCTCACAGCTGGATCCCTAGAGTTCTGGAAAAACCACTCCGACATTTGCTGACGCTGTCATTTGTGGCAGTTTAATTTTAGTCAGAATGATAAAAACAACCAATAAATATGCACAACTTTCTTAAAAATATAATTTTTGAGAGGGTTGGTAGTCATTTGTGGCAGTTGATTTATCACTTGTAAATTGAGTGCTTTGCCTGCTCCCGCTCTGCCTTTTTGTAGCACTGAACTAAGTAGCCATGAAATTGCCTGAATAATGTTGTTTAAATCCAATCTTACCACGGCCCTTCACCTCCGCTCATCCTCTGCACTGCCTCTCGCAGTTCTTTCTCCTTGTTTCCCCAATTCGTTTTCTCAGAATCCCAAAAGCCCCAGGTTTCTCTGAAAATGCCTGATTCAAAACCCTGATCAAGCCAAAAAAGTCCAGCTACAAGGACACTGTCTTGCTGTCTGATTACTCTTACACATTAAGGCTTATTGGGCTTTTTATCATTTCCTGTCCTGCCCAACATGTGGGTCTTTGCGTTTTAATAGGAGTGAGTCAGTGAGTTTTGCAGCACAGCTTTTAATGGATATCTCAATCATGTTTTATGACAAAGCTTGTGCAGTACATTTTATCTCACAGGTCCTCTGTACAAGCTGAAAAAAAACCCGGTTATGAATTCCCAGGAGTAGACTTTTCTGGGGTTCGTGGGAGGGGTAATGTAGGTCTGTCTCTTCATTTGGAGATGGTCTGATTGAATAATTGAGAAATTGGCCTGGCCAAGGCTAAGACCTACTGGTGCTACTTATAAATCTCAAATGTGTCAGTGCAATTAAACAAGTCTTTTATCCTCCTTACTTCCTGCTCGCTCTCCTTTCCGTCTCCAAGGGTAACCCAATTTTGAACAATAGAAAGGCCAAATTAATTTCACAAAGCACTGGTTTAATAATGCCTTAGGTGCCTGATTTCAAGTTAAAAAAGAGCTATTTATCCAGGGATAAACCTCTACTGGAATATAGAGTGAGAGAGAGAGAGAACTGGGTGAGGAATTAAATATAGTTTCTATAGAGACACTGAAGTTAAACCATACAGTATTCACATTATTTGTGAATTATGTGTCTGCAGTTTGTACAATTTCATTTTTTGTTCTTAGCTGACATTTTCTTACCAATGAAGAACACGGATAAGGTCAGTGCTAAATGCTAGATGGGTAGCTGAGAACATGCAATTCATTTAAGTTGAGGAACGCAGAACTGCTGTTGTAATGTGGTCCACCAAGAAGAGCAGGTCATTTAGGGTGGTCCCAAAAGTTGTTACACACCTGAAGGCAATAACTGTGTGACCTTCAACCAAGGATGGAAGTCTGACACACTTGCTTTCCTGTAGCCCTATCAATAGAGCATTGGTGTTTACAACATCAAGGTCATGGGTTTGACCCCAGGGAAAGCAAGACCTCATTCAGTGTGCACCTTGAATGCAATGTAAGTCGCTTTGGATAAAAGCGTCTGCCAAATGCATAAATGTAAAAGTACTAGTCTCTACTAAAATTGACTGGAATTTGGACACAAGTACAGTATTATAGAGTGCCAAAGACTTATTTAAAAGTATGTCAAAACTACTGCTTTCTGATTGGTAGCTCCTCTATCATCAAAAGTAAGGTGTATATACTATATAGTCTACACTTGAAACTCTAAAGATATTCTTATATTTTTGTTTTCCAGGTGAGCTAACAGTCCCCATGCCTTCCCCGCGCTACCCCAGCACAGCCGAGCTGGATGCCTACGCGCAGAAGACGGCCAACAGCCCTCTGTCCATCAAGATATTCCCCACCAACATCAGGGTCCCCCAACACAAGCACCTTAACCGGACTGTGAATGGATACGACACCACTGGACAGCGCTACAGCCCCTATCCCCATCTCCACACTGGGGGCTACCAGGGTTTATTAGCGATCGTCAAAGTCTCTTCATCATCATCCTCATCCTCCTCGTCATCTTTCATACCCTCCACAAAGGGCGTCCTCAAAAACTCAGAGGGCAGGAGGACTAAGTTGTCTCCTGCGCAGATAGCAGTGGCTCCTTATCCGCCTCCCAACAGCAGCACTTTAGGTCATTGCCATGGACAGATTGTGTACCACACAGGGCCTCCCAAACCGCCAGAGGCCACCGCTCTGTCTGTCCCCCCTAACGTCACTGTGGCCGGTTCTGTGATCCCTGTGGCAGGGGGCAGAGGACTGAATCTCCCTCCTCAGTCAAATCTTCCCTCCATCCAGAGCATCATTTACCAGATTAATCAACACTGCCAAGCCCAGGCACTGCAGCAGGTGTGTCAGAATGGGGCTTCTACAGGACCTCCGAACCCCAGCCCTTCCAAACAGGGCACCGCTAACTCCTCAGGGGGGACTTACATCACTAGTGTGGCTCCGCAGGGAAACATGGCCTATTCAGGGACAGTGCTACCAGGGCAGAATGGCGAGGCGATGAAGGCTGGGGTGTATCCCGAAGGTGTGGACTACCTACTGTGGCAGAAACAACAGCACCAGCAACAGGCGGTTTTGAGGATGTACAGCGGAGGGAGCGGAGGTGGAGGTGCTGTTAGCAAGTCACCTGAAACCTGTGGTCAAGTAGGCTCCATTATGCTCGGAGGGGCACAGGTGTCCTCCTCCAGAGGTTATCCGATGACAGCCAGTACAAGTGGTGGGGGTGGACTGGAAAAGGTCAGCTCTTCCCCTTTGAACTGTGTGGGGATGCATGGGAACTTTTCTGTCGGCCAGTACTTCGCTCCTCCTTGGAACAGCGTTCTGGTGACGCCAGACAGCGACTGCTACAACCCGCAGGAGCTCCCGGGAGCTACCACCACAGCTGGACCGGTGACAGGGCACAGGGAGCTGGGTTTCCCCCACCATCACCAACACCCTCATCACCACCACCACCATCATCACCACCACCACCCTCCCATAGACAGCACGGGTGGTCTGTGTTGCAGCTTGCCCAGTAAGAGTCTATGTAATACGTCAGTGTTGAGCAGCAGTCTGCAGTCACTGGAATACCTGATCAATGACATCCATCCGCCCTGCATCAAGGAGCAGATGTTGGGGAAGGGATATGAGACTGTGTCTGTGCCGAGACTATTGGACCACCAGCATGCACACATCCGCCTCCCTGTTTACAGATAAGAAGAGCCTGGCTGACCAATATATAGAGCGACTGGAAAATCTTTAATCACAAACTGCAGTTGTTGCCATTGCCTAGATTTGCAGTGGAGTTTCGTGATCCTGCTCAAAGCAGACTGGGGGAGATCTGGATCAAAACATGGTTGGGTGAATGCTGGAAAGCCAATCGGTGCCTCTCAGCTCAGAGCTGAGAGAGAATTGCTGGCTGGGAATTGGAATGTTCCTAAATGTGGATTCTGTGATATTTTTTTTTTCTTTTCTTTTCTCTCATTTTTACCAAGAGGGATTTTCTTTTTTGGTTGTTTTCCAATTGCTTATCTTTTTTCTTTTTGAATTATTTTATCAGACTAATAGGGTTTTTTTGGTGAGAGTCAATGGTTTAAATGAAGTAAATATGGCCTCTTCTCCACCCCACATTGCAAGTAACCGATTGGATTAACGTCATGAAGAATGATGGTCTTTTTTTAGCACCATGGTTGTCTATAAAAGCTACGGTTGAACCTGTGCTGACAAAACACTGTAAGAGGTAATGGAATTCACACATTACAACATTTCAAAGACCAAAAAGGCAACTAGATCAGTGCTTATCATATAGGTGACGGTAATGGAGAAAAAATTATTAGGAATTGCACTGTTTGGGGTGTAAAAATGTGTGAAAGGAAATTAGACTTTTGAATATAATGTATTTAAAGAACTTGAAGACTTGAACCTATTTTTGTTGTTTTATTTTATATATATTTGTAGTATATAATATGCATTGGCTGCTAAGGGAGTAAGAGTGTAAAATGCTTAGGTTTTTTTTAATGTTTCGTTAAGGGTCATTTATCTTGATTTTATTCTCCTTTGGCTGCAGTATAAGTTTCTGCTGTTCTCACGGTGTAATCACCACCGAGAGCTAAACAACAGAACGCTCATTTATTTACCTACACTGGAATCAAATCTCCAAATAAGAAGATACGAAAGGAATCGGTTGTTAGAAAGCTCTGAAATGAGACCACCCTCGTTAACAAGGTTAGACCAATCTGATCTTTTTAAAAAGAAACGTCAATAAACAAAATGTATCTGATTTAGAAATTGAAAATGAGCTGTCTGTTGTTGGAAATCTTGTTCTTGATTGGTTAGGGATCAAATTACTTTTCCCTCATGGCTTTGAAGTTTAGTGACTCCGTTTAGCGAAGACCTGAGGGGAGTTGACCTATCAGAGGTGTCGCTTGACCATTCCTCTTTTTGAAACGATAAAAACAATCATTGCGGTGCCTCTCTCGAACAGAGGTGGAAGGAGAAGGGGACGAGTGTTTTCTCAGCTCTGTGCTAGCGGTTTCGAGCCAGGTTGAGGCCGCTCGTAAGCTTTGTCTCAACACTGAAATATTTATTCCGACTGTGACTTTCCTGTGAATGTACTGCACTTAGATTACTGAGAAGACTAATGCCTTGTGGGACAGAGAAGGGGGAAAATAAAGAAAAATTGGATGGGCACAGCGGTCCCTGTCGTTAAATTAGCATTTCTTTTGTCAGTCAAATTTCATTGGTAAATTGAATTTAGAAACTCAAGAGAGGCGACGGGGTGTTTCTGGCAGAGGCAAAAAGCTGGCTACAGTCTAGATTTATGAAGTGCAATTATTATGACTGTATTAACAATTTTGTTTTCTCTGAGCTTACACCAAAAAAATGTAAAACTACAGCTGTGTCTACATTCCCAATGTACCACATACTCATTCCCTTCTTGTTTTGAGGTGCAAAATAAAATGATTTCAAGAATTTATTGAGAAACCCATGTCTTTGCTTTGAACTTATCTCTGTTACAGAAGGTAAACTATCATGTACACACTGAAGCAGTTTGAGAGGTGATAAATTAATGTTCTTATAACCAGTGTTGGCGATAACTTATTACAGGTAACTTGAGTTATGTAATTTATTACTTTTTTATGGTACCGTATTTTCCCGTATATAACCCGCAGACGCAGATAATGCGCACCCGCATATAGCCCGTGGGTTTTTAGGGCTTTGTGTAAAAATTTGTTGGTATAACCCGCACCCTTATATAACCTGCAACCAAAGATTGATGAACGTTTTTGTGTAAGTTCACATTTCGGATGTTGCTCGCATAACGTCAATTATCCATAACTGTTCAGGCTCGGTACACAATGCTTGTGCGCAAAATTCAAACAATAAGAAAAGAAACACAAGTTAGAGTCAGAATCAGAACAAAAAGAAAAGAGCAGTTTCTCCCGCTGTGCAGCAGTACGTCCCTTAAGAAGCGTTTCTACAGGTGTTGATCATCGGATGAGATGAGAAGAGCCCGCCCTCATGCAGCACAGACAATCACGTGTTCTTGCATGATTGACAGGTCAGACAGCCTATCAGAGCCAGCTGTCAGAGTGATCGTACAAGCGCCAGAGACAACAACCCTCACAAGAAAGAAAAACAGAAAGAAAATGCTGCACAAAAAAAACCTTACATCCTTAGGGACGTAACAAATATATTGAAATATAATTAGGTGCAAAAATTGTGATATAGCCCGCACCCTTATATAACCCGCACCACCCCTGCGGGGTTTGTAAAATCTGGTATAACCCACAGGTTATATGCAGGAAAATACCGTATCTGGTAAAGTAATGCATTACTTTTAAATTTCAATTACTTTTTTAAATGAGTAATGCAAGTATTCCCATTAATGTTTAATGTTCCGAGAAATCGGGAGTAAACGTAGAGGCGTTGTGTGCGCTCGCAACTTGCACAAAAGCTAATTCAGCATTTCTCTAAATGAATGAAACGGTTAAATACAACCTCCGAATATTGCAAAACTGTAATAATGAAATGTGAAATTACACAAGTATAATTTAATTGAAGTGTAATTCAATAAGCAACAATTATGTGATTATCTTTTTTGTTATAGGAAGTAACTCAATATTGTAACGCATTACTTTTAAAAGTAACTTTCCCTAACACTTGTTGTAACTAAATGGACTAAGCTCTACTAAATATGCACACAAATTGAAATCATTAACCCAAAGTCATTTTTAACCCTAGGTTAACTTGATCCTTAGTTCATACTTTACCCTGGGCTAGTAATTAGTCTTGAATAGTCAGACTTTGAGACTTCATACTGCAAAACCTGGGTTAAGATTCTTATTTGCATATTTATGAGGTTAACAACATTGATTTGACAAGTACAGCATGCAACCTGTTGCAATTGCTGCTTGTCGGTCACTCCAATTGTGAAGTCACTGTTCAACATTTTCCTTTAAATGCTGAAAAGATACACAGCATGTGAGACTTTTCTACACAAGTCTTTAAGTGGTATGCAGCATGGTTTGTAATTGGTTGTTAGTTGCCAAAACACTGCGGTGCCATTTTAGAATATCACAATCTTTGACGCTGACAAAAAGGTGGTAATAACCTTCATAATAATAAGTGAAACGTTTGAAATGGTTAAAAGTGGTGCTAACCACATGTGAGAAACATTGTGAAGAGGGAGTTCACCCCAAAATGGTAATATAATCATTTACTCACCCTCATTTCATTCCAATCTTGGACTTACTTTGTTGTTTGGACACCTATGTTCTTTAAAATATTTACATTTGTGTTCCACTGAGGAAAGAAAGAATAGGAGAGCGATTAAATAAGTGTTTGTCAAAATGCATAAATATACAATCTCTCACATTGTCACAGTTGCACATTTTGACTTTAGTTACATTCCAAAACATAGTCCTAATATTTTATGATATAGTCAAAACATTTTGACTGCTTCGTCAAATATGCAACTTCCCTTTGTTTCTCCGGTCTGGTCTTAAACTCCTGTTTTCATGGATGCCCTTCTTCCTACCAACATGTTAAATTAAAGTTTCTGTTGCAACGTTCTCAAGCCAACTTCTTCAGTTTGTCTCGATGAACTTTATCCTCTAGTTTAACATGTTGGTAGTTTAACATGTTGGTAGCACGACTTAACATTAACTAAGAATGATCAGAAACTAACATGTTGCTAGGGTGTTGCTATGTCTTCTGTGTAGTTGCTAGGGTATCTGTGGTGGTTGCTAGGGTGAAGTTAGGGTATTCTGGGTGGTTGCTAGGGTGTTGCTAGGCAGTTACTATTTGATATTAACCCAAAATGGTTAATATCATCATTTACTCACCCTCGTGTCACCCACTTACTTTGTTGTTTGGACACCAATGTTCTTTAAAATATTTACATTTGTGTTCCACTGAGGAAAGAAAGAATAAGAGAACGATTAAATAATAAGTGTTTGTCAAATGCATAAATATAAACTCTCTTGCATAGTCTCAATCGCACATCTTGACTTTAGTTACATTCCAAAACATAGTCCTAATATTTTATGATATAGTCAAAACATTTTGACTGCTTCGTCAAATATATAACTTCCCTTTGTTTCTCAGTTTCAAAGAGCAATGCGAAAACGTGATGCTTTGTTAAAGCGTTTCTCCTCAGAAATCGGCAAGTGCGCTACAGTGCATGTCCTTAGAGATCCATTGTGTCTCTGCAGAGAACCCATGTAAGAAGTGATTGTGTTAGTCAGGCTAAGCATGCTTGGAGTGTGCTGTATTGATCTGCTCTATATTAGCTCATAATAGCGCACTGTTTGCTTTGAAGACAAACAAGGGGACCTGCAGAGAATACAGGCAATGCACCTGAAGTCAGTCATGGCTACATTTTCTTTCCCACATACTAAAGTCTTCAAGGAGATTTTTTTTTTTTTTAGTCAATCAGTGTTGTGTTTGTGCTAGATATGGGGTGATATCCTAGATAAATGTGCTCTGAAGTCTGTGAGCTCGTGTTGGTTTAGAGAAACCAGAGTTGTAACAGTCTATAAACATCTCAGAGTGCACACTGTCTTTTTTCCGTGTGTAGTTTTTGTCAGCTTGAAAGATGTGCGTCTGATCACATCCCTGGGGGTTTTCCTCTCTGCCTCCCTGCTGCTGTCATCCTTTATGTTCTATCTCGGCTGTGTTAATGGATTTGAGGAGTCCGCTGCAGTAAAGGACTCTCTTTCAATCTCTTTCTTTTTCTTCTGCTCTGCCCTCTACAATTCAGAGTGCAGCCTTTATTTTTTATCTTGATGTAAAGTTGGTTTAATCAGTTGGATGCTTATGGTAATGTTGTACTCTACATTGCACTGTAAAACTAGTCAAGTTTGTTTAAGTTAAGAAATTAAATTTTAATTATGTATTCATACATTTTAATTCATCTGAAATATTTGAGTAAACTACCGTATTTTCCTGCATATAACCTGCGGGTTATACCAGATTTTACAAACCACGCAGGGGGTTATATCACATTTTTTAGTAATATTTCAATATATTTGTTACGTTCCTAAGGACGTAAGGTTTTTTTTGCGGTATTTTCTTTCTTGCGAGGGTTGTTGTCTTTGCCGCTTGTACTATCACTCTGACCGCCAACTCTGACACTCTATTCAACATCAAGGTCATGGGTTCGATCCCAGGGAAAGCAAGAACTGATTCAATGTGTTCCTTGAATGCAATGTAAGTCGCTTTGGATAAAAGCGTCTGACAAATACATAAATATAAATGTACCTACCAGCATCAGTTGCTTGCATTGCCATTCACAACTCGTCTCCCATGACCTTATAAGATAGTAAAGTGTCTATTGTATTCACACTTCAGAATCATATTGTCTGCAGTGGTTGCAGGTGAATACACAAAGATGACGATAAAGTTCAAACACAGAGTTTAATAATAATCCAAGAACAGAGAAGATGCAAACACACTTTCACAAACGTTAACAGAGACCGGACAAATTAGATATAATGAAAAGACTGCGACTTAAATGGATAATGGTCAGCAAAAATACTGAATGTATCAATAGAAATCAAGACTCATCAGACCTGCCAACATTTTTCCAATTTTGCTGAGCCTGCGAGAAATGTGGAATTGACAGGAGTGGCCTCCGGTGTGGTCTTAAACTCTTGTTTTCAGAGATGCTCTTCTTCCTACCTCAGTTGTACCAACATGTTAAATTAAAGTTTCTGGTGCAACGTTCTCAAGCCAACTTCTAAAGTTTGTCTCGACGAACTTTATCCTCTAGTTTAACATGTTGGTAGCACGATTTAACATTACCTATGAAGTCGCTGCTATGAATGATCAGAAACTAACATGTTGCTAGGGTGTTGCTAAGTGTTCAGGGTAGTTGCTAGGGTATTCTGGGTGGTTGATAGGGAATTATGGGTGGTTGCTAGGGTGTTGCTAGGGTATCTGGGGTGGTTGCTAGGGTGTTGCTAGGTAGTTGGTAGGGTTTTCTGGGTGGTTGCTATTCAGTTGTCACCCAGGACACCTAGCAACCACCAAGTAGCATCCTAGCAACAACCCCAGATACTCTAGCAACAGCCTAGCAACCACTCCAGATACCCTTGCAACACCCTAGCATCCATCCTGGATCTCCTAGCAACAAGCTTTCCCGTAGCTCAATCAGTAGAGCATTGGTGTTTACAACGCCAAGGTCAGGGGTTCGATCCCAGGGAAAGCAAGACCTTATTCAATTTGTTCCTTGAATGCAATATAAGTCGCTTTGGATAAAAGCATCTGCCAAATGCATAAAAGTAAATGTAAATGTAAACATCCTAGCAACCACCCCGGATACCCTAGAAACTGCCTAGCAGCACCCTAGCAACCACCTTTGCAACCTGTTAATTTCCAATTATTCACGGCAACAACTTCGTAGTTTGTTAAATTGTGTTACCAACATGCAAAATCAAAGTTTTTGGTGCGATGTTCTCAGCCAACTTCTAAAGTTTGTCTCGACGAACTTTATCCTCTAGTTTGAATTATTGTTGCTTTTCTATCAGCTTGCACCAGTCTCGCCATTCTCCTCTGACCTCTGGCATCAAGGCATTTTTGCCCACAGAACTGTCGCTCACTGAATATTTTATCTTTTCCAGTAAATCCCAGTGGTTTCTGAAATCGTCAGACCAGCTCATCTGGGATCAACAGCCATGCCACTTTCAAAGTCACTTAAATCACATTTCTTCTTCATTCTTATGTTCAAGTTTGAATTTCAGCATATGCTAAGCCTAAATACATCAAGTTGCTACCATATGATTGGCTGATTAGATATTTGCTTTAAGGAGCAGTTGAACGGGTGTACCTAAAAAAAGTGTCCGGTCAGAATGTATGTATATGAGAGCTGTGCACCAATTCAAGGATTGCATCATTCGAAGGATTCGGACCAATTCAGAGGCTGCATCTTTCAAAGGGCACGAAGGTTGGAACAAGCATTGATTAAATGGAAATTGTCAGAATTGACAGAATTACATTAAACAAAACAGTGTTCACTGTCTAAATATGTTCACATAGTGGATTTCTTTATATAATACAGAGCATATTATTACATTAGTATCATTAGAAATTTGAATAAGGTGAAACCCAATACTTAAGGGCCAGTCACACAGCGAAAACGCATGAACCACACACGAATTACGCACAGATTTTCGTTTCTGCGCGGAGCGTGCGTCTTATGCGTAATTCGTCAGTGGACCGTCAGTGATTGTAAGTGAATGTGCGTCGAAGGCGGTTTGTGCGTGATTGTGAGTTTTGAACGGTTCAAAATGTTTCCAGCGCACAACTGTGCGTCGCTGTGCGTTATTCATGAGTCGCTTGCGTAGTTTATACGTCGAGTATGCGTGACTATGCGCAGGACACGTGTCGGCCGTCAGTGCTTATGCGTCGGAACTGGTTTGACGCCCCACTGACGCCCCACCTTCATATCACGCATGAACCGCGCACGTATCACGTTCATTCCACTGACAATGTGGATTCTGAAAGTGCTTGTACGTGGAACGTTCACGAAGCGTGCGTGTTTGGACGCGCTCTGTCAGTGATTCATGCGTCAGGCGTGCGTCGAATGTTCGTGGAATACTTTGGTCAATTTCTCGACGCACAAGCATGCACAAACCTAATCTGTGCGTGATTTGTGAATGATTCGTGCGTGATCGGCTGTGTGACTGGCCCTTTACTTAAAAAGTGAAATTTAGCAATTTCTCTCAAAAACTCCTGGCATCACTGGCACACAGTAAATGCTAGGGTGGGAAAGGAGGTGAAGGATCCATCTATTGTATCCTTCATTTCACGAGGAACAAAAGATGCTTTTGGAGACGGGATCTGAATGAGCCTTTGAATTGGGACAGCCTTCATCGTACATATTAAGGTCTGGGTAGATTAGATGGTAAGCAACAATCATTTATTGTAATCAACATATTGGATGCAGGAGAAATGGGCAGTAATAAAGATATGAGCAATTTGACAAGGACCAAATTAAGGCAAAGTGACTGGGTCGGAGGATCTCTGAAACAGCGATGTTTGTGGGTTGCCCCTGGTCAACAGTGGTGCGAATTTACCAACTGTGGTCTGAGAAGGGACAAACCACAAACCGGTGACATGGTGTTGGGAATCCAAAGCTCATGGATCCACAAAGGCAAGGAAGACTATCCCAACAGAAGGTTTACTGTGGCACAAGACACTCAAATTCTAATGATAGTTATGGGAGGGATGTGTCAGAGCACACACTCTGCTCTGCTGCAGAGCCACAGAACAATCATGTGCCAATGTCAACCCCTGTCAACTGTCGAAATCGCCTTCAATTGGCACGTGACCGTTGGAACTGAACTTTGGAGCAGTTGAAGAAGTTTGCCTGGTCTGATGGATCCGATTTTCTTTTACATCATTTGGGTGGCCGTTTACCTGGGGAACGGTTTACATGTGCGCCCTTTACCTGGGGAAACGATGGCACCAGGGTGCATTGTTGGACAACAACAAGCTGGTGAAGGGAGTGTGATGTAACCTACAGGACTTGAAGGATCTGCTGCTAACGACTCGTTGCCAGAAGCCACAGAACACCTTCTGGGGTCTTGAAGAATCCATGCAGCATGCTGAGGACAGGTGGTCATAGTATTCTCCATTTATATTTGTCTGTATGTGTCACAGTCTTGTCTTGTCACATCTGTCACATCCGGGTTCCTTTATGTATCCTCCAGGTCCTGCACGCTCCCGTCTCTGTCTAATCACTGCCCAAGTCTCGTCAGCTGTTCATAATCCCTTGTTTGTCTATAAATGCCCTCCTGTGTTCCCATGTCTTTCTCATGTTGACGTTACGTCGTGGAAGTTGCTTGGATGTCATTTTCCATGTTCCCTAGCTTCCGAGTTTTGCACTGTTATGTGCCGTTTTCAATAAAGAGTGTTTTCAGTTTGGATCTGACGTCTTCTCGCCTTTGTCTCCACATCGCACACGCCACGCTAGCTAACAGTATGTGTGTGTCCGCATATGTGTGTGTACATATATATATAACATATATAATGTATATATATATGTACACATATATATATTTTTGTTTTGTTCAATCACTTTGAGTGACAGTGTTTACACTTCCCAGGGAAAAAACCCTACAAAGGCGTATATTCTCTGCACGTTAAACCGAGAAAAGTGTTTAATTTTGAAAATGTAGGTAAATTGCTGATCTATTAAGCATTATCTTATGTCAAATTTTACGTTTTAAGGAGGTGTCACCCAGCTCTGCTAAGCGTCTTGCTGAACTGGCCCAAGCCCTAATGCGAACAGAGAGACAGATTGTTGTCAGGAACAATAGGCCTCTTAGTGTCCATACGAATAATAGCATTAGATCATGTATAGAATCCCTGAGAGTCGAGTCCTCTCATCTTCTTTGGCTTTAAGAAGACATATGGACCATCACCAGCTGCACCTGTCCTTTGAAGCATCATCTCTTTGAGTGATAATTTGTTTTCAGAAGGATTATACTGGCGTTCAGATGTGCTGTTGCAGTGATACAGGAAGGTAGACTTTGGAGACAGAAAGAGACCGAACAGGCGGGTTCAGAGCAGCCCTGGAGCGTGAAGTTGTCCTGGTTGGTAATCAGGATAATTGCAGCGTTGCTAGTGCTCTTGTCTCCAGTCTCTGAGTGTGTGCCTCTGTGGCCCCGTGTGCAGATTGGCCCCTCAAGCACCATGAACCGGGCCACTGCAATTCCCTTCTCCAGAGACAGAGAGTGAGACGGCCCTACCTCAGGCCTGTCTTATTAGACATACTTATCAGATTCATTTAATGAGGATCATTAAACGGATAAAAAAATACACCATTGTGACATTTATTCAAGTCAACACAAAATCAAAATTAGACCCTGCTCATGTTTCTAGTCTTATTGGGCACAATTATTTAGTGGGCATTATTCAGTCTTCATAAACGTAATGACTTTCCTTTGTAAATAACATCACTTAGGCCTGAAATAATGTTTTGTGAATATAAAGTAGCCTTTCTGTTGTAGGTAATGTAGCCTTTTTTAAATCTTGCCTGTAGTTGACAAGTCATTTAATGATAATGGAAGTATTAGCGAATAACAGTGCATCGAAAAGGTGTTCCATTCCCAGGGAATGCATAAGCTGATTAAATGTATACCATTGTAAGTCGCTTTGGATAAAAGTTTCTGCCAAATGCATGAATGTGCTGTAAATGCAAATGTAGAGCTAGCATTTGAATATATTGAGGGTGAACTTGAAGATGGCTTCTGCTCTGGAACGCCAGTTTTCATGATCCACTCAATTCCACACAAACAAAATCAAGCCCTGGCCTACTTTTATCTTGCTAAATATTCCGAAATATACAATGAAATGCATCGACACACGAAAGCAGAATGGACTGAGAAGGCCGTTTCATGTTGACTTTGAGGTGGCTTTGCTGGAGAGGCAGATTTTGCATTCGGTCTTCATTTGAATACACTGTAGAAGTTTTTGTCTTTCAGCCTCACTGCTTAACTTTCATTCTTCTTATGCCCACATACCTTGACATGCTCAGCCACTTTGAGCAGATTTTGTTGTCACTTAACCATTGAAGTGGCGGAGAGGGTCAGAGCATCCCATTAACAGATCCATATGTGGCCTTTCATTCAATAACCGGTCTCTCTCGAGGGGTCTTTTTTCTCTCTGTGTCTGTCGCACTCTCTTTCTGTCTCTCTCACCCTCTCATTGTAATTTAAATGGCTAAAGCAGTGCTCCTGTTCTTCTCTGCCGGTTCAGTGCTACAGTCATTAATTAGTTCATCTTTGGTTCTGTTCAGCTGTCAGACGAAAAAGCTCTAGGTTTAGCTCTCTGACTTTACCATATGAATCCTTTCTTCTTCTCCATTCTTCTCCATTATACGATAAACATGATATTAGAGGACTTACAACCTGTATATATCCATCCTATATATCAGCATTCACCAATTAGTGTACTATGCTCCACATCTGAACCCAGTATTGGTTCCACCTGAGCCGTGAATCATTTTTCATAGTGATAGAAACAGCCACTTCATTTTTTATTTTTTACACTACAGCAGTGAAGCTGCATCTCTACATGCATTGTACGGCAGGGCTGATGCAACATTTCTAATGCCCTCGGTTTGAGGTTTAACCTTTAAAGCACACATTTTTCCTTGGAAGAGCTGTATTGCATCTCATTTTATATCAGTATCTTTATGAATTATTTTGTTGCCTCAAGGCTACGTTGAGCAATTAGGATACCAAAAAACACATAGGAAAATATTACTAATTAATGATATTTAATAGAGTAAAGCAACTGTGCACAAATAGGCCTAAGTTAATTAAGAGAACTGTTTTGCTTTTTTTACTTTATGATTTTCGCCTTATTAGCAAATCTGTCGTACTTCTAATTCCACACAGTGCAAAATATTTTTTAATCAATTACTGGCAGAAGAAAAAAAAAAAAGTAAAGTTCTCCTAATGTTTCCTGCACATGATGATTGGCTTGCCCTTGCATCCCGTTCATGGACAGAATCATTTTTTCCACAGCCTTGCCTGTCATGCATGTCCATGGCAAGGACAGTTGATGCAGAACTGGTCATTAGGTCATTTTAGAGATTAGTAACCCCCAAACAACATACAGAGACCCAGTGCTACAGTGAACCATCATATTTACCACAAATCTGAATCCTATTACATGATGATGAAATACTCATTTCACAAAAAAATGTCTCTTATGCTCATCAAAACTCAAAATAAAATAAATTTAGCATATAAAGTTATAATACATAATGTTTTTTCTGCAAACAAAACTGAGGTTAAACCACTGGAGCCACATGGATTACTTTTATGATGTCTTTACTACCTTTTGGGGGCTTGAAAGTTGTAGATTTCACTCTCAGATTTCATTAACAATATCTTTGTGTTGTGCAGCTGAAAAAAAATGTCTTGCGGCTTTGGAACGACATGGGGTGAGTTATTAGACAGAATTTTCATTTTTGGGGGACCTCACCCTTTAATGTACGGTAATTTGTTTTTGTGATGGTAAAGCTGAATTTTCAGAATTGTTCTTCCAGTCTTCAATGTCACACGATCCTTCAGAAATCATTCTAATACGTGCTTGAGAAACAAAGATTTTCGGTGGAAACGGATACATTTTTTGCGTTTTTCTTTTTTTTCCAAGATTCTTTGATGAATAGAAAGTTCAAATCAGCATATAGTTACATCT
This sequence comes from Rhodeus uyekii, assembly GCA_037043235.1. Taxonomy (NCBI): domain Eukaryota; kingdom Metazoa; phylum Chordata; class Actinopteri; order Cypriniformes; family Acheilognathidae; genus Rhodeus; species Rhodeus uyekii. The sequence goes on from JAWRVZ010000113.1 coordinate 870,760, forward strand.
ATAGTGGTTATACAGGTTATAGTGGATTAAATAGCTTGTTTTGTTTCATAGCTTCAGATTAGTCCCTGCTGGGCTGGGAAGGAGATGTTGAGAATGGGTCTCTTGGAACTTTAATTGATTCCCTCTGCTTTATATTATCAGTGAATGTGACTCAGGTGAAATCATATGTGCACAGTAAACAACTGTGTTTCTAAATATTTTTTTCTCCAGTGGAATCAATTGAGTGGCATTTCTGTATATCAGCGTTATCTAGATCTAGTCTACGACTAGGCAACACTGGTGGCGTTGTGCACAGCAGGCCATTGTTACACAGCCAAGTATTTGAAGGGCACAGGCCCTGTGGGAGAGAGACAGGAGCCAGTAACAGGGGGAGAGATATGGCAACACAGTGAGCTTGATAGAGAGCTAAAGCCCATAATCCCTCTGGTTCAAACCACAAGAGACTCTTTCCCCAGTGCTCTTGATGGCAGGGTCTAAACCTTCGGTGTGCGTGCGTATGCAAGGCCAAAAAACAAGGCGTGCAGATAAAAGCTCCCTTCGCCTTCGTCCTTATCCATCTCGCGCAGAAAACAGAAATAAAAATAAGGGCAGCTGCTCTCACCGCAGATCTCTGGCACTGCGTTTCGAGCATGGCACGCACACAAACACATAAACACAAACTGTAGGTCTTGCCCCCATTGTGGCTCAAACTCAGTGAGGTGCATGTAAACCAAAACATTGCTTTTAAAAGAGCGTTGCCTCTAGTGCAGAACGTATGTACTCTGATGGAGAGCTTCGCTTGTGCTCTGGCTGCACTCCAGCACACATACTACGCATATAAACAAGAGATACAGACTCGACGTTCATCTCACCGATCGATGCCAGGGGCCTCGATGCATCCTCGGTAACTCGGCCCATTCGAACCTAGCACTCCTTTGATGCTATAACATTTTTAGATGTTTTAATGTTCTGTCAGGAGTTCACTGGGCTGCATCCCAATACGCCCACTTATAGTATGCACTTCACTTGTGAGGGGGACAGTATGTAGTATTTGCTTACATGACTTTCTTTCTTATGTGGAACACCAAAGGATGCACTTTGAGGAACAAAACACTGGATTTCATTGTAGGTGCAAAAAAATATCCAAGAAACTCATGCAGCCCAGCTAACTAGAACTTTTTGGAGCCATCAGATGCATCAAAGAGAAAAAAAGAGGTGAACTGTGAGCCGGGCGAAAGTTTTTTCTTCTAACACGGCTCAAAGTACAATGTCAGCATGGCAGATATGTACAGATGTGCTTCATAAATGGACTCTGAGAGTCTCGTTCCTTCCCTTCTTGTACTGGTGTCTTTAGCGAAAGGCAAGTGAAAGTCGCAGTTTCTTTTTAGTCAGACAGTCAGCAAAACTAAAAGACAAAAAGAACAATTGCATTGTTTGCTAAGTTGCAAGCCAGAAGATTTCAGCGTGGACTTCAGTGGCCTTTCCTCCGAGGAATTGCAGTGAAACTGAAGATAGCTGAGCCACAGATGAAAGAGACACAGAAAAGAGAGCGAGAGGGAGGGTGAAAGAGCTTTGTATTTGTCGCTAAATTGGATTAAAGATTTAGCTGGCATCATTTGTAGTAATGTATGCAGAGTTAAACGCTGCTCAGAAGCCTCTCTCACTCAAAGAGCTTTAATACTGAACCCGAACAAAGTGCATTCAGCCACGCTGAACACAATCTCCACGGGATGAGCAGTTTCCTTTTAATGTTACCATAACT